>WAAB01000096.1:0-15683 GCA_013389865.1 Piaya cayana
TTCTTCAGTTATTTCAGCATTTCCTTGTTTATGTATAATACTTTAACAAGGGAAAAAAAAACTTTCAAAAACTGTTGAAAAACAGTCAGAAAAAGTAGGTAGATAACATTCTTATCTAGTCAGCAGAAATGTTTAGTGACTCTTTTTATAAAACTATGATCAGAGCATCCTACAGTTTAACCACAGATTTGTGCATTTGTTCTGAGCAGTAGCATTGACAGTGTGAAAACAGTGGTATGTGCAGAGTTAAACTCATGGTGATAATTGCCTCAGTGTAATGTGTGTCAGTAGGTGCTACAGGAGTATAGTATACTGGCAGATGATAATACAGTAAATTAAAAATAGGATTTGCATAAAATTTATGTACCATTCAACTTAGCAATATTGATAAAAGTACATTGTAAAGGTCAGCAGCAAGAACCAAAATCACTAGTTACATGCCTGCTTCCTGACACATGATGAGTCAATTGAAAATCATAATGTCATAACCAAAGACAAGCAAGAGGTCATTGAAAAAGACCAGAAGTCAGACTCGGACCCAGTGTAATTCCATTAACTTCAGGGAAATTGCATCAGGCTCCACCAGAGATGCTGAATTTGGCACCAGTTCTATGAAATGTACACTGAATAAACACACAGAATTTACTGTTTCCTGCTGGCTTGCTAAAGTTACCTTGGTTTAACTGAATTGTTACAAAAGTCACTGTTGTTGGAATTTGGAAGCATAGAAAAATTATAACACTAATTTAAGATAAGGTATGTTTATTCATTGATCTAACAATGCAACTAAATGTTTCCTACAAAGTAAAATACTGTATATAGTTATTCCTCCATTATTCCATCATTAATTTTTCCTTAAAAAATATTTACAGCTGTACTGAAATACCATCTGAAAAGTCTATAACTTTTTAAACCACATGGCCATGAGGAGCCATTGCATTTCTCTGCTGAATCACTTTGCATTTCCAGAAAGGAATCATTTTTGGTTCACTGGGTTTTTTATAGAAAGAGACAAAGAAACAAATATTATGTTAAGAGATATTCTACCCATTAGCGTGGACAGAACAAGAAAAAAACCCAAACCACAACACAAACAAACAACAAAAAAACCCCAACCAACACACAAATCAACTAATATATTCCCTGCAGGATTTCTAAATCATAATGGCTCCAGGAGAAACTACGAGCTTCTAACCCAGGCTGGAGCCCACATACACAAATGGGACAAGAGGAGAGCGCTTAGGACTTTATACTGAAAAGAGTAAATATTCTGTCTTCCATTTATAACAGTTCCATCAATATATTCCATTCTATACCTAAATATCCCTATAGAAAGTCCCACACGAATACCAGAATAAGTTTTAAAACTATCTTCAGAACATATCTGGAATACAGACTATTAAATGAAGAAAAGGGTCTACCAAAATTAACTGAGGGTTGCAAAACCATATTAAAAAAAAAAAAAAAAGATGTCTGTGTGTTTATACTATCTTTCCCGCAAAATAAGATATTTCTGTTTAGAAGAATAAAGTTTAAATTCACAATTTCTTATTACAAAAGCTACCATTAGGAATCCAGAATGCTTTTCAAGTGACACACAGCATAAAGTTTTCGTATCAAAGTGACAAAATATGAATTTTTCACCTTGTTCTTTTGAGACTCTGAAGAAGCAATAGGGACAGGAAAAGGAAAATGAGTAAACTGAATTATTGCACATGAACTTTTCCAAGCATATTTTCAGCCAAATAGTGCTGAAAATACTGTGCACCTCACTTTTTAACTTTTCACAATTTCAGCTGCCTGGATATGAGGTCCAACAGTTAGAAGAGATGCTATACTCTACCAACGAGGAAAACAATAAGAAGCATATTTTGTTCAACAAAGCCTAGCTATAATATTAAAGCACCCACACAAATTCATTTTGGGAATAATTCCTAAGAAAACTAATGTTTTCTAGCTGACAGATCTTACATTTGTGAATAACATGTCTGTCTTTTGAGTTTTCCGTACCATTCTGTTTGGCCCAGTGTACTAATCAAATCTAGCAAGACTTCTTTCATTTTCTATATTTTTAAGATGCAAAATGTGAACACAGACAACCACACTTAATATATTATATTTTATAATTATAGAGACAGAATGTTGGGGTTTGGTTTGGTTTTTTGGGTTTTGGTTTGGTTTTTTTAATTCAATAATGGAGGAGTTTATGAACTTCAGAAGCAGCCGTACTTGCAACCCCTTTACCTCCATGGACAGTGATAGCCTATGCCTGCTGCTGTTCAGCCACCAATAATAGCACCATAAATCAGAAATTCTCACTGCTAATCTGTGTTACAAAATCCCTTCAGGATCATGGAATTGGGTAGGTTCTTGCAACAGCACATTTGCTACAACTTAAAAATATTTTAAAGGTGAGATCTGAACATGAAGAATATTTCAGGGATCAATTAACGTAGTTGCATTTGAAGCCACACATGCAGCATTCAGGCAGAAGAGTTTGACTTGCATTATCAGAGACAAATCAGACCAGGTAGAGAGTAGAGTTATTAGGAACAAGAAACTAAGTGAAAGCTTCCAAACACTGCAGAGTGTATTTAATAGGCATCACCAAAACACAAAACCAAATGAAAATGAGGCATTTAAACAATGCAGTCCTCTTCTATAAGGCACGATGACAGCTCCCTAGGACAGGGAATCGCAGCACTGGAACATCAGCAATTTTAAAGAAATTACTGGCATGCTGTGTTTGGTTTACTGTCTCCCACCTTGCATTTTACAAACTGTATCAAAGCACATACTATAACGGCTCCAATTTCTTTCACAGCAGCTACACCATGTGAAAAAATTGACAGATTAAATAGAATGTAACTGCCAAAGCAACTGTGAACTATGGCTGCCCAAGAGAAGAAAATGATGTTACTGAATATCATGTTAAGAAGCGCTTCTGTGATCAAATGCAAGAGTCCATTTCATTATAATCCTCAGGGATGGGGGGAGAACAACTTTTCCTTCACCCCCCCCCCTTCACAGACACAAAACATTACTGCAGCTCATGTAACCCTCCCCTCTTCTCATGTGAAGAGGCTGTTGAGTAGAAGTGCCACACACAGAAGAAACATGTATTAATTTTTTTCAGCCATTTGCACTTTTATTTTGATGAATTCTCAAGTCTTATCTGCTTCACGTATGAAGAAAAAAAAATTATCTGGTGCTAACAGAAATTGATTATGCAGTGTTAAATAAACCTCCCCCCCACCCCATTTACTTCACTGAAAAGACAAATGCTAATCTAGTCAAAATACTGGAAGTTCCCTGTTTTAGCAATGGTGACATGCACATGCCTAAGTGCCAGTGACATATGCATACATGCCTTATTTATCTTGCTCTGCATTCATTAAATGGACAAATTGATATCTCAAACATTTTAAACTCATGCTGTCTTCTCAAAGTATTACAGGCTCAGCAGAACCACTGTTTCTGAGGCCAGAGGCATTAGTTTTATTGGATAGACAAGATTTGAAAATAAAGACATTTTATTGTTTATGAAATAAATACCAGATGATATCCTAAACCAGGGCACTGCCTGACAGGGTCACTTTGTCCAGCATTATACTGAAGATAGCATTAAGGAAGGGAGGGTTGAGTAGCTTATAATTCAGTCATTGGGATAAGCTTGAAATAATCCATTTCTAGGCCGCATTCCCATTATATCCACCAATAAATGGGTGATTTCTTCAGCCTGTAGTTTATATTAAAAAAACAGTAAATAGTAATGGCCTTTTGTGAGCTTTGACAGAAGTTGGGGCAAAGAGTTTTAGTGTCTTCCAGAGACTGGTGGGGTGAGCCCAGATCCAGAGCTATTTTCTAGCATGCCAGTCTCTAAGCGGAGTTAAAATAGGGTATTTTTAATGAATCATCTGTCTTTGTACAACATCAAACTGAGCCCAGGCATAGTTTTAGTGACTCATAGATTTCCAGGTGGATTACGATCCTTCATTAGCAAAGTAAAATGCCAAAAAAAGTCAACCCACAGCATCTTTAGGGGAAAAAGATGCTACAAATGCCTTGATGATTTAGTTGCCATTTAGTTGCCTTTTTCTACACTGTGGAGAGGAGTGAAACCACCCAAGTTAGCACTCAACCTTATCTTCAGAGATCTTCCCCTCCTCAAATTGCCTTCCATATAGCTTGATGAGCTCTACACATGCACAACAGTATCAGAATTCCAAACGAAAATATAAACATTGAATTAACAATTGACTCTTAAGGTTCCCTCTTTGTCAGGATTTTTTTAAGATAATTTCTACCTAATGAGACTTCTGCATTTTAAATAAGAGGCAATTGGTCAGGTTATTAAGCAAAATAGTATTAAAAGGTTAACTAGCACGTTAAAGATATAACTACTGGAATGTTAAAATACTTGAATTATACATTTAAATGGAGTATCATAGTCAGTAGAAACTGAATAATGAAAATAATATTAAGCAGTTTATTTTAGATGACATAAACAAGAGTATTTCAAATCCAAACAGACAATTCATTATCAACAAAACCCAGCATAGCTGTCTACAAGCAGCTCGTAACTCCTTCAAGCTACAACAGGGCATATTGAGAAGAGTGTGAAAGCTAGGAGAAATGCCTTGCTTTCATCAATTCCAGTCAGACTTTAATGCTGTTGTAAGAGAAATTGCTTCTTGCTTTCACTCTTAAAATTCAGTATCTTCCTCTGTCTTCAGGTTTCACCGTGTCACTGTTCTGACTCCCTTCAGTGCAAACTCCTACATGAGAAGCTGACCACCCAACCACGGTGACAGTGGCACCAAGTCCCTAATTTCAGGACAGGGAGACAACTCCAGTTGTCTCAACAACATTTTAAGAAGTTCTATGGAAGACAATAGTGATATCAGGTTGCATAGTTGCTGTTTTTCTGGTTTGTTATCAAAAACTAAATTGTTTGGAAGAGGAATATTACATTTACCTGAATATATGTTAAATAAAGCCAGCCATAAAGCATTCACATTGTCTGTGTACTAGTCAACTTCTGAAAACAGTGAATGCTTAAATCTGTACACTGGTCATCTCTTCATGCTGCTTTCAGGTATGGTGCTAACAAACAAAATAGAAGATCAACCAGTTCGCACTGGGTCCAGCACTCAAACCATTGGCACTGCTAATTAGGCAGCACCTCACCTCAATAAGTATTCTATGGCTTTAAGGACTAACGTAGCAGCTGTCACATGTACTCATCTTGGTACAAACTTTCTGTTTCCAAACAAAGTACATAGCATCACAAATATCACAAGAATACCAAGAAAGCAATTATTCATAACCAAAGTATTTTTGATATGTCCAAAACATTTTCTGTTTTAAGTAATATGATTATCTGATGGAAGCTGAAGTTCACATGTTTTGTGAACTCAGCTGCTCTGCATAGTAAAACAGTGTACTGTGGCCTTCTCTGCACTGCTTTCTGTGATCTCTGCCCTTACTAGAGAGATGGGTATGCTACTGCATTCCTCCCTGTGGTCTGGCTTCCCATAGCATGTAGTCCAGGTGAGCAGCCTATTCTATGGAAGGGAAATAATTTAGGATAAGAGTGATCAATGGTAGAAAACTGTGACCCAGGGATACAAAACTACAGTTCATGAAATACCACCATAGATTATCAGACTCAAAAGTACTTCCATTTCAGTTTTTACCTTTGAGGTTTTTTGTTTGGGTGGTTTTTGGTTTGGNTCAGGTTTCACCGTGTCACTGTTCTGACTCCCTTCAGTGCAAACTCCTACATGAGAAGCTGACCACCCAACCACGGTGACAGTGGCACCAAGTCCCTAATTTCAGGACAGGGAGACAACTCCAGTTGTCTCAACAACATTTTAAGAAGTTCTATGGAAGACAATAGTGATATCAGGTTGCATAGTTGCTGTTTTTCTGGTTTGTTATCAAAAACTAAATTGTTTGGAAGAGGAATATTACATTTACCTGAATATATGTTAAATAAAGCCAGCCATAAAGCATTCACATTGTCTGTGTACTAGTCAACTTCTGAAAACAGTGAATGCTTAAATCTGTACACTGGTCATCTCTTCATGCTGCTTTCAGGTATGGTGCTAACAAACAAAATAGAAGATCAACCAGTTCGCACTGGGTCCAGCACTCAAACCATTGGCACTGCTAATTAGGCAGCACCTCAATAAGTGTTCTATGGGTTTAAGGACTAACGTAGCAGCTGTCACATGTACTCATCTTGGTACAAACTTTCTGTTTCCAAACAAAGTACATAGCATCACAAATATCACAAGAATACCAAGAAAGCAATTATTCATAACCAAAGTATTTTTGATATGTCCAAAACATTTTCTGTTTTAAGTAATATGATTATCTGATGGAAGCTGAAGTTCACATGTTTTGTGAACTCAGCTGCTCTGCATAGTAAAACAGTGTACTGTGGCCTTCTCTGCACTGCTTTCTGTGATCTCTGCCCTTACTAGAGAGATGGGTATGCTACTGCATTCCTCCCTGTGGTCTGGCTTCCCATAGCATGTAGTCCAGGTGAGCAGCCTATTCTATGGAAGGGAAATAATTTAGGATAAGAGCGATCAATGGTAGAAAACTGTGACCCAGGGATACAAAACTACAGTTCATGAAATACCATCATAGATTATCACAGACTCAAAAGTACTTCCATTTCAGTTTTTACCTTTGAGGTTTTTTGTTTGGGTGGTTTTTGGTTTGTTTTTTTTTTTTTTCCTTAAGCCCTTTTTGTCTTGTATTGAAAACATCATGGTGTTGAATGCCAGCTTGCAATAGTTTTTACAGGTCTTCACTCCTCCATGTTTTTAATACAAGTTAAGCAGTGGGATTTCTCATGCTACACAGTTATTTGGTTCAGAGTCAAAAAGATTATTTAAAAATCTCCAGAACTATCTCATTTCAAGACTGGCATATACAGATACAAACCAAACTTCATTCACACTGGGTCTGCCTTATTTTCCCTTTGAAAAAGTACTGGAATATGTAAATGTTCTGAGGATATGCTGCTGTTCAATAAAGTGACACCAGTGAACATTACCAACAGAGTTGTCAGGAAAAAGACAAAAGGAAAGTGTTAGGTAGGTCTTGCCAGTCATTACTCTGACAAAATAAAACAATAAAAATGAAAGCATGAAAAGAAAATTCAGCTGGTGATTGGTTTCTGGGGCAATGTGGTACATAAGTGGTCAATGCTGATTCTGTCTTTTGAGTTGAATGTCCACATAAAAGCAATTTGAATCATAGAGAGCATTACTCTCAGTAATATTGGATGATGGACGTTTTACGTTATGCCATAAATGAAGGTTATTTCTTTGCTGAACTAGCCTACTGAGAAACGTAACAGCTTGAAGAAAAAAAAAAAGGCAGCTTATCACATCTAAAACACTTCCAAAAAGAAACACAGTAAGACAAGATAAAATCTATTTTAGGCTAAGAAGTTCACAGGTGCTCACTGGAAACCAAAATGAAAGAGGTATCTGTCTCCAGCCAACCTCCTCTTCATGCAAATATGTTTCAGAAACAAAACATATATAAGCACACCAGTGTTAGTTTCCTGTCATTCCTTATTGCTTGTATCTTTATGGAAACAACTCAGATTATTAGATCAAATGAAACAGCCCCAAGACTGACCTGTAGCTGACTTGTCTATACAAAATTGGCTGCAAAGAGCTTTTACCATCATTCTTCCACCTAGAATCTGACATTTGTCCAGGTGAGTTACAGACCAAAGATAAAGGGGGGAAATTGCTGCTGCTTAGTTCTGTACTGTTAGTCCACCACCACCCAGGAAAGAAGCACAATTTGCAGTCTCATTGATACCTATACACTGCAACTCAACACAAATATTTGATCACGCAGCCCAGATCATCCATCCCAAAGCCATCCTTTGTTTTCACTCTTCATTACCCATGCACTACTAACCTAAGTCTCTTCTGCCTCTGCTAAGATACTGGAATCTGATATAATGGAGAATAACAGATAACTATATAACAAGAAACTTCTTAATGTGTTTTCACAATCTATCAACACTAGACACTGAATGTACTTGAGTTCTCCTGCTACAAAATTTTATCGGGGCAGGGGCAGTGGCAGTGCCTCACCTTACACCAGCCCGTCTGCTCTTTTGCATCCTCACTGAAACACAGACCAACCCTGGCTCTGTTGCTCCACTGCTGTTACCAGCTCCTTTGCTGTAATAAACAAAATAATCTTACAAGTATATTTCTGGCAGCTACATAAAGACTTCACATTTGTTGTTTCACCACGTAAGTGTCCTAAATACATAGGGAACACTGGTTGGAAAAAAGTGCCCATATTGAGTTCTCCTGATTTTCCTAAATGTGGTCTTTATTCAATACTTAACTGCAATAAAACCCCTCTCAAATAGTACTCTGCTGCAGATGTCTATGCAGTATAGAACAGGACATCACATGACATGTCATTTTATGGGTCAGATCATACAACATGCATGACTTCACAATCTCATTTTTCCTAATTGCCAGGGCCTCCCATGCAAGATTTAAATTACGCTGTAGTCTCATGCAATGAAAAAAACCCTATTCTCATGTTTTGTCTGACTTTCCTTATCAATTAAAAGGTAAATAAACTATTTTATACAAATTAACCATATCCTGTATTCCCAAATAACAAAATAACCTGCTGGAATCTTGGACATTATCTTCTTCAGGATGGAAGACGCTCACTGCTTCCAATACTGCTAAGTACATTATTTTATTCCAATTTGTTGGCAAGCACAGAATAGATAAGAAAGTTCTTATAAATGAATGAGGTGGTATGGGGCTCCTCAAATAAGTCCTCAAACAAATGATACAGCTTTCCCCTGATTATGCGCAACCATCCTTCAGAGATAAAATAAAAAATAAAAGATGAAGACATATTTTTGTTCCGAGACCTTGACTCTCTCACCCAACTGCCTGCAGTTTATACTACCATGAATGCTTCTAAATCAATGGAGTAGCCCTGGGTTTCACCAACCAAGGTACTGCTCCTTTCACTGCCCCATTCACTACAGATATATCTGTCTGCCCCAGGGTCTGGTTCATTTTTATAGCCCACCAGCAGGAACAGATTTTTCAAGTGTTTTCACTCTCCATGTTTTACCTGACATGATGAATTCATTAAACACTCAATTTCAGCCTCATGCCTTTTGAGCAGACGCTTGAAGCTAATCTGGGGCTTCAGCAGCACCCTGAGCCTGATGCACCCTGCAGCTTTCCTTTCTGACAGGCAGGAGCAACAGAAGTTTACCTAAACCTGAACTGTTGCCGTTGGAGAGCAAATTTGTAACACAGCTGAATTGCTGCTCTCAGCTACACAGAGCTCCTCAATTTTATCACCTTGACATAGATTTTTGCCTGTATGACAAGTTCCAAGGAATGACCATGAAGTAAGATGTTAGTTTGGAATTAGTTAAAACAGTGTCTTCACTCAGAAAGATGCTTCAAAAATTTTAACTTCAGCTCTGGCATAGGATTAGGTACCATAAAGATGAAGTGGCTTTCTGAAATAATGAGGTCATTGTACTTCATTAGGTGAGAAAAAATTAGTTGGGTTCACAAGAAAAAAAACAACAACAAAAAAACTTGCTGTGTTAAGTCCAGCTCCTCCTTCCTCATACACACATAGTGAAAAAGATACACTCACATAAGGAAGTGAACATTATTACTAGCAGCCAAAAGCATGCAGGACATATAAATTAATAGTTCAAACTCATTGTCGCACAGGAGGCATAAAAAGAGGACAATAAGTAAGAGGATGAACTCCTACATAAGCATCTTCAGAAACTACAGAGCATACTAGAAAAATCTAACAGAATAATTTGTCTTAAAGCACGTGTCTTTGACAGTTTNCAGAAGAATTTGTCCTAGTGCATCAACTGCAAACTGTCAAAGACACGTGCTTTATCCTGCAAAGGAAAGGGAACATGCTCATCTGAATGAAAATCTGTTTCCAAAAAGTGGGTTCTTTCCTGTATGAGGGAAATCTATTCCATATTTTAAGGTTTTAAAGAATAGAAGGAAAAGTCTATGGTAGCATTTTTCAAAGTGTATGCTCAATGATGGTGGTTACCACTTTGTCCAACACCCTCGAAACTCTCCATCATGCACTACTGTACCATCTCCTAAATGGCTTTCCTCTCCTTCCAGGGATTACAAGTACTGCTCAAGGCAGATAATCAAAAAGAATAAGACATAGGTGAAGCTGTTAAAAAACAGCCATCAACAGAAAGGTCAGGGCCTCTGGCAATGAAAGAAAATATTACTCCTGTATTCTTCAAACAGATTTATTCTTGATATAAAGCAAGATCATTTACAGCTCAGCAAAATTTTAAAACTGGTAGTAAAGCACATTACAAGCTTTCTTAATTCAATTTTCTGTGGCATTTATTGTAGCTAATAAAATATCTAAATGTCATCGAGATTTGGAAAAATGTATTTATAGGTTAATAAATGCATAAACTGGATTATTTACAAAAAACTCACAGAAAGCCTAGCATCCTAAATTAGTACAGATTTTGGTTTTGTTCCTTGTCAGAAAGGCAATTAGTTCTTATTTGCAAAGATTTCACTTTACAGCACTGTAAAAATTCATCTGCTTATATGTGCTATTTTCAGAGTTCATGCTGAGCTTCACAGAGTCCACATTACCTTAACTATGAACTTTTACTCACCTAGATAAAAGAATGAAAGTCTTCTCCAAATATCCCTTGTAGCTGATTTTTTCAGGAATGAAACCCTACTATTCACCATAATAAAGAGGATCATAAATACCTAAATATAGGATGAAGATTTGCTTAGGCTGGAGTGGCAACAAATACCTGCTTAACAGGGAACGGGCTTTTGTTTTGAATTTAAAAAAAAAATAACATAAAAGAAAAAAGACACTTAAGGGTGGTGGAACAAAAATGGAAGCACTGACAGGAATGACAGTAGCCTATGCTTCCACATTAAGATAGGAACAAAAGAAACTTATTGTTATATTGTTACAGCTATGCTGAGCCCAGTAAACTACTTTGGATAGTTTAGTGTGCAGTCTGCATGCACTTGTGAATATACAGATTAATTCTTTTAATCATCTCTTAAACAGAAATGAATGAAAACATACTAGATTTCAAACATCCTGTAATATTTAGACAAAATTGCACTGGAAGATTCTTCATGTTCCAAATAAACAGCAAAATTACTACAAAGATACATATTGTCCTATTTTCTAACCCAGCAGAAAAAAACCTCCTGAAAAAGTTCTGTCAAACACTTAAGTCTTTTATTCCTTCTCTTCATTCCGAGGACTTCAAATGCAGTCCTTTCATTTCTTTTTTTTAGATACCTATCTAACACTGAGTCAGAACTTCCTTGAAATAAACTTTAATGTTCTTCAAAAACATCAGTGGTGATGACTGGGAAGGGTCTGGTTTTTAACAGGAAATTAAACATTTAGCGTAACCAAAGTTTTTATATGTAATTAGTGCTCTGAGCTGAATTCTGGTACAATACCATTTATATCCAAATTATTTTTAATGAGCATTTGGATGCACCAGACTAGAGGGCTACAGGTTTAAAAGAAAATATATTAATATTTTATTTTAAAACCTTTTAAGGTGTATTTCTGTAACTAATAAAAAAGAAAAAGCAATTGCTAAGCTAATTGACTAAAGAGGGTAGTTTCTAGCTTCTGAAGCACTGCATGAAGTTTCTCATTGGTTAGTCAACACAACAGGAGTTATTTATGAATGCAAATAGACATGCTTTCAGGAAAGAGACCAGGGAAGCATATATACAAATAACATAAAACACACTTATGAGTGCATGCTGAGCCTTTTAAGCACTGAAAGGACAAACATTTTAAACACACTCCTCCTTTCTGAAAGGTATTAAATATAAAACCATGATATTTCCCAGAAAGTTTTTATAAACAAGGTCATCTTCTTTATACAGGTTATCTTTTTCATAAAAATGCTTCCTGAGTCCTCACAAATACACCAAGTTGTAAAATATATATATATCTCTTACTAATCCAGTTACGGTTCAAGGATCTTCCATTTTTAAGTTGACACTTCTGCATTATTTAAACAAAGGACAGTACTTTGGCCTTCTTTGTCCCCCTTATTTAAATACCTTGCATTCCCTTGAAATCTATCAGGGAATTACAGACATTTCCAGACATTAGTGTTAAAAGACATTAGCAAAGAAACATTAGTCCCTTAATGTCACATGTTTTAGCAGACATCAAGCTTTCCAGAGCCAAACTAAACTTCAAAATGGCTAAAAATGTCCAACCTTATAGTTAAAACCAAATCAAACAGTAAAACTAGGCCTGTTGGAAATTTTGCTTCTTTCAGCAAAGACTCTAATCCATTAATACAGCCCAAAATCATCAGTCAAGAGAAATATTCATAGTCCTGTGGAGCCCAGCAGTATTTACCAGTAGATAAAAAACCCCTCATATTTAAGAATATGGAAAATGTTGCACTAAGGCTTTTCCAATGTTTAGGAAGCCTTAACTACTATTCCAAGGGATTTAATACTGTTTAATAAGTATGTGAATCATAGAATCATAGAACAAGCAGGTTGGAAGAGACCCACTGGATCATTGAGTCCAACCATTCCTATCAATCACTAAACTATGTCCCTCAGGACCTTGTTCACCCGTGCCTTAAACACCTCCGGGGAAGGTGAATCAACCACCTCCAATTCATTTGATTTCCAGAGAATTAAATAAATATTGAAAAATATTAGAGTTTTTTTCCTGCAAAACAAAGGATTAATAAGACACTGGAATACTTTGTTTTGTTATGCATAATGACCAAAAGAACTGACAAAAAAAACCCCAAAACAACAAGAATTGTGAAAGCAGCTCAAATCAAGACTTGTGCTCTACTACCAGTGCTAGAAGTATGTAACTATATATTTGTCTTCCATAATTACAACTTCACTGTTGTCGCATTATAAATAACACTTCATAGTTTATCATCCTATTAAAAACCTAAACAAAGACATACGGTACAAATCCCACTGCCTTTTCATCGACTTAGCTGGAATTTAGGACAACCCCGAAGTGACTTGTTTTCACAAATCCTAAGTAATTTCAAGAAATACATCATTATTGCATGAATATTATAATCAAACAGTACAAACACAGAACTGTCAAAAGGAGAAAAGCTATCAACAACTCAAACCTGGATTTTTTAATTAGGTATTGAAGTATCATGTTATGAATGACTCTCTATCCTTGTAAAGCAAATAAATACCTAGTACACAATCATTTTATATCACCTACCATCAGCTTTATTATCCACTTTTGTTTACATTAAGACAAAATCTGCCAAAGCAAGTGCCTGTACTGGACTTGCAAAATCTTACCTTTGGAGAAAAATCATTAACCCTTTAATAGCATCACCCTTTGCTATGAGAACTCAGTATTCCAGGTTCTCATTCACTGATGCTTTGGTACTGTGTCACAGTTAGTTAGTGAATTTGTATCAAGCTAATTAAGGTCTGCCACCATTCACAAACCAGTTATAAATGAAAAGCCTGTTGCTAATTCCATCACTCTGAAATCCAGCAAATTTCAGTCTTGCAGGATTGAGGGCCCATTCACTGGGACGCACAGCACCTGACTACTTTAAAATCCAAACTTTGTTGCCTTACTGGAGTTGCATCAGGTTTAGAAAAGGTAATTTGTGATTTTCTGTTCCATTTAATCTTAATATCATGCAGTTCAATGACACAGTTGCTTCTTCTACACAATTTGATGGTAGAAGTGTTTTGCAAATCTGTTTTATTATTACATAAACACCAGTTCAGGACTGCAAAAAGCTCCATTTTAAAACCTCTCAAGACATAGTACATCTCCACAGTGTCAAGTTTTCCCTTTCCAAGCTAAAAAGGTGCTGGCCATTATGGAGATTTGTCACCAATAACACACTTAAAAGATTTTGCTTGNAAGTGACTGCCTTCCTAAAATCAGTTAGGCGCTATAATGTTCCTTTTTGTAACATTTTACCTTCAAACTCAAGTGAGGAACAACTAAACATTCTGCAAACTGAACTTTTTTTGAACGGCTTTCAAAACCAGAGGTGAGTTTTCAGATCATCCAATTAACTCAATCATAACGCGGCTATTCTAATTAACCCTGCATGACTCAGTCTGTGCATCTGATGTATAGTATAGCTGTATGCATACAAAAAATATTGTCAAAGTTTTTTTTAGGATAAGTTTCCATGTCTTGGTCCAATGTCCATTTGACCTAGTGGAAAAATACCACCATTTTTTGAATGAGGGTTTAAGAGCAATTTGCATTAGCTTTAGGAAAGATTATCTTAGAGCAAAGATTCTGAAATGCTCTTAAGAAGTCTGAAGTACCAATCCAGACTCAGTTACAAAAGCTTTATGCAGACAAAATTCTCATTACAATCAGCAGGGGTTTGCTTTCATAATGAATATTTGAGTCAACTGATTGGAGTGCTCAACTTCTGAGACTGTTAGTGCACAAGATATTCTTGACTGTATGATTTCCCTGTAATGCTCCATAATACACAGCATTGATTTAGAAACAAGCAATTTTGACAAGGCTAAAATAGGTGCAAATGGGTGAAGTTATATCCAAAGTAGCTTGCTTAACTGTTCAGTGTTCCTTGTCAAAGTTGAAATTGTTCATACTTAAATGATACCATTCAAAGTTACCATCAAGTGAATAATCCAACTGTTGCGGCTCTTTGAAATAGTACAGTTGGATCCAAATTCTTATCCTTTCATGAAGATAAAATTAGAGAAAAATAATTTAAGGAGCTCTTGTCCTCATGAAAACTAACTTAATACACATGATAAAGATCCAAACTGTTACGTACAAAGCAGCAATAAAAGGAAGTTGAGTAAGAGTTTATAATGACTAAATCTCATACTGAAAGTTCTTGTCACTCTTAATGGATCATAACATCCATCTACTGCTTTTAATGAACTAGGAGCTAAATGCAACTGTCCAATAAAAATATTTCTAAAAAACACTGCAGCGTACATTCATATTTGGCCACGTAATATTCTTAGCATATAAACCGGTTGCTTAGAATGTCATTGCAATTAATTTTATTAGTTGCAATAAACCACTGAACTGTTTTATGATTATTTCAGAAGCTGATTATGTTTGCACACAAACGCCCACCAAAGCTTTTAGGCATGTGCACTTTACCAGTAGGACTCCATATAATTCCATTCACTCCTGTGGAGTCAGAGCAGTATAAAGAATTAAGACCACACTCCACAAGTTCTTAGTGTATTTCAACACCACACAGATCCCAGTCTAGACCTGTGAGGGATATTCTGTGTGCAACTGCCCTCCCCTCAAAAGCTGGTTAAGTGCTTCCAGGCCTGACGCACTCTAGAATTGGCCACCTCTCAATGCAAGTTTGACAAAGTGCCAGGGGAATTCTCCATGGGATATTGCAAGTAGTACAGCACAGTTTCTCAATTCTTCACGGTGGTGGAATGGAAGATTTATCACACAGGGGAGAACTCTGCTTTTTTAAGCAAGTCTCATGTGCCTGTCCTGTGGGCACCACAGCTGTGGTACGGTGCAGTCACTACTTCACCAGTGTAGAGCATGAAAGCAAAGCGAAAGGTACTTACAGTAAT
>WAAB01000097.1:0-13454 GCA_013389865.1 Piaya cayana
TTCTATGATTCTTTGATTTTCAATGTAGTCCTAAATTAAGGGGAAAATCCCTTCTGAAAGTGAGTGGAAATACGCTTTTTAAAATTTATTTCCGCATTCACTTAAATGCAGTTATTTTATAATTAAGAATAAGAAAACCCTTTCATGATGAGATACTGCCTTCAAAGTAATTCTTCCTGTTATTTTTCTATGTAGTACTAATTACTAGGACCATTTGTGACATTCTGGTTTTAGTGTTTGTTTACATGTAATTTTTATCAAGGATTTAATCAGCAATGCTTTTTCTTAAGGTACTGATGTGGGAAGAAGAGCATTTGGGTGGTTATGACTTACTCTAAATTATAGTTGAAAGGAAGGAGGGAAAGAAACCTACAGTGCATTTTGCAATCATTTGAACTGTGCTCTTGCATTTGCAGCACTTGTCCTGGGATAACTAGATTAATGCAGAAAAAAAGCTGCCTGTCTAGTGATCTGACACATTTTTGAACAGCATATATTGAATTGAGGGAGATGTAGGAGATACTTTAGCCTGGAATTACCTCTTGTCCTCCCCAGTTCCCTTGAAAGAGGAGAGGACATTCGCACTTCAGTAGTCAAGTGGTGAAAAGAGTGGATAATGACCTGCAGCTTTACCACTCTTTGGGGTGTTCCTATTCCTCTTTTATCAAGAAAATGTATTCAGCCTTCCAGTGTTGTATTTACATTTGGCTCTTTGGCAGGGTGTGTCTGGTTTGTAAGCATGTTCATGTTTAGGTTTTATATCATTCACTGGCAAAATTTTACTGATGAAAAATACAGGGAAAGGAAAGAGCAAGTCATTGTGGTTTATAATAGCTAAAGTTGAACTGTATTTTATGAAATTAAAAGAATAATTATCCTGCAGGTACATTGACTGCTTGTTGACAGCAGAGCCATGCAATTAACTGTGGTGCTTCAAATTTCTAAAAATCAATGCATAAGTAATTTAATAATGAGTAGTTTCATTTCAGGTTTCTGCAAGCTGACTGTGGAGATCATTGCTGTGTTCTCTAGAAGAGTGACTACTTTATGTGAAGTAAATTAAACATAGAACTTTTTAGGTACAATACATTTATACACTCTACTGTTATAACTAGGTAACATGTAGATGATGATACCATTTCATCCAAAATATTTTAGCCTGTTGCAGGCAACATAAATGAAAGAGACTGCAACATAGAAGTATTATTTGATTGGAGAATATATTTATTGAATATGTAAGATAATTCATCAAAATTTTACCTCTTTTAAGATGCTGGTTTTGCTTGTCAATGAGGAGATATTTATTGTAAAAGGATTCCTCAAGAATAAAGATTTGTCCCAATGTTCTAATATGCTATTAGAAAGTAAGACACTTTGCAAATATGTGTTACTTTTTGTCATGGAAAGCATATAAAATCATGTAGTAAAAACCTGTGATTTTAACTTTCTGAGAGATTCTTGAAATGTCCTGGTATAAAATACCTGCTAGGCTTTTTCCACTTCCTTTCTGATATGCTAATCTTTAAATGGGATATTTGAGTCAAATTTATTTTCATAATTTATATACTTAATTTTTATTTGACATTATCTTTTATCATTCACTGTATTTCTTGTTACAGTTTTAAAAGTTACATCTTTAGAGATGGAGCATCTCGTCTGTATATAAGGCTAAAATATTATTTGGAAACATATTATTTTCAAATTTCAGAAAGAATTCAAGCAATTATTTTGAAAATAACTTCCCTGTGGACAGTTGTGACTAGGATTTGCATCATTCTAAAGAAATCTAGAGACACACAGTCAGCATAAATGGGGGAGATAACTTTATTAGTTGCTGCAATCTCAATGAAGTTCTTGTCCTTAAATAGTTTCAAAAAACATTTTGTAGAATCATTTAGTCTGGAAAAGTTAAGATCAAATCCAACCGTTAACCTAGCACTGCCAAGCCACCACTAAAACATGGCCCTAAGCATCACATTAAACTGATGGAAGAGATGCATGCACTTTTCATATTAAATGACTTTGGAAGGACTTTAGGAACTGCTTTATAGAGAGACATGCAATCACATGATCTTTTTAAATCCACACTTGCTGTTTTCACTAATAACTGATGCATACAGTATTAGAGGTTTAAACTTAAGTCTATGTGGTAGCAGGCTCTTTAGACTTTCTACCCCCATCCCACCACGTATTTTCCCTTCTCCTCCATAGGAGGATTCTCTAAGGATGGCTACCTGTGATTTTGTGCAGTAACATCAGTAGCAGGATGAAAGAGAAAACTAGGATCATAGAATCATTAAGGTTGGAAAAGACCTCTAAGATCATCAAGCTCAACCGTCAGCCAAACACCACTGTGCCTACTAAACCATGTCCTGAACTGCCACATCTACACATTTTGTGAACACCTCCAGGGATGGAGACTGCACCTCTTCCCTGGCCAGCCAGTTCCAGTGCTTCACCACTCTTTCAGTAAAGTAATTTTTCCTAATAACCAGTCTATAAACTTCCCCTGATACAACTTGAGGCCATTTCCTCTCATCCCATCACTTGTTACTTGTGAGAAGAGATCAACGCTCACCTCGCTACAACCTCCTTTCAGATAGTGATAAGCCCCAGCCTCCTCTTCTCCAGACTAAACAACCCCAGTTCCCTCAGTCGCTCCTCATAAGACTTGTACTACAGACCCTTCAACAGCTTCATTGCCCTTCTCTGGACATACTCCAGCAACCCAGTGTCCTTCTTGGAGTGAGAAGCCCAAAAGTGAACACAGGATCTGAGGTGCAGCCTCACCAGTGCTGAGTATCAGTGCATGATCACTTCCCTGGTCCTGCTGGCCACACCATTGCTGACCCAAGCCAGGATGCTATTGGTCTTCTTGGCCACTTGTGCACACTGCTGTCTCATGTTCATCTGGCTGTCAACCAGCACCTCCAGGTCCTTTTCTTCCAGGTAGCTTTCCAACCACTTTCTTCTAAGCATATTCTTTTAATCAGCACACCATACAGGAGTCAAATTAAGAAAGTACACTGGCTTCTCTCTTTCAAGCAGATTCATACAGTTCCTCGGTTTCCGAACTTTGAAGCCAAATAGGTATTGCCTCTTTAATATCCACACTCTTGTGACTGACTTCAGTCATGTCCTCACTCCACTCATTCCCAGGTGGGTTTTCCCAGCCTGACTTTCTCACACATTCAAGATTCATTATCCTGTGTGTCTTGTTCGGAACACCTGGTCTTTTAATCATGTTTATTGTAATATGATTGGTACCAGCTTCATGTTATTTTAGCCCCAATTAATCTTCCATATACTTGGCGTTGCTCTCACATCTCCCCCTTTTTTTGTTTTGGAAGATTGGGTAGCAAGGACCTTGACTTCTGTTCTTCTGAGATCTTGTTTCATTTCCCAGATGATTCTTAGCATTGCGAATATAAAAACAACACAAGCGCAACCAAGACCAACAAATGCCCAAATTCATCAATTTTAATCTGGTAAACCAGTGTTTTCGGTTCAACCATTTCACACTATCAGAAATGTCATTCATTATACTTTTATGTACTAATTTTTGTAGCACTACTAAATGCCTTTGCAAGGCAAGTGTTAAATCTTGAACCATTCAATCTGTGTTAATTGAAAAAGCACCTTAAACATGCTGCTTAATTTGATCCCATGTATATACACTATCATTCCACACTACATGCACAACTAGGCAAAGCAAAGTGGTGAAAGTCCAGGCTCCGAAAACAAGATCTCACCAATCTGTTGGCCAAACATCCTGGGAGTCTCAGGAGCCCAGAGATGGTTGCTGCAAAAGTCTACGTGTATTCAACTCCTTTAAGTCCAAGGTGATTGAAGGATCTTTGTTTTGCTCATCTTTTATACTCTTTCCAAAGTCTGGAAAGTCTGGTAACTACTAAAGTCTGGTAACACCTCTGCAATATTCAGTGGGTGCTTTTCAACACTCAGGCATTATGTTTCTGCCTCTTTTCTTCAAAGAGACTGCCTTTGTCTTTCTATGTGAATTGAGAGCATATCCAGGAGCATTATCTGCCTTTATTAGTTTAGGAATTCCAAGCGTAGCAAAGCAATGAGTCCAATGTCAACGGACATCCCATCCCTTTGCACTAGTGTGACCAGAGGCACACATTGCACACGAAAAGGTTATCTATGGATACGTGAACATAACGTAAGCGGTCAAAAGGCTCAGGATGTGTTATATCTGTTTGCCAAATTTCATTTGAATGAAGTCTGCAGGGGTTAATTCCGTCATGTTTTGTTAATAGAGTCACAAACTGGCACTCAGGACATGCCAAAATTGTCTTTCACTTGGGAAAGAGGAATTTTAAATTGTTAGCTTAGACCCACAGCATTTTGATGAAAAAAGGAATGTGAGGCTCTTGCATAATCTGTTAAGCTGTTAAAACAGCTGCCATGAAGGAATCTGAGGTTGCATTGCCTTCAGCAAGCAGACCAGGCAGAGTGGTATGAGAGTGTATGTGAATAATAAACAAACAAAATCATCTTTTTTCTAGTTTGGTTTTGAGATTAAGAAGTTACACTGGCTTCTCTCTTTCAAGCAGATTTATACAGTTCTTCGGTTTCTGAACTTCGAAGCCGAACAGGGTATTTTGTATTGTCTCTTTCACACCCACACTCTTGTGACTGACTTCAGTCACGTCCTCCTTCAGTTTGGAAAAAATTTAAAAAAATTAATTGGGAAAATAGTTAGACACGTACTTATCTTTAACAGTAAGTACAATTTTGGACTGTGGCCAAAATAGATCTGTCCTAATAAGTATACAATTTGCTTTAATGGAGAACAGCCTACAAAGATATATATATATATAAAAATTCTTGTACTTGTTTTCAGGATACATTGGACTTTTTACAGAGTTGTATCTTTCCCTTTTTGAGGGCTCTGATTTTTTTCAAGTAGTGTTTTGCATTTACATATCATCTTATGAAGACTGTGAGATGGGGGAAACTGACTGAAATTTTTATGAATTCTTAATGTTTTAGCAATGGTTCAAAAAATTATATTGAAACTTTGAGTTGACATTTCTCTTCTTGAGACACCATTGTATTAGGACAGCTGTACATAGTAGACAGTTTTTGTAGAACATTTCAAATGGAAGTGGAGACAAAAATTATAAAATTAATTTGAAGTCATCTACCCTTTCGTCTGTGCAAATAAATTTATTAATGTGTGTCTTGCTTTCTCCAGATTGCTACAATTTCTCCGGGGATGGCATCATGTGAAAACACTCTAAATACGCTGAGATACGCAAATAGGTATGGTAAATGTTATTGCTTATAGCTATACTAACTGTTGATCTCTGATGTTTAGAATATTGTTGTTCCATGATGAATAGTCATTTGAACTACTTGAATAATTTTAGCATACTTGCATTTTTTAATAAATCAAAGCCAAAATACTGGTTACAGATTCAAGCTCACATTTGATTTATTTTGTCACTTTTTACAACCATTACAAGAGAATCAATATAAACTGCATTTAAGCCATTATACAGAGATGGATATAGTGAGGATTGCAAGGAATGTGGGAGATGCACCTATTAGTTTTGCCCTTGCTCTGGAGACATGTTTTGTGTTAGGGGTGGTTGGTTTTCATGATGATTCCCTGGGGTGTTAGCTGACATACCTTTCTGCAGTGTGATTTTTCATACCCTTGGTGGAATTGCCTTCAGATGCCAGCCTGTTTCTTTTTTTTTATATATATATATCATATATATATAAGCTAGTTTATTGTTATTCTGCAATTGCTATGGCACAAATGTTATACTTCCCAAATTCAGTCAAATATCTTAGACCTCTAAGTAAAGACTCAGCTAATTTGACAGTGACATTATAATCAGCATAGAGAAATTAGCACCTCCAAATGCTGATGCAGCACCTCTGAGACCTGTACTGCTCTCTGAAAGTGCTTGTCTCATCAGTGAGTGTGAAAGGAGCCTTCCCCAGATGCAGTTCTACTTTGTTTAATGTCTGTGGAGATAGGGTCCTGCATGTGTCCCACAGATCCTCACGCCACTTTGCTGCAAAGAACAAAGGAGGCGAACAAACTTCTGGGCCATCAGAGTCTGGTTTTGAGAGAGGAGACTGCCACCTAGTGGCCTGCTTGCCCCAGTAAATGACAGGGCAAAACTACGACTGCTCCTGCTTGGCTGGGCACCCCAGGCCCGTCGCTAATTGGGCACAAAGGGCTACTAGGGAAGCTTACTGCCTACTTCTCTAGGTGTCTGAATGTCCTTGTGTTTGGATCAAGGGATTTAGTAGCAAATCTGCCTGACTTGGACCAATCTGTGTGATTTCCTTCCTGATGGGGCATCTACTACCCTGCTTACAGTAACATAAGACAGGATGTTGCACATTCATTGAGACTGGTTGGATCATTCTGTCCCTTATAGAATATACATTGCTGAAGTGACTCCAGAAAAAGAAAAAAGACACTGCAAACCAAATTAAATACGTGTTTCTAGTATACTAAATCATTGTGCTGAAACTATTTCTTCCCCTTGTTGTTAAATTTGTATGTTGTTATGGAGTAAATACCTGTCATTGTAAAGTTGCTTCATGTGTTTTGTGTAGTATTTTAACTTTTTCTAACAATATATCATTTTCATAGTACAATTAGTTTTTAGGTGTTGAACACCAGTGTGCGCAGTGTAAGACAGGGGCAGTGTAGAATTTAGAGTATTGCAGTGATTTGATATGTTAAAAGAAGCAGTTTAATGGAATATTGAATGTAGAGCAAATTTTATGAACTGCACAAAATGAAATATGGAATTACTCTTCTGAAAGCATTGCTACTATAGTCTCCTACGAATTAGCAGCACTGATTCTGTTCAGTTTTGTTAGTGAACTGTAATTCTTTTTGCAGAAGGTTTAAATATGTTGATGGTCTTACTTGTGTTTTACTATAAAAATAATTTTATTGTTAAACTAAATATGAATGCTAAACAAAGAGTTGTCATTTTAACTGTTTATGAGAATATTTTCTTTTCATTTGCTGCTGTATTTTGCTGCTACAGAGTAAAGGAATTTGGAATTAGTCCTTCAGACATTCCCTTCTCACAGGGTAGTGGTAGTCGCTCTGATCTCTCTCCTTCATATGAGTATGACGACTTTCCTCCTTCAATCACCAGGTCTACTTTATTCTATACATAGAATCTTTATTTTTAAGTTTTCTTTTGGCAATGTAATTTTACAGACCAGCCTTTCATTAATCCCTTTACCTTGAGTCACACCTACTTTGTTTTTATTTTGTTTGGCAGGTCATGGTTCTGCATGATCTGCAGTCATCTTCCCATTAATTTGTTCACCCTCCTTAAACATCCTTACTCTGTATCCAGATTTGCTAGTTTCCTTCATACATTTAAAAAAAATGGTGATGTCACCTTTGTACATTTAGTGGACCAAATCTGACAAGTCTGTTTAGGGTAATTTGAATATGTCTAATTAAAAAAAGAAAACACTTTTAGTACATACATATTTTTAAAACTTTTCATCACTCTGAAGATAAATGAAATACAGTTTCCATTGTAGTAAATATGTGCTTATTGCAAAAAAAATCCCCTTAAAAATGAAGAATTTATTCTAAAACTTGCTATACTTGCAGACTTTGATGGGTTTATTTCATAAATGTTCTTTTAAATGGCCTTTTTACAGAATCATTACCAATCTTTTAAACTATTTTCATGCTGCAAGAGCCTAACATTTTAATATTTTCACCTTTGAAATTATTTTAACTAAAGGATCTATTAATTCTCTGGGATACTTGGTTGCAAATTATTCTCTTCAGAATTCTTGGTGGATTTGCTCATAACAGCTAGCGAGGTACTGATTGACTAATTTCATTAAAGCACAATTGTGTGCACAGAAAAAGAAAGATGGTCAGGTTTAGGGTGCTGAATGAACTTTTCTTTCAAATATTATTCTTGTTAAGGAATTAACATTGAGGATTTGGAGATTTTTGCTCTCTTAACAGTTAATGAGTAGTAAGATTTCAATAAAACATGCCTCTTTCTAGAAGATGGACTGTAGTCCACCCGCAAGTAGTTGAAATTCAATGGTCCATGCTTTTTAAGAGTTGGACTAACACCTTTTCGTCACTGGAAGTACATTACATTTGTTAAGCTGACGTCATCATCCTTATTAAATGAATTAAAATGTACGTAAGCCCATAGAGTTTTATTTTTGGTTGTGACTCTTTTGCACATGAAGCTACTAATTTACAAATTAAATATTTTCTCATTGTAGGGTGAAGGAGCTCATAGTTGATCCTAGTGCTGCAGGAGATATCCATCACGTTATACACCATGCTCCAAATCAGATTGATGATTTAGAGGCACAGTGGGGTGTGGGGAGCTCTCCTCAGAGGGATGATCTCAAACTGCTTTGTGAACAAAACGTGAGTGATTTAGAGCATTACATGGAAAGAGATGATGATAAATACAGTTGCAAAACAAATCCAGGGTAATGTGTATTTATAGTCTTTTAGCATTATCATTAAGTAGCTACAGCATGCACATTTACCTTTTCACTTTATGGTATTATGTTCATTCCCATACACAAAAAAGAAGGTTCCCTGAAGGATGAGAAAAGAATGTTTTACTTTTCTTTATCTTCCTTGCTGATTAGGGCTTTTAATGTCTAGGCAGGGTCTGCTCTAGGCTCTCACACTTTTTAGTGTGCATTTTTTCCAGTGTAGCTTCATCTCCTATTAGGTAGTTAGAAGTAGCCTGGGAAATGCATTTATTTTATTTAAATGTTGAGTGGGTTTGACCATTAATTTCCCTGCATACAACATCTGTTTCAAGCAAGTTTGCCTTTCTCTGCATTTAAAAATCTGGCTGCCCATCATTCCTCTTCCCAACATCCTTATTTTCATGGATTGAAATCACAGAGCAATGTTTGGGAAAGAGCAACCTAAGACAGGGACAGAGATCAGAATACAACCCCCCCCACCCCCTCACCATAATCCAGGACGAAGCAGTTAATGATCTGCTTCGCCACCTAGACGCCCACAGGTCTATGGGACCAGATGGAAACCACCCAAGAGTACTGAGGGAAGTGGTGGAGGAGCTTGCCAAGCCACTCTCCACCATTTATCAGCAGTCCTGGTTAAAAGGACAGATCCCACATGTCTGGAAGCTTGCCAATGTGATGTCCATCTACAAGAAGGGGCAGAAGGAGGATCTGGGAAACTACAGACCTGTCAGCCTGACCTTAGTAGTGGGGAAAGTTATGGAGCGGTTCATCTTGAGAGCACTCACCAGGCAAATGCAGAACAACCAGGGGATCAGGCCCAGACAGCACAGGTTCATGAAAGGCAGGCCCTGCTTGACCAACCTGATCTCCTTCTATGACCATGTGACCTGCTTAGTGGATGAGGGAAATGCTGTGGATGTTATCTACCTGGACTTTAGTAAAACTTCAGTAAAACTTCTGGCACTGTCTCCCAGAGCATTCTCCTAGAGAAGCTGGCAGTTCATGGCTTAGATAGGTCTAGTCTTTGATCTGGGTAAAAAAATGGCTGGATGGACAGGCCTAGAGAGTTGTGAATGGAGCTAAATCCAGTTGGAGGCCGGTCACAAGTAGTGTTCCCCAGGGCTCAGTGTTGGGACTGGTTCTGTTTAATATCTTTATCAATGATTTGGACGAGGGGATTGAGTGCTCCCTCAGTATATTTGCAGATGACACCAAATTGGGTGGGAGGATCGATCTGCTTGAGGCTGCACCTCAAATACTGTGTTCAGTTTTGGACCCCTCACTCCAAGGACATTGGGTTGCTGGAGCATGTCCAGAGTAGGGCAACAAAGGTGGTGAAGGGGCTGGAATACAAGTGTTATGAGGAGTGGCTGAGGGACATGGGGCTGTTTAGTCTGGAGACGAGGAGGCTGAGAGGAGACCTTATCACTGTCTACAACGCCCTGAAAGGAGGTTGCGGAGAGGTGAGTATGATTCAATGATTGTGTTCCCAGGATGTCTCCCAGGAATGCATGAGTGGAGAGCTGGGACTGAGAGCCATGTTCTAAAGGACATTTTTCCACCACTGCTAACCATCAGCTCTAATCCTGGTTCCTTAACTGTTCAACAGGGACTGAAACTTGTATGTTGAAATGCTGATGAAAGACAGAAAAAAAAAATCCTTACAACTCTAAATTATTTTTTTCAAGACTCTCTGCCTTTTCAAACATTCTGTTGTTCATGTAGAATTCAATTAAGCTTTACAATGTGTTTCTTAAAAGATTTTAAAGGCATTGTATAAAGAACCATACCATCTTGTTAAACATTAATTGTAACCTAACTAATGGTTTCCCCTTTCCTTGTTAACTATTTATGTCTAAAGAAGTCCTGTTTGTCCCAGTTTGTAAATCCATGTTGCGCATTCTTCTAATGTATTGTTACATACTTTTTAGATTTTTCACTTTACATTTATTCCACTTTTTTTTTCCCAAAGGACTAATTTAATTTTGATTTCCTGAAATGTATTGAATGTTCTCATTTTTTAAATTGTTGTCTGTCTGTTGCAGTATGCACAACAAAAAGCCCTGATGGAAAACAAGTTTTCTGTAGGTATTAAAACCTACTAGAAATTAATATTCTTCCCTTGTGACTTCCTCCTCCCACTACTTTATCTTGTTGGTTTTTTTTCATGTGGAATATTCTGTTTTCCAGTATTTATGAGGATTAGTAGCTGGAAATCTTTAATGAATATTAATTAAATTTAACTCTGTGAACATTTTGAATTTATTGACCTCTCCATTTCTGTAGATTTTCTTGTTAGAAGTTTTAAGTTCCATTTTGACAGGTTCTGTTTTCTCCATTTCTCTTTTCATGTTCTGTCATGGGATGGATCACATTCAATATATTTCCTGTAGCCACAGTTCTTTCCAGGCTAACAAGCTTGACTATTCTTTTTAGGAAGAGGAAGTTTCTCCACAGTTGTTCACTTTCCATGAAGCTGTGTCACAAATGGTAGAAATGGAAGAGCAAGTAGTAGAAGACCACAGGGCTGTCTTCCAGGTAAAAGATGGAGCTCTACTTTGTTTTATCCTAATCCAGGAATTCAGTTTTTCCCAATGAAAGTACGTACTCTTGAAGATGTAGGGCATCATCTTTTCATTCCACTGCTGTCAGAGGTTTCTAAATTGTTTTATTGCACTAAGCCCATCGTAGCAAACAAATAGGAACAGATGTTTAGATCCCATAACCATTAATCTTTGTCTCCACGATGAAACAGAAGCATATTTTTCTGACATCCCAGAAACTTAGTTAAATTTTCCTTTTCGTCTTAACAAATATTCCTAAATAGACTGCGTTCATTATAAGAAAAGTTACTATTTTCTTTTCACTATTTTGGCTATTTACTATATTTTCTCTTTTAGCCCTTTTCCAACATTAGTAACTGTTTTTTCTAGTTGCAGGGTTGGTCTTGAAGTTTTCAATTTCCCTATCTAATATATGCCAATATTCCTATGACATTCTTGATGATTAATAGTAATGTCTCTATATAGTAATGCCTCTATGAGCACCATTTCTGTTTGGTCATCTCTCTCTAAGATACTGTGATCCTCCCTCCAAGTATCTCCTCTAAATATCCTTCTGTGACATCTTCCTCTGAGATCCAGAAGAAACAAATATATTTCTAACTGCCTGTTTGCTTCCTTTTTACACATAGATAAATTTTTTCACCTGCTATTAGTCAGGGTCTTCAGAAGGAATACCGCCCACACAGTGTAATGCTGGTCAGTTCCATGGAGCATTTTACATTCACAAAATAAATTGCAATAATATTAGGTCAGTGCAAAAGTTATTGCTGTTTTCCCCCATCAACTTTAAAGCTGTATCCCTCAGCTTAGAATAAAATGCATTAATTGAAATAAGAACCATTAGAATCTATGCATTTTTGCCAACAAGAAACAAGTCTATTCCAGTAGCATAGAATTCTGGAGTCCTGGAACTGATGAATTCTTCAAAGGTGTTTTGAGCTGCTGCTGGGCTGTGGAAAACTTTCTCTTGCATGAATTTGTCAAAACACTTGAAAAATGTGGCAATTGGTGGAGAGAGGTCTGGGGAGGAAGCTGGATGAGGGAGAGTTTTGTAGCCCAGTTCATGCAGCTTCTGCAGTCATTTGCGAGACATGAGTTTGAGTTTTATCAAGGAGAAGAAGTGGTCCTTTTCAATTGACGTTGGACAACGTTGCAGTTCTTGGTCCTTTTTGTTGACTTCCTGGCCACACTTCTCTGCTGTGATGCTTTTGCCAGGATTCAAGAAGTTGTAGAGGATGATTCCACTTGCTGACCACCAAACAGTGACCATAACCACCTCCTTTTGATGCAGCTTCGGTTTGGGGAAGTGTTCTGGTGCTTCACCTCAGTCCAGCCACTGCACAGAACGCCATTGGTTGTTGTATAGAATCCAATTTTCATCACATGTCACAACGCAAACCAGAAATGGATCAGTTTTGTTGTGCAAAAGCACAGAGCAGACTTCATAACAGTCATTCTTTTTATTATTGTTCAGCTCATGTGGCACACGTTTGTTGAGCTTTTTTGATTTTCCAATTTGGTGCAAATGTCAAACAACTGCTGAATGGTCAATGCTGAGTATTTCTGCAACCTCTTGAGTGGTTTTTGTGTGGGTCTGCTTCAATATTGGCCCTCAACTGGTTGTCATCTATCACAGAAGGATGTCCATGACCCTCCTCATCTTCAAGGCTCCCCTTTCCATTACAAAGTTTTTGGGATCGCTGTCAAGCTGTACATTTGTTGACAGTGCCCTGACCAAATGCATGGTTGTTATTGCTGGCAGTTTCTGCTGCTTTATGTCCCCTTTTGAATCAAACAAAGTTGCACAATTTTTTTCCATTTTAAATTTGACAGCATAATATAAAAAAGAATAAGCAGTGAAAACAAAGACATTAGCATAAGTAAGCAGAGCGAATTTTGTGATTGAAAATGGTGCACTACATGAACACAAAGAAAAGTTTATTCCAAAATAGGCATCACAGTTTATGACAAAAACGGCAATTATTTTTGCATCAACCTAATAGGTATGAGTTACTGGTTTTCAGAAGGAAATGTGTACTGCTTCTGTTCATAATCTTAGAATCTTTAGGCAGGCTGTCCATTTGGTGCATGTGCTGCAAGAAAACAGCAAAACATTAAACCTGTAGAGAATACATATATCTCCTCAATTTAGGTATCTAACTGTGATGGTTTGAGTCAAAACTCTCCCCCAAACCCTCACAGCGTCTGCAGCCCCTCTTTCTTCCAAACCCCACCCCCCTGTACAAACGCGAGAGAGATAAGGAGAAGAAAGAGAGACTAAAAAATGCTGTAGTGATTATATATAATGTATTAACACTAATATGCAACTAAAATACTACATATACAATAATCAGAGAATAAGAGCCCCCAGAACATCCCCTG
>WAAB01000098.1:0-36881 GCA_013389865.1 Piaya cayana
CTCCCCAGCTTTCCTGGATCCCCATGGGGATTTGCATCCTCAGCAAGTCAACAAGCTCCTCTGGAGCTAGAGAGCACCTGGAAGAGCTTCTTGCAGGCATTTGAAGCCTGAGAATTGAGTGCTGCATCCTATAACATCACAGCCTCACTGGAAACCAGGCCTGAGGTGATCTGGACACCTCAAAACTGGGGAACACCTGGAAATTCTACCTGCTGCCTCAGTTTCTCTATGGAAAGACAATAAAAAGGGGGGGGAAAGCACATATTTCTGGCCATGGCCTGGATGGATTTAATTTCTGTGTCAGTGGTGGAGTCAAGCACTGGCCAAAGTGTCCTACTCCAGAACAAATACCTTCCATAGTGGTTGATGGGAATAGTTGGACTCGATGATCCGGTGGGTCTCTTCCAACTTGGTGATTTTATGATTCTATGATTCATTGGAATCAAATAAAAAATACATATATAAATCCCCATTTTCATATTAAACCAATATCTGTGCTTATAAAAACACCATAATCCCTCAAACAAGACAAAAAAAATAAACAAGAGAAAAATGTTTGTCCATTTTTGGTCTGTCCTTTGCCATTCTCTCCCCAATCTGGAACAAGCGAAGAGAGAAAGGAGAGGAGGTGAGAAATCGAGATGGGATGCAGCTCAGCTGTTTCCATTTTGGTTTTCAAATCCAAACCACTTCAAGGCTCAGGAATATTTTTAGGAATGGTAGAAAGAAAAAAAAAAAGCAGTTTCATGCGCAGTGAGGGGCTGCAGGTGGCTCAGACCTCGTGGACGCCTGCTCTCCCTTCGCACTCAGCGGCCTCTTGGGATGCTGCAGGCTCAGGGCTTGGCTGGTGGTGACCTAGGAGCAAACAAGGTGTGACGGCAGCAAGGAGAGACCCTGCCTGCATCTGATAATCCTGGGCTGAGGCTGTGAGGCAGGGAAATCACTTCGAAAAGGAGCTCCCTACCCCTTTCACAGGGAATATTTATTAGATTTGATGAAAGAGCAATTTAGCCTTCACACACACCAGGCACCCACTGACCTTTTATTTTCTTATTACCTCCTTTTACCCCCCCTGCCGCTCCCGTATCAAACAACAATATATCAGGTTAAGCACAGCAAGACGAAACGTTAAGGCACCGAGAAGTGCATTAAATCGCTGCTTCGCGGGGCTGCTCGCAGTGTCAAATCAGCGGAGGAATGATGTATGGTGCTCCCGCTCGCATCCAGGATGCAAAATTCAGTGCTGTGGTCACCGCTGGAGATGCAACCTGCAGGTCTCGCTGCAGACAGCAGCCAGTGTTTAGCTGAGAAGGAAAAGGGAGGAGAAGAGCCAACAGGATCCAACCTCCAGCGTTTGCAGTTGTTGTCCCTGGAGATTATGCGTTCGTGGGAGAACTGTAGCATGAAAAAGCATCACTAAGCTCAGTGCTGCCAGTTCCCAAGGGATTGTGTTATCCAGCGGGCTGGATTCTGCTGGGTGCTCAGGATGCATCAGTGTTTTCAATGGAGAGTTGCCCTTCTCTATCTAGAACCCCTCAGCAGCTGGTAGCATCTGCAACAGGAGAGGAGAGCTCGCTGCTGCTGTGTCTCCTTTCAGGCTCTTGAGGCACTAATTTGTTCCTTGAGGCAACAAGGAAACGGGGTCAGATGCCTTCAGGGTGAAAAAGAGCCGGGTGAGTCAACGTGCTTAGTAGTGAGTGATTCTCATGGGAGAAACCTGGTGGTGAAACAGCAGCACATCCAGCCCAGCTGGGATGTAGAATGGTTTGGGTTGGAAGGGACCTCAAAGCCCATCCAATTCCATCCCCTGCCATGGGCAGGGACACCTCCCACTGGATCAGGGGCTCCAAGCCCCATCCAACCTGGCCTTGAACCCCTCCAGGGATGGGGCAGCCACCCCTGCTCTGGGCAACCTGGGCCAGGGCCTCCCCACCCTCACAGGAAAACATTTCATCCTAAAATCTCATCTCAGTCTCTCCTCTCGCAGCTGGAAACCATTCCCTCTCATCCTATCCCTGCCCTCCCTGANACAGGGCTGGGAAAATCAAATGGAAACCTCAGACATCAGCAGAAAGATCCGCAGACACATTTGAGCCTGTTCGGGCAAATCTGACTCTAGCACAGGGCTTATGTTTGATAAAATGCTCGTTTAATCGATGAATATTTTGCTTAGGTGACGAATAGCAGCCTCAGCGAGAGCCTCTCATCCCCAGAGGCTTTGGAGAGCTAAAGAGTAAAGATTGGGAATTAAGGAGAATAAGTATTAATGAAAGGAGTCGGAAAATCAATCATTTTTCCAGACAATCCAGCTATTGCTTTGCTCATTTGCATGGGGCTGCTGCATGTATCCCTTCTCTTGTCCTGTAGGACACGGGGCTCATGCAGAGATGCAAAGGCTGCACAAGTAATGAAGACACAGAGGGGAGGACACATTGCATGTGGGAAGAAAAGAGAGGAGGCAAATGGGAAAGGAGGAGAAGGAAAGGGTTATTGCACCAGTGCACAATTCCACGTGCAACAGGAATTGGTGCAAACCCCTCCGCTGGTTTCAGTGGATGCCGGTCAAGCCCCAGGCACCGGGGCTTGGCAAAGCCTAGAGCATCGTTACATAAAGGGATGGGGAGAAGCCCGGGGTGGGCTGGATGGAGGAAATGAATCCAATTACAGGATGAAGGGCAAAGGGAGAGATAGGACACTTTTGGTCTGGAGCAAATCCCTAGGAGGCTTTAAAGCAGGGACAGCAAGAAGAGGACAAAAATGAATTGCAGTGCAGGACACAGAAAGCTGGAAAGGGGCTGTGCATTAGGGAGGGCAGGGATAGGGTGAGGGGGAACGGTTTTCAGCTGAAAGAGGGGAGATAGAGATGAGATCTTAGGAAGAAATGTTTGCCTGTGAGGGTGCCCAGAGCAGTGGTGGCTGCCCCATCCCTGGAGGGGTTCAAGGCCAGGTTGGATGGGGCTTGGAGCCCCTGATCCAGTGNTATCACCAAGCTGCCACCAAAAGGAATAGGGACCCCAAAATGGGGCAAAAGGCAGGGGTTGGGGCTCTTCAGCTGCTGAGTGTGCAGTCAGAGCTTCTCCTTGGGAGACCTAAAGTACCTGCAGGATGTGGCTTCCCTGGTAGCTACCACACCGGTTTGGCTGTTTATCATCCTGTAGGAACAGTGGAGCTTGGAGCCAGCCCAGCTCGGACCAGGGAGCAGCCCTGCTGGAAAGCAGAAAATAAGCAAGCAACCCCCAAATTTCCCCTGCACGGCTTCCCGAAAGATTATAACCTGGTTGGCCATGTCACAGCAGTCTTCAGGCTTCCACAGAGAAAAGCAAGGGCTGAACACTAGAAATAAAAAAAAAAGAATAAAAAAAATTGACCCAGTTATGACAAAACGAGACAGCTTGTATAAAGCATCGCTGCAGAGGGCTGCGAACATCCACAATAAGGCCTTCAGGAATAAAAGGGTTCCAGTTCAAATTATGTTTACAAATTAAAAATAAACAAATTGGATTATTTCTGTTTGCCTAAACCGCCTGTTCTCACTCAGCCATTCTCAAGGCTGGGCCACGGCCGGCACTGCTGGACACTTCAGGATGAAGGTGGTGGTGCAGCACTCTTGCTTCTTGTGGAATGAAGCAAAAGCCTTTTTTGCCTCTCTGAGTTTGCAGTTAAGCACCTTGGGCTCGGAGAGAAGAGCTGGACATCAATCCCTGCCTCTCTGTTAACTCCTGCCTAACACTTACCTGGCTCGAACAGCCCATAAACCACAAAAAATTCCAGCGAGGGATTGACTGCACTTTGAAGACAGGAAGATCTTACAGGAGCAAAAGGCGTCTTCTCCCTGGTGTTGACCATCACCTTCATCAGAGGGTGGCTTGGCTCTTTGCAGAGCTGCTTATATAGAGAGAAACCTGCTTGTGCTGCTTGAATTTGCTGGGCTGGCTGCTCGTGGCGCCGCGTGGCCGGTGAGACCGTCTTGCGAACCTGCCTACTCAGCTGCAGCCCTGGTTTATCACTTGGTTAGAAGTGTTGACAGCACCACACGGAGCCGTGCAGGTTCCCAGCTGAGCTGGGATTGCTCAGCTCCTCTGCAAGATGACGACAGGTCCCAAAGACTTTTTTTCCAAGGAAATCCTACGGTGCTTGCAGGGATGCTACCTGGATCAGCAGCAGGAGGAAAGCCTGGGAGGTGTCAGGGGCCTGCATGCTTGAGAAGCTTGAGAACACCATGCACATGAATCATAGAATAACCAGGTCGGACGAGACCCACCGGATCATCAAGTCCAACCATTCCCATCAATCACTAAACCATGTCCCTCAGCACCTCATCCACCCGTCCCTTAAACACCACCAGGGAAGGGGACTCAACCCCCTCCCTGGGCACCCTCTGCCAGTGCCCAATGACCCTTTCTGAGAAAAATGAGATGAGATTGGCAGTGGCAAAGCTCTTTCCACTTCCCAGCTGCCTTGTGGCTCTGGTGCATCCACCCCCTGCAAAATTATGCTGGTGGGGAGAGCCTGGAGAAGGAGGCGTGATGGGGAATCTGCACGGAAATCGGGAGCTGGGGTTCCTCCTGCCTAAAGCCCATGGATGCAGCAAGCAAGGCAGGAGACAGCCCACTGTGCACCCTTATTTTTTGGACAAGAATCAAGGACATGGCACAAAAAAAGTCATCTTCTGCACCACCATCTCCTTATCCTGGATGGATGAGACCATGCAAGGCAGAGGAGCAGCTGCCGGCAGAGGGCACGGCTGCCTCCTTGGAGCCACCAGCCGTGGCTGAGTTAATCCCTGCTGGGGGAGGAACAGCCCACCGAACAAAATTGTAAATATATCTGTGTCCTCCTTCTCCCTGCCACACATTTAAATCTATTTGATCCACTCTAATGGATTGATCTACAAGTTTGTGCACACACATCCTGCTTTGGACGGGGCGGCTGGCAGCGCCTCACCCATCACGACCTGTCAGCTCCACTCAGCCTCACCTCTGCCGGGAACGAATCCAATTACAGGATAAAGGGTTTTCTTCCCCTCCATATGGTCTCTATAACGCTCCAGCTTTATCTTGCTTTAACCCCTTTCCTGGCGAGGGATCTCGCAAGCCAGGCGTAAGCAGCTCAGCGCAGCGGCCACGCGTGGCTGCTATCTGATATGGGGAAATGAGGTCTTCCCAGGCCAACTGGGGGTACTGGGAGGCACTGGGGTATATTTGCACCTTCATAGAACCATAGAATAACCAGGTTGGAGGAGACCCACCAAATCATCGAGTCCAACCATTCCCACCAATCACTAAACCATGTCCCTCAGCACCTCATCCACCCGTTCCTTAAACCCCTCCAGGGAAGGTGACTCAACCCCCTCCCTGGGCAGCCTCTGCCACTTCCCAATGACCCTTTCCACGAAAATTTTTTTCCTAATGACCAGGGAGGAATGAGCCCCTCCAGAAGGGAGATTTGGGGAAGCACATTATGAAACAAGGCGAAAGTGCACGAGCGAGCTCAGCACTGGTTTGCATTCAGCATTGGTGCTCAGGGCCAAGGTTCAGGGTCCTGTGCCTTGGTCCATCACCAGAATTTAGGCACAGATGTTTGCTTGGGGACTGATTCCTGTTGCTCTTGCTTTCCTCTACACCTTTCTCTGCAAGTCATGCCCTGTGTGCCCTCAGGTAAGTCGCTCCCCTGCCTTTCACAGGGATGGAGAGAAGAACCATAAAGGGTTCCCAGCTGCCACTGCTCCAGGAAACCCAGACATCTGCACCGTTTGCTCGGCCCGTTACTCAAGCCCAGTGAACCAACTGTATCAGCTCAGTGCAAGTTAGTTATTTGATTATAATTATCGTTTCTTGCTTTACACAGGACATGAAAGCCCAGAGCGGCTCAGGGCTCCGTCACGCAATGTGCTGACAAACAATGAACAAGAGACAATCTCGTCTCAAAGAGCTTAGCAAAGCAGAAAATAAACAAAAAAAAAACCTGTGAGAAGGAAGAAAACCCTTCCTTTTTCTGAAGGAGAAACACAAAGAGAGCAAATCTCTCTTCTCACATTAAACAGGGTCTGAATTTTACTATTGCCTTCTTTGTCTGAGAGTCAGCGTTGGGAGCTCTCCGAGACAGCCTGTAAAGTTTCCCTGCTAAGAGGCACCAAATTAAAGCCATCACTTTCCATTTCTGTGACAGGGACACAGAGGGAACCGAGGTTGCATTCAGGACACGTCCTGGAGGAACCAGCTATCCTCCCTGGTGTCATTTTCTTCTGCTGAGTTTATTCGAGGCCTCAGACATTGCTCCGGCTGTCGCTGACCTGCGGAGAGCTCTAAATCCATCAGCCCCCTGGTAGCACGATAGAGGCCGCTCAGGGTTACCTGCTCCACATTCAGCTCCCCAAAAGGGGAAGGTCCTGGTCCAGATCTTGTTGGAAGTGAGGTGAAAGCCCTCTTGGTCTAGTTGTTGCTAATCCCTTCCATGAAAGGTCTCTGGGTACCATGCACGAAGGCAAAGCTGCACCACAGCTCAGTTAGAAGAGGGAGCAGAGAGCGTTTGCACTGATCAAAGGGGAAAATCTCTGTGCAAAATACACTGCTCAGCCTTTCCCCCACTCATTTCACCTCTTCTCCCCATTTCAGCGCTTCATTTGCACGGCTCTTCACTCCTTAAGAGAAGATGGGACACCGCAAAGCTACACCAGAGAGTCTCACAGAGATGCAAGGTGGAAATTGCTTTCTGGGAGATGGAAAATTAACTTTCCCACGAGATAAGTGTGTTTGTAAACCAAACCTCAGAGAAACACCAGAGCTTTCAGATGCCACGGCCAACAAGGTCTGACTCTTTTGAAGGTGGAACATCACGGCGAAGACTTTCAGCTGAGTAGAGTTGCTTTCTACTGTGGACACACTGGAACTGAGATGTGCGTAATAGGTTTTCTGGTTTCTCCTTTAATACTCAATCCTGCAAAAAACACACCCAACTTCTGTGTGCCCAGAAGCCTGATCATGGTCAGGAAAGGCATGAAATACCTTCAAGGAAAGCTTTGTGAGAAGTAAGGCTACGGGTCTTCACGAAAGAACTCTTCCCCTCATGGAAGAGCTTATGGAAAGACCTAGACTGGGAACTTAATGACTGGTGGTTTCACAGGACGTGCAATGAGATACTCCCGAGAGGCACAGACATCCCGTGGGGATTCCTTGTGCCAGGGCACCTGAGGCTGATGTGACCCACTTACTCTTGCCGTGTCCTAGTTCTGCGCCTCTTGGACCCATTCAGATGGATCAGCGGGTCAGCAATCAGACTACCATTCATCCCACCCACACCCTTTAGCCTTCCGCTTCTGCTCTCCAGCTCGGAGACACTCCAGTCTTGCAGAAGACCTCATTCATCCAGCAAGACAGCATTGACTTTTTCCATCCTCCTTGTCTTGATGGAGGGCGGTGGTGGGAAAGAGGCTAAGGGCTTACCGCATTAACAGATCAGGGCCATTAATGCCACCAGATGTCAGAGATTAATAGAAGAGCTTCATTAAGGCGCCTTAGGCAGGTCCCCTGGAGAAGGAGCACCCATGACCCAGAAGAAAAAAATAAGGAACAAGCTTGGGATGGAGCTTCACTGCTCCAAGCTGGCACTGACCCTGCTGAGAAAGATTTCATAGTCTCCTATGTGCTGGAGTGGGGATCCAACATCTCAACTCTAAGAGATCAGGAGAAGCTTCTTTCCATGCTGCTTGGCCTCCCAGTATAGGCACCAGCTCATACTGGTGTCTCCGTGCCATCTCTGGAGGGAAATCAGCATCGCAGAGGCTTTCTCTTGTCTTTCCCAGGGCACTCAAGCCCCAAGCAGAGCCACTTTGTCAGGCTGATTTTAGAGCCCTGGCTAAGGGCCATCCCTAAACCCCACCAAGCCTTGCAAAGCTGCAGCTTGGATTGGCATCCCGCTCGCTGGAATGGGGAGGAGAATCCAGTGGGAAACGCTAACCAGCATCGCTAGTGGGAGACAGGGACCCCTGGGCTCATTTAGCCACATCAGTTCCTGCTGGGGTGTTCTCCCTCCTGTCCTGCCAGAGATCCTTGAAGGACACACTGAATAACGTGGATCATTCAGCCCAGAGATGAGGCAAAGCGGAGGATGAAGGTCACAGCCCTTTGCTCTCCAGCACAACCAGGCTGTAAAACAGCCAAGACACCTGCCCCAAAACACTATGTTTAGCAAGATTACAGCCTCGGGGATGGAAGCGGCTTCCCCTTCTGCCTTTGCAGAGCTCCACGCACACAGGTGACCCTTGGCCATGTCACCAGAGCCTGGTTTTACTCCGTGATGAAGATGCCAAGCACCCAAAGGACAGGGCAGCCAAGCAGCCAGAGCCAAACCCAGGGCTCAGACCCACAGANTCTTCGTGGTGAAGATGCATCCATACCAGGCAGCACCCACGTCGGACCAAGCACCCAAAGGACAGAGCAGCCAAGCAGCCAGAGCTAAACCCAGGGCTCAGACCCACAGAGCTCAGTCCACTCTCCCTTCAAGCGACCTCCCCAGGGTCAGTGGAACAGAGCTGGGCACTCCCCAGTCCCCAAATGCTTTTTCATGGAGTCTTTCAGCTGCCCAGGGCCACCCCAAAGGCTGTGACCCACCACAATCCTGAGCACGGGTCAAGTTCCCCATCAATCACCCAAAGCCGCCGCTCCCCACCTCCTCACCACTCCTCCTACCTTTGCCTCCCCACCTCTTCCCGTCCTCCCCCCTACTCCTTAAACAATATTAAACACTTAATGGCAATTAATACGCTTTAATGCAGGTTTTGGGGCCAACTGGCTGCTTAGAGGGTGCTTAAACCATCAACCCCTCTCAATCCCGCTGCCCTTGTCATACAAAGTTAGCCGAGCCCCTAATCCGGACTCCCCCCGCGCTCCCTTGGGGAGGCCGAAGGGTATAAAACCTCCCCTGGCACGCGGGCACCGCCAGCCCTCGACGCGAGGCAGGGGCAGCGCACCACCTCCCGTCCCCTTGGGATTTACCGTTCTTCATTCATATTTTTTTTTTGAAGGCAGAGTGGAGCTTTTTTTGGGGGGGAGGGGGGTGAAGCAAAATTAATTTTTTAAAAAAACACAAATATTTGATTCAAAAAGACCACCCTTTAGAAGCAAAGCAGCTGCCTTCACGTCGGCAGCATGAACGGGACGGAAGGTATCAATTTTTACGTGCCTATGTCCAACAAGACCGGGGTGGTGCGAAGCCCCTTCGAGTACCCCCAGTACTACTTAGCCGAGCCCTGGCAATTCCGCCTCGTGTGTTGTTACATCTTCTTCCTCATCTCCACCGGTTTGCCCATCAACCTCCTCACTCTCTTGGTCACCTTCAAACACAAGAAGCTCCGGCAGCCGCTCAACTACATCCTGGTCAACTTGGCGGTGGCCGATCTCTTCATGGCTTGTTTTGGCTTCACTGTCACCTTCTACACCGCCTGGAACGGCTACTTCGTCTTCGGACCCGTCGGCTGCGCCGTAGAGGGCTTCTTCGCCACGTTAGGAGGTAAGGGCGGTGGGGTGGGAGGTTGGCTCCCCGAGCAAGGCGCTGCTTCCTCGAGGCTTAAAGACAGGAATTAAAAAAGAGGGATGAGTGCAAGTTTGGTCTTGATGCCAACAAGCGCCCAGATCACAAGCCAGAAAGGGGTCCAGGATCAAGTCTGGGGTCACCTGGCCACACTGCTCAGCCTACGTTCATANTAAAAAGAGGGATGAATGCAAGTTTGGTCTTGATACCAATAAGTGCCCAGCTCACAAGCAGCAGGGCAGCTCCAAGGGAATGAACATCAGGAAGGGGTCCAGGATCAAGTCTGGGGTCACCTGGCCACACTGCTCAGCCTGCGTTCGTACAACCAAGGTTGTGCGGCAAGCAGAGACCTGATGGGGATCACAAGTTCTTGAATCGACACCGACATCTTTGCCAAAAGCCTTTTCTTGGGGAAAAGAAGAAACGTTTGGAAGGGGAGATGTGCTTTGAGAAAGGGACAGGTCAGGAGAGAGACCCCACAGGAGGGATAAGGGCACGGAGAGGAGGGGTTCAAGACAACAAGAGGGGTCACAGCTTATCCAGAGGCAGCTCTTAACCTGAACAGAGGGAAATGAGGATTCAGGGTCGCACAGAGCTAGGGATACCAGGCCCAGGCTTTCACAGAATCACAGAATCACCAGGTTGGAAGAGACTCAATGGATCATCGAGTCCAACCATTCCTATCAAACACTAAACCGTGCAGCAATTGCTCTTGTCCCAGTTGCACCCAGTTTGGGAGCCCTTGAGAGCTTCTTCATTTCATTTCTCAGGGACATGAGAGCCTCTAACGCTTCACCCTGCAGAAAGCCCCGTGAAAAACAGGGAAAATTCATTTTGCACCCCACGCCCACGCAGCCAGCCAGGCCCACACGACACCTCGTGATGGATCTGACAGCCACTAATCCTCCCTGCAGAGATCCACAACCACTGCAAGGACTTCACCGGGTTGTTTTTTTCCCCTAAATGGGGCCATTTCCCACAATGATGATTAAAAAAAGAAAGAAAAATATGGATATAGTGCCAGGCAAAAACAAAGCTAAACATCCTGATCCAAGCCAAGGACTGAAGAAGGGCTTGGTCTTGGGGTCAGAATCATAGAATAACAGAGTCATAGATTGGTTTGAGTTGGAAGGAACCTTAAAGACCTGCCAAGGGGCAAGGACACCTCCCGTGGATGCCTGAGGCCCCATCCAACCTGGCCTTGAACACCGAAGATCAGGGTCTGTACCATTTCCGATCATCAAGCCAGCTCTAGGCTTTCAGGCAGGACTATTTGCCCCTCTAGTTTTTGCATCCGAGGAGGGACAAGGAGACTCCTTGTCACAGGGAAGGAAGCTTGATGGGAAGCAGTCAGTGTGCGAGCAGCAGGTCTCCAGTGAATCCTAGCGCAGGGTGTAGTTATCAGCAGATTATCACAGCTGGGGGCATTAGCAGGCTTACAGCACCGACTAAGCGCTCCCAATCCCCTGAAGTTTAATTATCCCTTATAAATACATGTGCACGCATGCCCACCCACACAGCCTCTCCCATACACCTCCTCCCGATCCAGCTCACGAAACACACATTTAAAGGCATCAACAGGTTTGGAGGCACCTGGCGTCTTTGCCGGAACCGGTGGTTCCTCACACCCAGGAGGAATTCACCCTCTTGGTTTATAAATGATTAAAGAAAGCGATGATCCCTTCCTCCATCACCAGCATCCCGCTGCGGCACGGGCGTTCTCCTCAGCTTCCAAACCTTTTGCACGTTACAGACAGGAGATTCCCAGTTATTCGATAAGATGCTGGTTGCCCCTTGCTGATCCCCAACCCCTTGAACCCTTCTGCTCCTTGCTGCAACCACAAGACCGTGAAGGGAAGATCAAGGCCAGAGGAGCCCTTCCCACCACCGTACACTCTTGTTTTCTCTTCCTCCCCCAGGCCAAGTTGCCCTGTGGTCCCTGGTTGTCTTGGCCATCGAGCGCTACATCGTCGTCTGCAAACCCATGGGAAACTTCCGCTTCTCCGCCACCCACGCCATGATGGGCATCGGGTTTACCTGGATAATGGCTTTTTCCTGTGCTGCTCCACCCCTCTTCGGCTGGTCCAGGTGAGTTGAAGGATGTACAGACATCCCAGTGGGACAGGAGATGCACTCGTGGCTCAGATGCAAAAATCCCTGGTGAGAGAAGCATTGGGGCAAGTCAAAACAGAAACGGGACCTCAGCTGGCAGCCTCACGATGGCTTAACGTCCCCTAACCAAAGGCAACCATGGGCCCTGCACCTTCTGATGCAACAACCTTCTGTGCTCCAGCAGAGAAAGAGGGGATTTGATAGACACGGCTCATCTCAGCCAGGCTGTGAAGAGCCCGTTTGCTCTCTGCAGACCACAAAGAGCATTTAGGTGACCAGACCAGCACAGGCAAAGCTGCTCTGGGGACACAAACTGGCCTTGCTCATGTGCTGCCCCCCCTGCATTGCTCCTGGAAGCTCTACAGCACCTTGCCCAGCAGCTCTGTCCCATCCCCTGCCCGTCTGTCCTGTTCCCAGCACGGCAGCGCATTTCAGACACCCCCAAACAAACACCCCCCAGCAAAACAGAGGCAGCACTGGCTGCTCACACCACAGGCTGCTCACTAGGCTCCAGAGAGTGCGACCACCAGGCAGCTGAAGGCCATGTCGGGCTCTTTCACACACACTTACATCCCTGGCCAGGACCTGAACAGCAGCCAAAAGCCACCTGGAGCGTAAGGGAGGAGCTGAGGAGATGGAGGCAATTTCTCCAAGGCTGCAGCTCCAGCCCCTCCTGACACCTCAGTGCAGAGCTGCCCTGGAGGGGTCACAACAACCCCTTCCAGCCCTTTGGGAAGAGGTAGCTTTGGGACAGTAAAGTGTCTTTACCACCCACCTGTGATGAGGCACAGTCAGATGGTCCCTCTCCAACCTTGAACTGGGATCCCTGCCCATATAGAATCATAGAATCACCAGGTTGGAAAAGACCCATCAGATCACCGAGTCCAACCATTATAGCCAGTCCTTGGCTCCCAAGCAGACCTGAGTTGCACCCCTTTGAGCCAGGGCCCCTCCAGCCAGGCTGTGCATCCCTCCACCCCACGCAGAAGTGGAGACGAAACCCTTAAAAGCTTGGACCCACCAAGCTGGGAGCTCTCATCCCTGCTCAGCATCCCTCTGTCTGCAGAGGGAGAGCAGGCGGCTCCCAGCAGGCAAGTGCTCAGCTAGGTAGGAAGGAAATAAATATCCTGTTCTTTGTGGGATGGAGTGTCACAACAAACCAAGGAGTAGTGAGGCCAGGAGCACAGTGCGCAGAGGAGAAGCTAAGGAAGACGTCATCCCAAACACCTCACAGAACATCCTCTATCTTTGGGGAATTTGGCCCCTAGGTTGAGCCCCTCCCATTGTCCCCATGGAGGGTCCTGGTGAAGCTCCTAACCTTTCTCCCTGGCAGATACATACCAGAGGGGATGCAGTGTTCNTCTCTCCAACCTTGAATTGGGATCCCCGCCCATATAGAATCATATAGATTCATAGAATCACCAGGTTGGAAAAGACCCATTGGATCACCGAGTCCAACCATTATAGCCAGTCCTTGGCTCCCAAGCAGACCTGAGTTGCACCCCTTTGAGCCAGGGCCCCTCCAGCCAGGCTGTGCATCCCTCCACCCCACGCAGAAGTGGAGACGAAACCCTTAAAAGCTTGGACCCACCAAGCTGGGAGCTCTCATCCCTGCTCAGCATCCCTCTGTCTGCAGAGGGAGAGCAGGCGGCTCCCAGCAGGCAAGTGTTCAGCTAGGTAGGAAGGAAATAAATATCCTGTTCTTTGTGGGATGGAGTGTCACAACAAACCAAGGAGTAGTGAGGCCAGGAGCACAGTGCGCAGAGGAGAAGCTAAGGAAGACGTCATCCCAAACACCTCACAGGAGCACAGGTATCTTTGGGGAATTTGGCCCCTAGGTTGAGCCCCTCCCATTGTCCCCATGGAGGGTCCTGGTGAAGCTCCTAACCTTTCTCCCTGGCAGATACATACCAGAGGGGATGCAGTGTTCCTGTGGCCCCGACTACTACACGCACAACCCAGACTATCACAACGAGTCCTACGTCCTCTACATGTTCGTCATCCACTTCATGATCCCAGTCGTGATCATTTTCTTCTCCTACGGGCGCCTCATTTGCAAAGTCCGAGAGGTAACGTTGGGATGAGGCGTGTGGGGATGGTGGGGACAGGACGGGCAGCTCGGGCTGGGATGAGGGAGACGGAGAAAGCTTGAGGTGTCCCTCACCACCCTCCCTGCCCGCAGGCAGCTGCCCAGCAGCAGGAGTCTGCCACGACCCAGAAGGCTGAGAAGGAGGTGACGCGGATGGTGATCCTCATGGTGCTGGGGTTTATGCTGGCCTGGACACCCTACGCCGTGGTGGCATTCTGGATCTTCACCAACAAGGGAGCGGACTTCTCTGCCACCCTCATGGCAATACCTGCCTTCTTCTCCAAGAGCTCCTCCCTTTACAACCCCATCATCTACGTCCTCATGAACAAACAGGTGAGATGCTCCATGTCCCACTGGCTGAGCCCCTGCCCTTGGCTCACCTGCATGCACCTTGCTCCTCCGCATAAGGATAGGATAGGAATGGTTGGACTCGATGATCCAGTGGGTCTTTTCCAACCTGGTGATTCTATGATTCTATAGCTGATTGCACCTCAGCCTGGGAGGAGCAGCAAGCTCGGGGTATCTCAGTGCAGCAGCGCATCCCTGCTGGTCCCCAGGGCCATTGTTCTGTTTTTCTCCCTCCTTCAGTTCCGTAACTGCATGATCACCACAATCTGCTGCGGCAAGAACCCGTTTGGCGATGAAGAAGTCTCCTCTACCGTATCCCAGAGCAAGACCGAGGTCTCCTCCGTCTCCTCCAGCCAAGTATCACCTGCATAGAGCACGGACAGTTTGAACTGGGGCGACCTGCCGAGCTCGGGGAAATCGAGACAGACACCCACGTACCTACAGACTCATTCCACGCAGTCACTCCCCTGTGCACCAGTCCCCTCCCCTGCTCCAGCACTTCACTCTGCACCTTCTGCCGTAGCTGCCCCGCCACACACAGCCCCCCCAAGCCCCAGGAATGCTCGCTGGGGCTCCCCCCTGCACCCACGGTGCAAACACAGCACGCTGAGCTATTCCGTAAGACACAGCCCAGCTCCCAGGAACCAACCAGCTTTTGGGGATCATTCATGTGTCAGCAACCCCTCCCTCCTTGGTTTATATCACGTTAAAATCACCAGCAGCCAGTGGGAAACCCCAAAGAACAGGCTGCCCAGGGAAGCTGTGGATGCCGCATCCCTGGAGGTGTTCAAGGCCAGCTTGGATGGGGCCTTAGGCAGCCTGATCTCGTGGGATGTCCCTGCTCAGGGCATGGTGGTTGGAACTAGATGATCTTTAAGGTCCCTTCCAACCCATATTGTTCTATGATTCTATGAAAGTGCAGCACTTTCCTCCCTGCTAGCACCCCCTCCTTTCCCTGGTGCTCAAGGAAATGCCGTGGAAGGATCTGGCCCTTATTTGCAAAAAGCAAGCAAAGCAACAAAGCACCAAAAAAACCCAAGAAGACGGAACCCAGGGCTGGAGCGGCGCCGGCTGCTCTTGAGCCTGGGACTCACCAGAGCCGCGCACCCCGCTGCCGGCACAGCTGATGGAAATCGATACCTGTAGTCTTTATAAATCAATATAACAAATGGAGCCGTGAGCAGGCTCCGCTTCAAGCCCAGCTCCGTGTATCCCCAAGACATACATTTTATTTTTTTTTTTTTTTTGTCTTGGAACCTGTAAATATTTGCTCACATACTTTGAAGTCTCTATCTTTCTCAGCTCTTTCCCTCCTCCTCTTCCTTCTCCCGGCTCCAAGGCAGAGAAATTGTCTTTCACCTCCACCCCTTCCACCCAGACACCCGTGGCCAATGCTGGAGGGTGGGACCGGTACCCGAGCGCTTTCCTGTACATATTTTATACATAAATCATCTCGTGACAGCACAAGGACTTCGACGACCAGGAAGTAGGGATTAAAAAATATAAGAAATAAAGAGAAGCAGCACAGAGAAAAACACAGATGCTCAGTCCTTTCTCTTGGGCTCTCGAAAGCCATGGGAAAGGGGATCTGTGGGTTAGACCAGCCTCGATCACTGAGGAGAGAGCAGTGACCATTCCCAGTAAGGTGACAACTCCATTATTTGGGGCACCAAGGGGGTTTAGAAGCAAAACCAGACTCACCCAGGGCAGCTGGTGCCACGGCTTGTTCCACAGCCCTTTTTATTTTGGCCTTTAATATTTAAGCATCCCTCCACGTAGCCTTAAATAAAGCTTCAGCAGAGAGCGTTTTGCAGAGTTCAAGTTCCCCTCCCCACGGGACCATTCAAGTCAGCGTCGTTAAGGAATTGGCAGAGTCAGGGAAAAATTGTTCCCTGTGTCAGTGAATTTGTTACTGAGCCGGCTGGAGAGCAATTCCGCGTGCACTCACTGCCGAGGCTCTTCCCTCTTCACCACCAGCACACGTGGGTCCCTTTTCCGAGGCATTTTTCCTCCCCTTGGTCCAAAGCAACCAGAATTAGTGGGAAGTTCCCAAAGTTTGCCCCTGGGTTAGGGATCATAGAATCACCAGGTTGGAAAAGACCCCCCAGGATCATCAAGTCCAACCATTCTCATCAATCACTAACCCATGTCCCTCAGCACCTCGTCCACCCATCTCTTAAACCCCTCCAGGGAAGGTGACTCAACCCCCTACCTGGGCAGCCTCTGACACTGCCCAATCACCCTTTATGGGAAATATTTCTTCCTAATGTCCAGCCTGAACCTCCCCTGGCAGAGCTTAAGGCCATTCCCTCTTGTCCTGTCCCTTGGGAGAAGAGCCCAGCTCCCTCCTCTCCACAACCTCCTTTCAGGTAGTTGTAGACGAGCAGTCTCACCAGTGCTGAGTAGAGGGGGAGAAGAACCTCCCTGGACCTGCTGGTCACACTGTTTCTGATCCAAACCAAGATGCCATTGGCCTTCTTGGCCACCTGGGTCACTGCTGGCTCATGTTCAGTCACTGTCAACCAACACCCCCAGGTCCTTCTCCTCCAGGCACTTTCCAGCCAGACTTCCCCTAGTCTGGAGCTGCCCAGGGTTGTTGTGCCCCAAGTGCAGGACCATGTTAAACCTGATCCCATTGGTCTCAGCCCATGGATCCAGCCTGTCCAGATCCTTTTGGAGCCTCCCTTATCCTCCAGCAGATCCAGCTTCCACCCAGCTTATTGTCATCTTCAAACTTGCTAAGGGTGCACTTCATGCCTTCATCCAGGTCATTGATAAAGACACTGAACAGGGAATAGAAACCATCTTTGGCTCCAAACCACCAGCCCAGCCATGTCTGTGGGAGGGGTAGAAGGATGCTGCCCCTGCTCTCCAGGCATCCTCCTGCCTCCACACCCACCAAACCCACATCTGCATTCGTCCAAACCCAGGGCTCCCAGCCAGGGCCACGATGCTGGAGTCACCGCAGGAGCAGCTCTTGGCACCGTTCCTGCTCCACCAGCTACCCTGAATAATTCATGCCCGGCTCTCCCCAAGTCTCAGGAGTCTCCTTTCCTTCGCCTACAAAGCAACAAACCCATTTCCTTTTGTTCTTTGAAGCAAGGGAGAAGCAGAGGAGCAGCGGAGGCACGGAGGCTTTTTTTTTATAGCGAGTGATTGAGCGTGCCGCCCGCGAAGGAGGCCTCCTCGGCTTTGCTTATCTCACCCCCTAGACTTTTGAGCGTGATATATTGACGGGAACACAACCTTTGAGAACTGCACACCCCACGCAGTGCCCGGCTGCGTATCTGCCCCCCCACACACACTTCAAATGCTGCAGTTACAGGTGAGGGATGTCATGCAGCGACGCTGGAAGAATTCACAATGATGTAGGAGACCTTGGAGAGGGAGAACAGCAGCTTGTGACCCCTAACAGGGAGCGCTGGAGAGCTGGAGAGCACCTCGGGCTGGACTGAGGCTTTACAGCTGGATTTTCTGGGGGTGTAAGAGGGATGGAGCGGGGCTGTGGTTCGCTGGGCAGAGGCAGATGCTGGCAGTGATGCCTTCTGGCTGCCCCCACCTGCACTCAGCACCTGCCTCGCCAGATGTGTCACCCTACGTGACACCACAGCAGCCGAGCCAGCGCCGTTTGCAAAGCCAGCAGAGCTCCTGCAGCCCCAGGGATGATTTGCAGGGGGAATTACCTCTAGCAGAATGGTTTTACCTCCTTGGTGCATCCACCCTGCTGCAAGGAGCAGGCTCGAGGTGGTTGTTGCCCAGACAGGATCCCGAGCACGGCTGGTCAGTGACGCTTTGAGGTGCAGAGAGCTTGGAGTCATCCACATGCAAAGGAGGAGCTGCTTTATTCCAGGTCAAGGCTGCAGGTGGAAATAAAAAGTAACCAAGTAACAGGGGGAGAGGAAGCACCCTCAAATTGCACAAGGGGAAATTTAGACTGGATATTAGGAAAAACTTCCTTATTGACAGAGCGGTGAAGCCCTGGCAGAGGCTGCCCAGAGCAGCGGGGGAGTCTCCATCCCTGGGGAGGTTAAAAAACCATGTGGCGGTGGCACTTGGGGACATGGTTTGGCAGGGACAGCGGGGTTGTCTGACAGTTGGACTGGATGAGCTGAGAGATCTTTTCCAACCTTCATGACTATCAGAAAGATAAACCCATCTCATGGGTCTCTTCCAACCTGGTGATTCTGTGATTCTCTCTCCTGCCGCCTCCATCCAGTCCCTCTCCAAACAAGGAGACAGCAGCCCGTGGTGCTCCCCTTCTCCTTGAAGAAACCCCAGCAAGAAATTCAAGCATCCACATTGCAGCAGGGCCGGGCAGGGATAGAGGAGGAGAGCAGCAGCCACAAGCTCTGCAACCAAAAGCTAAAACCCCATCCAGCCCTCATCAATTCAACCTTTCAGCAGCAGAAAGCATCTCATTGAATGGGTTTTCTTCCTTTTTTTGTCCCCCTTCCTTGTTCAAAATGCTGCTTTTTGGAGGTATGAAGCCATAATTTTCTCGCAACTGCCTGCCAGGCCCTGCTCCCCTCGTTTTTCAAATCCAGGGGCTTTTAAAGATGTTCTTTATCGATCCAACACTTATTTATATGCGAACAATAGGAGAAGATGGTTAGTTCAGTTATTAAATTTAGAGAGCTGACAAAAGCAATCAGAAGATACATCACTTAATAGGAGATTAAGAGGGAAGCAGCAGGAGCACGGATTTCTGACCCAGTGTTTCAGACTGGTTTATAAGTGTATATCTATGTATTTTACTGCTTAGACGGCAACATAATAAAATGATACAATCGTGTGCTTACCCACAGGGTTTTTATCACTAATTGATTTTGCAACAGCTCGTCTAATCTCAGTTCCAAAGGCTTTCGCGTGGGCTGCATCAAAGGGGACGTCCCATCCAGGGGTATCTCCTGGCAGAAGGCAACCTAGGGTGCAGGGCTGTGGCTAAACTGGGGTCAGATAGGTACAGTGAAGACCTTGAGCTTGATCCATCTGTCCTCGGTGAGATAGAGCCTGGGAACCACCCTTGCCATGAGCAAGTTTGCGGATAACACTAAGCTGGGTGGAAGCATGGATCTGCTGGAGGGTCAGGAGGCTCCAAAGGGATCTGAACAGGATGGATCCATGGGCTAAGACCAACAGCAGGAGGTTTAACAAGGCCAAAGGCCGCCTCCTGCACTTGTGGCACAACAACCCTGAGCAGCTACAGACTAGAAGTCATCTGGCTGGAAACTGCCTGGGGGAGAAGGACCTGGGGGTGTTGGTTGAGAGTGACTGAACTTGAGCCAGCAGTGGCCCAGGTGGCTAAGAAGGCCAATGGCATCTTGGCTTGGATCAGACACAGTGTGGCCAGCAGGGCCAGGGAGGTTCTTCTCCCCCTGGACTCGGCACTGGTGAGACCACTTGTCTACAACTGCCTGAAAGGAGGTTGTGGAGAGGAGGGAGCTGGGCTCCTTCTCCCAAGTGACAGGACAAGAGGGAATGGCCAGGGGAGTTTTAGGCTGGACATTAGGAAAAGTATTTCACAGAAAGGGTCATTGGGCAGTGTCAGAGGCTGCCCAGGGAGGGGGTTGAGTCACCTTCCCTGGCGGGGTTTAAGGGACAGGTGGACGAGGTGCTGAGGGACATGGGTTAGTGATTGATGGGAATGGTTGGACTCAATGATCCTGGGTGTCTTTTCCAACCTGGTTATTCTATAAAGTCATGCCCAACCTCCTCTTTGGCTCAGCCTGGGGTGTTCACATGCCAAGGGCTCGGACCTAAGCAGCAGCGCAGCGTTCAGCCTGTCCTCATCCCAGAAAATATTGGCACACATCACTCCTCCTCTTCTCCGCTGGGACCATGGCCTGGTGTCACTGCTGCTGGCACAAAGAAATCAATATTTCTCATGACATGGAAAGGCAGACAAATGGGAACCTGATTTCAGGATTCTTTACCTCATTTTCACACTGTTAAGCTTTAATCCATCTTCATTACGTTTCCTTTTCATTAAAGCTCCTCATACTCCAAGGACAAGACATCCAGTGACAATTATTTGTTCTTTAAAGTTTGATGAATCTCAGATGCAGATCGGATCTGGGCATAATAAGCACTCGGTCAAATATCCTGGGGCAGGAGCTACTCTTCGGGAGCCCAGGGACAGCCCATTGGAGAAATCACCCCGCTGCACTATCCCCAGGGAACTGGCCCATCCCCAAACCCAGTCCAAGGTCCCACCTTTGAAAAAATCATCCAGGAGTTATTGCTTTCCACTTTTCCAGAAATACACCAGTGTTTTCCAGCACTGTTTGTTCACAATTGACAATGATCATCCCAGCATCACTCACAGAGCAGGTTCCATCACCTCAACCCAGAACCACTGTCCTGAGGTTGCTCAGCATCCCTGGCTGCTACCACCTAAATTCCCACACAATTGAGGGAAGCAGCCGGCCTTTACCAGGAAACAGCTGGGAATCTGGACCCAAAGGGCATCTGAGTGTCTAACTCTTCTCCCCGCTGCAGCTGGGATTGCTCCTCCTTCCCCCAGCATTGCCATCATCTGTTTTAGGAAAACTGCAGTAATTGGCTCGATTCATTTTAAATCAGTTATCGTTTGTGCAAGCAGCAGTCGGGGGAAAAGCAGCTTGTAGTTAATAACATCCTTAATTTGGAGACATCCGCAGGGATGAGGCGAGAGAGCTCCGTGAGGGGCCATTCTTTGCTCCTTGCCCCTGCGGTGGCTGAGGCTGCAGGGCACAAACCGAGCTCCGGCCCTGAAAAGCAGGATGAGGTGAGGCTGCAAGGTTTGAGATGAGATCCCATGTCGTACAGCGCTCATCCTGCCCCAGGGCTGACCCCCCTGCAGGCTGGGCCGTTGCTTTCTGCGCTTTCTCCTGGGACGTATTTATCACATCCGAGTGCAGAAGCAGCAGCCGGGATGCCGGAGGGTCTGGCTCTATCTATTTGTCTCTGCCAAAGAGAAAAAGCATCTCTTCGTCCAGCCACGCCAGCAGAAGCCAAAAAAGAAGATTAAAAACTCCCCCTCTCCCCTCTGTACCATCACACTCATGGGGGTGGGGGTTCCAAATCTCAGCCCAGCCCCTCTTTAGAGGTCAAGGACCCTGGTACCATGGGACAAAGCAGCTCCTCAGGGGGAAAAAAGCTTGGGAGAGGCAAAGATTTCCCCCTCACCAGTGCCAGGGGTGCAGTGCACAACCCCAACAGCCTCTCCTCTGCCTGGCTGAGCCCAGGGAGGCCCAAGCAGGTGTTTGCACCCCGCAAGAGGATGCACGAGCACCCCCAATAATGCTATTTCCCAGCGCAGACATCCCCAGCCTGTGCAAAGGCTCCCTGAACGCCTCAGTGCTGCCTGTGTCACGTTAGCAGCCATAAAAAGATTCAAACTGCAATTCCTTACTTTTATGAACAAATGGCCCTGGATGGATGATTCAGGCAGCAGTCAATTCCCAGCAAGAAAGTGTCAGCAAAAAGCCAGCCTCTTTCACATAGCTGGATAACTGCAAATAAAAGTGGGGAATTATTAGCACTTAATACTTGGTGGCTCTTCCACTCCCGAGTGCTCTTGGCTGCTAGGTGCCAAGTGCTTCACGTAAAATAACAGGCAGGGGGGTGGTTCTTGCTTAGGGCAGGTGGATGTGGTGGTGGCTATGGACACCGAGACCATCCCCACGCTGCTGCCAGCGCTCTCTCCTCCAGCCTATCCCCTCCAGAGCCCCTTTTCCTCCATCCTTCTCACCCCATCCGTCCCCTCCTCATCCCCGTTCCCATTCACAGCCACCAACTCCATCCCTTCCTCATCCCCATTCCCAACCACCATCATGGGAGGACTGGATCCCCCAAACCTTCCACAGCACCTGAGAGGGTCCAGGTTATCTTCCCTGGGCTGAACCCAGGGTTGCTCGTGGCAGTGATTGACCACGGAGACAGGCACCAGCCTCCCTCAGACTCTCTCTTTCTCCTTCATCAAAACCACCTCTATTTTTCTTGTTCATCAGACTGACAAATGGGCAGAAAACAGACTTCTGGCTATTTCCTGCTCAAGCTGCCCACTCCTCCTCTCCCCTCGGCGATGACTGAGAGCTGAGGAAGCANTCTTGCGTAGGGCAGGTGGTTGTGGTGGTGGCTATGGACACTGAGACCATCCCCACGCTGCTGCCAGTGCTCTCTCCTCCAGCCTATCCCCTCCAGAGCCCCTTTTCCTCCATCCTTCCCACCCCATCCATCCCCTCCTCATCCCTGTTCCCATTCACAACCACCAACTCCGTCCCCTCCTCATCCCCATTCCCATTCACGGCCACCATCATGGGAAGACTGGATCCCCCAAACCTTCCACAGCACCTGAGAGGGTCCAGAGCATCTTCCCCCTGAACCCAGGGCTGCTCGTGGTGGTGATCGACCACGGAGACAGGCACCAGCCTCCCTCAGACTCTCTCTTTCTCCTTCATCAAAACCACCTCTATTTTTCTTGTTCATCAGACTGACAAATGGGCAGAAAACAGACTTCTGGCTATTTCCTGCTCAGGCTGCCCACTCCTCCTCTCCCCTCGGCGATGACTGAGAGCTGAGGAAGCAGGAATAGCATATAAATTTCCTCCCTCCTTTAATAAATACCTCTATTACCTAGCGCTCTCTCCCAGCTCTCCCTGGTTAGCTGCTGCAGGCTCCTTCTCGCTCGCTTTGGTGGCTCGCTGCCCGCCAGGCAGATGTGATAAACTGGAATTCTCATCTCTATAGGGAATAAACAGCGGGATGGAGCCAGGCAGGCAGCAAAGGGCTGGGGGCTGCTCAGGAGGGGAGAAAAACCCCTCTCTGGAGTCTGATTGCAGTTTCGCATCAGCACATGGGGAGATAAATGGATTAATTTACTAGGGAAGGTGGAGTTGGGGCTTGTCTGTGTGTGCAGCAGCAGCTTGTGTCCTCTCTTTGGACACTGGGGTCTGATCCTGAGAGGGAGGAGGGTTCCAGGGTGCAGCCAGGCTTGTCCTGAGCATCACCACACACCTAGGGCTGGTCTTGGGATTTAATGCAGGAGGGGAATAAGGATAAATCTTGTTTAAATATCTCACTAAGATGGTGCAGAGGGAGCAGGAGGGTTTGATGGCAGAGGGAAAGCTGTCACGAAAGTGATTTGCACTGTGGTCAGCAGCAAAATCAGTCTCCTGAGGCAGCTGCTCTGAAGCAGAAGCGATACAGGTGGCTCCTGCCAGAAAGCCACTGATTGCAGACAAAGTCATGATGTCTCAGGAAAGGTGAAACGCCTGCCTGCCAGCCCTGCAGAAGGTTCCTGCCTAGGGAAGAAATCGCAGGACCCAAGGAAAAAGGCATCGTTGAGGTAGGGGATGCAAATGGGGACCCCGCACCCACATAGAGGGGACACTGAGAGCCCCACCAGCACTGCTCAGGTAGCAGGGGATGCTGTTTTCATGGCCCTGCAGCCAAGCAGCCTCCTCCTGGAAACTCAGGCTGCTCCGAGCTCCCAAATCCATGTATCCCCCCTCTCCTGCTGGGGGCACAGAGCAGGAAAGGAGAGATGCCCTCAACTCACACCCACAACGCAATCAGTAACGTTCAGACAGTGCAAGGCACACGGAGAGCCATAAAAATCCAGAAGCCACAGAAAACGAGCTGCAGACCTCGGGGGCACAGGGCAATCTGTGCGATTTTCAGTAAGATGGGAATGTCCTTGCGCGGAGCTTCCCATGGGTGTCTCTTGGCATCATCGCAGCTCTGCAGGCACCGTTACATCTCTGCCACCAAGAGCTCCCTGCCCGGGATGTGGCAGCACCGCTTGACAGCTCGGACTGGCAGGCCCTGAGCAGAGGTGACTCCTAAAAAATATTTCACTCCAGTGACGCTGCAAAGAGATGTAAGAGGGCCAGGATTTGTCCCTGCCTTGCCTTACTGAACAGCTACTGCCTGCACACCTGAGCAGGCTGCTCCCTTGCTCCAGTCCAGCCGGGGCTGCAACCTGTGCCTGAAAGCATCATGAGCAAAACAGAATCATAGAATCACCAGGTTGGAAGAGACCCACTAGATCATTGAGTCCAACCATTCCCATCAATCACTAAACCATGTCAATCAGCACCTGGTCCACCCGTCCCTTAAACTCCTCCAGGGAAGGTGAATCAACCCCCTCCCTGGGCAGCCTCTGCCACTGCCCACTGACCCTTTCTGTGAAATTTTTTTTCCTAATGTCCAGCCTGAACCTCCCCTGGTGGAGCTTGAGGCCATTCCCTCTCGTCCTGTCACTAATGCACCACCCTGGCTTCCCATCCTCAGCTCAGCTCTGCTGCATGACTGAAAACCCACAAGGCTGGCAGCCTGATCACTTGCTGTGCTTCCTTTTCCTCCTAACCCTTTCCTGCAGCTTTTGGGGCACCTAGGACAAGCCTCATGATGTCAAATTAAGAATCTTAGAATCGCTAGGCTGGAAAAGAGTTCTTAGATCGAGTCCAACTGCTGCTTGACCCCACGCACAGACAGCCTGAGTGGCTCAAGTATCCCAGGGGGATGGCAGAGATCTCACTCCATCCCTACCCCATCCTAGGTTAAGACAACAGGGAAAATCCAGCAGGTTTTTACATACCCAGCATCACCGACAGCCCCACCAGGGGACCGGGCTACCCCGACTCTGAACCAGGCACATCCCCTGTGATTTATTATAGAATCATAGAATCATCAGGTTGGAAAAGACTCACTCATCGAGTCCAACCATTCCTATCAGAGCTGCTGCAGCCCCACCATCTCCCACCCACCGAGCAGGCAGCGTTGCCGTCCCCGTTCCCTCCAGCCCAAGAGCAGCTCTCACTCTCACGGCTGGATTGACAGCAGCGCTTTACAAAGCCTGAAAAAAACCCCTCACCTTAAAAAGGAGTATTACAGGGTGTCAGGCACCCAATTTCCCCTCATAGGCAGCACTTGGTGCATCTCACTCGTTTCCTGGAGTCTATTTAACTTCTGCGTTTAACAAGCTCCTAAACAAGCGGCAGCAGCAAGTGGCAGTGCCCAGCTCCCAACCTGCAAGTGGCATTTCAGGGGCCAGGCCGCCAGCAGCATGAGCAATGGGAAATTTCTCAAATGTCTCTTTGATTTATGGCTCTCGTTAATTCTCCAGGAGGTGCACGAGCTGCCCTGAGTGCACGAAACCTCGGAGGGATAAATAATTTACCAGGTGGTTAAATATTCTTTAAGGTCTAAAGAACATCGGCGGGAGCACAGATTTCAGGGGATAAAATAAAACTACAAATTGAGCGTAAAAAGGGGGGGCACGACCCAAAGTGGGCACTGCCATTGCCTTAGTGCTGAAGAAGCACTGAGATACAGCAGCAAAGTCGATGCCAGGGGAGGGAAAGGACTAGAACATCCCATTGCTGGTGAATTTCCATCCACTGGGCTCAGCCACAGCACGGAGCAGGCTTGGTACAAGGTTATAGGGGAATAGCTCACCCAGATGTGCTCTGCCAGATGTGAAGTGCAGATGTGCAGCATGAGGTGCCCTACCTGTGCCAAAAAAAAAAAAAAAACAAACATTAAATGGGGATCAGGGAGGGAAACAAATGCCCAGGACATAGAGGCAAGGGAGGCTGCCTTGCCTGGCAGGGCTCAAGGAAAGCCACATCTTTCTTTGGATGATGCTGATGCTCAGAGCTGCTCCACCACACGCCTGGTACTCTCAGAGGCCACACTGGAAGGACACAACATTTTAATATCACATGCTTGATACCATGGGATGTCAAGGGGATGTTTTCCCCCTTCTTGCTCTTTCTCCCCCACCATGAAATCCTACCAAGGCACAGAAATCAGGGAGGCAATTCCACCTTGTGCTGAGGAAAACCACAGGGCAAGAGACACCACTGAGCCAAGCAGAGGGATGGAAAGGAGAACCCAAAGCGCTCCAGTTGTAAGGTCCCCAGCAGCATTTCATAGAATCATAGAATCACCAATTTGGAAAAGACCCACGGGATCACTGAGTCCAACCATTCCCATCAACCACTAACCCATGTCCCTTAGCACCTCGTCCAGCCGTCCCTTAAACACCTCCAGGGAAGCTGACTTCAACCACNGTGTTTTGGGATCCCCAAGAGCAGCAGGGCAGCCCCAAGCCTCACTGGCAGCCCACAGTACCTGGTAACACCCCACAGCACCCACGATCTCCCCACAGCGCCAGCTGCCAGGGAGCCTGGGAGAGGTAGATGGCAGCAAAGCCTATTTCTTGCTGCAGCTGGCATGTGACAGCCTGGTCCCTGCTCAGACACCATCCAGCCCCACCAGCCACCACACAGAGTGGGGATTTCCAGACCATCCACTGCTTTCCTTTATCCATCATCCGATTTTTTTTTTCCCCCTGCAGTTTCTTATTGCCAGGTTTCTCTCCTTAAGCACGATTCAGAATTGAGGATGGATCTTAATTTCTCCCCGGCCAGGATGTATCAAGCAAATTAGCCAGCCAGGTGTATTTAAAATGCCTCTGTGCTTGGCTCTTGGCTCCTTGCCTGCCTCTCCTCCCTTCCTGCATCCCTGGGTCCCCCTGCAGCAGCAGCATCCAAGCTGCCACCTTGAATTCAAGCTGGGGGGGACAGGATGGTCCCCATCCTTTCACTGTGGATGACCTGTCTTGCTCTCCCCTTGCAGGGTGATGACTGCCACCCCTACTACATCTCCAAACCCCCTTCTCTTTCCCAATTTTCAGGTCCCTGGTGTAGCTCAATGCATGGTTGAACAAGCTGAATGATGCTCTAGTGAACAGGTACCCCCTAAATCCCTCCCTGGAGGAGCCCTGTGGGATCCCTGCCTCTGTGGGTCCCACAGTGACGGGGAAGATGAATGGATTGAGAGCTGGAAAGGGGAGCCCACGCTCAGTCCCTGTCCCAGATGGTTTATCATCGCTGCCCCTGATAAATGGATAATGAATAATTCACCGTTGGCTTTTGCTTTATGAAGTATTCATTGCGTTCGAGGTTTCCAAAGTAATTAACTATCCTACGAGCCCCGTGTAATGCAAGCCGGCCACAATCCATCTTCAACACTTCATTAGCAGGTTCCCACACCGCTTCCATAAATTAAAGTGGAACAAACATACAAACAAAACTTTCCCCTCCCTGGGATCTCCCAGCCCCCAGGAGACTGAGCCATCGCATCCCCAGAGGGGGGCATTTCCACAACGGGAACACATGAGTGGGATCCAGGATTGGACCAGCACAGGGACACCTCCCACTGGATCAGGGGCTCCAAGCCCCATCCAACCTGGCCTTGAACCCCTCCAGGGATGGGGCAGCCACCTCTGCTCTGGGCAACCTGGGCCAGGGTCTCCCACCCTCAAAGCAAAAAATTTCTTCCTAAGGTCTAGTCTAAATCTTCCCCCTTGAGATTCCTTGTAAGAAGTTGCTCCTCAGCTTTCCTGGAGCCCCTTCCAGCACTGGAAGCTGATCTAAGGTCTCCCCAGAGTCTTCTCTTCTCTAGGGTGAACAACCCCAACTCCCTCAGCCTGTCTTCATACAGGAGGTTCTCCAGCCCTTAAATCATCTCCTTGGCCTCCTCTGGACCTGTTCCAACAGTTCCATATCCTCTTATGTTGGAAATTCCAGAGATGGACACAGAGTTCCAGGTGAGGTCTCACGAGAGTGGAACAGAGGGGGAGAATCTCCTCCCTCACCCTGACAGCCACACTTTCAACTCAGCCCAGAATCACAGAATCATAGAATCACCAGGTTGGAAAAGACCCACTGGATCATCAAGTCCAACCATTCCTATCAAATACTGGAGGATACCTCCTCCAGCTTACCAGCTCTTCCATGCTCATGGATCCAGCTCTCCAGGCTGACGTGCCCACTCCGGACTCATCCCACCCCACACCCAAAAGGCACAACTTGAGCTGGTACTTGCTGCAGAGCTAGATCCAGACATCAAGCTAGGCAGCCCCAGAGAGACTCAAGTCACTGGTGGAGCCGCTACCACCACCAACCTGAGCCCAGAGGTGAGCACTCTGCAATGTGACAGAGCCAGCAGTAAACACAGACAGGAGTGGGACTCGTCACCTTGATGGATGCGTAAAAATTCCCTCCAGCCTCTGCTGCTGAGTCAGCCTTTCTGGCTTCAACGATTTACAGCAATAAACAGCGAGATAAGAGCAGACGCGCGTGGGACAACTAACCCGGGCGAGATGAGCAATGGCTCTGCCGACAGCCCTGCTTGCAGGGATGGCACTGAGCATGGCACATAATTAAAGCCAACTTCTGGAACCAACCACAATGTGCATCCAAATGCTCAACCACTGCTCCTGACTGCAAGAAAAGCTCAGCAGAAGGGGTAAGAGCCAAACCTCATTACTAGGTTCTCCTGCATGGGTTGCTCCAGAGCTCAGAAGAACATCCTACCAGCCCCAAGGCCCCCACAACACTTCACCAGCTCCTCTTCCTCCAAAGCTTTCCTACAGTCCAACCAGCCCTTTGTCAAGGGTAGAGCTCTGGGTGCGCCCTGCCTCCTGCTAATCCCTAAATCATCCCAGCTGGCGCTCAGCCTGCAGGGCTCCCAGCCCCTTCTCCTGCCCATCGACCCCTCCAGCTGGGCCTTCTCCACTCCCTGCCTTCCTTGTGCCCTATTGGCTTCCTATTGGCTCTTCTCATAGGCTGAGAGAGCTGGGGGTGTTTATCCTGGAGAAGAGGAGGCTGAGGGGAGACCTCATTGTTCTCTGTATGTACCTGAGAAGAGGTTGTGGAGAGGAGGGAGCTGGGCTCTTCTCCCAAGGGACAGGGGACAGGATGAGAGGGAATGGCCTCAAGCCCCACCAGGGGAGGTTCAGGCTGAACATCAGGAAAAAAATTTTCACAGAAAGGGTCATTGGGCCCTGACAGAGGCTGCCCAGGGAGGGGATTGATTCACCTTCCCTGGAGGGGTTTAAGGGACGGGTAGACGAGGTGCTCGGGGACATGGTGTAGTGATTGATAAGAATGGTTGGACTTGCTGATCCGATGGGTCTTTTCCAACCTGCTGATTCTATGATTCTATGTGACCTCCCAGCCATGGATACAAAGCACGTGCCGGTGTCCCCTCCATAAGGACTGGGTTACGGCACGATACCCTTTGCTAAGAGCGACGGTGAAAAAAACTGATATCCCTGAGCTGGAAAACTGATAGGGTTTGATCTAAAAGTAATCAAGCGGCTCGCGGGAGGGCATCCGCTGAGTCAGCAGAAACAGGGCCCCTCTCCATCGCTGAGGAGACGGGTTGTCCCCAGGGAGCCACTTCCACAGCGGCTCAAACAAATACTGCCTTAATGGGCAGAGCACGTGTGCTAAATCTGGAACCGTGCATTGTGGCCCTAGGCTAGCCCATAATATACCTTCCAAGTCCAGGTACACGTGTCCTATTTTGCTATAAGCCTTGTTAAAGAAAAAAAAATTAATAAAACTACTATATTGCAAAGAAAAAGCAGCGTGCTTGATGGAGATGTCTGCCCAGGCAGTGCAGCCTTGAGTGGAAGGCTTGGGCTCCACATCACGGTGGGGAAGCGGGATCATAGAATCACAGAACGGTTTGGAAGGGACCTTAAAGCCCATCCAGTTCCACCCATTCTGGAGGAGCAGGGACAGCTCCCACATGATCAGGTTGCTCCAAGCCCCATCCAACCTGGCCTTGAACACCTCCAAGAATGGAGGATCCACTGCTTCCCCGGGCACATCCCATGGAGGAGGATGCTGTGGGTGAAAGAGGGAGAGGAACTTGAAGCAGGGATGGCTCAGGGAAGGAAGACAGGGACCTGCCAGTCCCACTTGAGCAGGCACAGCCTGGGGACTGACAGACACAGATGGCGACTGGGACACCCGAATAGGCTGCGATGGAGCACCCTGCACCCTCAGCCTGAACCCCCAGTCTGGGTGACACCCCCCTGCCTCCACCCCACAGCCAAACTTGGGGCTGTGATGCTCTTTCCAGGGGGTTCATTCACTCTTGAGTCTCTTCTCCTCCTCCCTGGGCTGCGGCGATGGGGCTGTCGCCTGCCTCACTGCGGTGCAGATGGCCCAGCATATGGGCAACCTCCCCTCGCGCTCACACCTTGTAAGCAGCTTCTGCCAGGTTTAAAGAGGAAAAGCTTAATTAAGCAGTTGCTTGTGTACAATTACATCTTTAATTATCTCTGCATTTCACTTCTTTGTTGTTCCGCATTTGCAAGAAGTTTGGTAACAATCAGAGGCGACCGTTCCCCGAAGCAGGAGCTTTTCATTCCCTTGTTTTCTCTTCCTCTGCCTTGGTTTTTTGGATCATTTTTTGGTCCGAACTGACCTGCAGAGCCTCCAAGACAGGCAATAACCTTCAAACTTCAAACCCTTCTTGCTCGAGAGCCAGGACTGGGATTCATTGTCATAGAATCATAGAAGGGTTTGGGTTGGAAGGGACCTTGAAGATCATCTAGTTCCAACGCCTGCTATGGGCAGGGACACCTCCCACTGGATCAGGGGTTCCAAGCTCCATCCAACCTGGCCTTGAACCCCTCCAGGGATGGGGCAGACACCCTGTTCCAGGGCCTCCCCACTCTCATAGGAAGGAATTCCTCTTTATGTCCAGTCTAAATCTGCCCCTCTCCAGTTTATCCCCATTGCCCCTCATCCTATTACCCCAAGCCTTTGAGAATAGTCCCTCCCCAGCTTTCTTGTAGCCCCTTCAGGTACTGGAAGGTCACTCTGAGGTCTCCTCTGAGCCTTCTCTTCTCCAGGCTGAACAACCCCAACTCTCCCAGCCTGTATGAGACCCAAGCCAGCAGCAGGTTTCCAAAGGTGCTGCATACACCAAGTGCAAATCTAGCTGGTAAAAAAGCTGCTTTAGCTGATTTTTATTATTTTCACATTCCCATTTCAGCATCAGCAACGCCAACAGCCCAGCCCCAACACAGGGCTCACGCCAAACACCCTGGAGTATAAACATCCCCGTGAGAGCATCATCAGGGATGATGCTTAATTGCACCCACGCCCAGGGATTTGCATCCAAGGGACAGCCCTACCTAATTAATTCCTGTAATTACTTCATTCCACCCCGTTTCCCAGCCTGCGCCACCTCTCCATCCCTCGGCATGCAGCGAGCCAGGCATCAACCTCAGGGACGTGCCAATGTCCTCTTGCTGCATCCTCAGTCCCAAGGTTTAGAGCCTCCTGCAGAGATCAGGGACGAGAGGTAGAAAGCAACCGGTTTAATTTGTGGCGGTGCTTTTGTTTTATGCGAGGAGCACTAAACAGGCATAAACATCAGAGGTAGGCATTGGAGCTGGGGATATTTTTATTGTTTGTAAGTCCTTGAAATTTTGCCATGTTTATGAAGCTCTTATTAAAAACAACCCCAAACTCTCGCTCCTCTAATTGAGTGTATTTTAAAAAACACATGCCCGCTTTTAATGCAGGGATGTATTTATACCACCATCAGTTAATTTTTATTTACCTTGCAGTGAAACTCATCTTCATCCTCAATTCCCAAGCCCGTATTTGCTTTGAAGTCGGAATTGGACCTAACAATCAGCTGTATATTTAACGTGCCATTAAATTCTCAGTTCTGCTTTCATAGCTTTCGAACCAGTCGGTTTAAAATACGGCAGCGATCCCCTTTTTCCTGCTGCACCGGCAGGCCAGGCAGCAGAAATGAATCTTCATGTGGCTGAAAGATGTCAAGCGCTGGGAAGGAGCCCAGAGAGAGCACCAGGAATGGCTTGGAAGGGGGGGGGGCTGCAAAGCGAGAGCTGCAGGAAGGGATGGAGAATATCAGGGCTGAGAGGTTGGAAGAAGATAGAGGGGAGACACGACCACAGTTTGCAAAAGAGCAAGGGTGCCGCAAGAGAGGAAGGTAGCACCTGTCCCCTGGGTGCACAGAAATGAATAACGGGTGTCAGAGATGGAGAGATTTAGGCTGGGCGGGAGGAGAAGCTCTGCAAAGAGTTAAGCAGCAATGATAGAGGTGGATGGGGAAGCTTCAGATCTTTGAGAAGAGGTAGGACAAGAGGGCAGGAGCGTTGAGCAAAACTCAACCTCATCCCATCCCTCTGACCCCTGTACTCTCTCCCAGCCCCGACCTGGAGCTGCATCCGAATCTGGAGCTGCAAACAGGGTCGTGGTGTTGGCCAGCCAGCAGGAAGAAGCAGGAGAAAGTGGGGACAACTCGATTTTCCCTATTGCCAAGCGTCCATGAACCTGCTTTGAGGGGCAGCGGGGACCAACCCCATTCCCCATCTTTGGTGGGGCACCAGCCTGTCCCTCCTGTCCACCCACCTCACATCTCCAAAGGGTCCTCGGGGCAGCTCTGCTCCCACCCCTGCCCCGCAGGAACCGCAGCGACGGAGACCCAGATCCCAGGCACCCGGGTGAGCGGCGCCTTGATGTTGGAGAAGAGAAGATTAGGAGACAAGTGGATCACAGCCTGTAATTAAACACCCAGGGAGGGGGGCTGTGTTGCTGGAGAAGCCTTTCATCCAGCAGTCAAAGCGCAGCTTTCCCAAGGGATGCAGGGAAAGCACCAGCGCTTGGAGGCTTTCATCGATGTCTCATCCTAACCTGGCTCCGGTTCTGGGGTGGCAGCAGGGAGAGGTTCTGCAAGGGCACAGCGGCAGCAGCAGCAGGATAACACAGCAAAGCATCTGCTGCTTCTACCCAGCCCTCAGCACCACCATGCAAGGGTGGCTCAGGACGCCAGAGGTGCTCACAACCGGAGCACAGGGTGGAGAAATACATCTACACCCCTAAACCACATCCCCGAGGATGCCGAGGAGCTGAATTCAGGGGAATCAGAGTCTGTGCGACCCTGTGCTCCAACGCTTGCTGCCCAGGCTCTGCTGTGCTCTCTGGCTGAGCACGCCGCAGAAATTAAGGCAGGCAGGGCCGACAGCAGAAAGCAAACGCAATATTTTAAAGCCCTTCCCAGCATAACAATATCTCGGGTACTATTAATAACACTTGTAAGGAGTTGTTCTTGAATAGATATGATTTTTATCTTGACGGCGTCTCTTTAAATCATTTTTATCCCCGCGAAGTTTGGAAGAAGCATATTTTCTCTGCGCCATTCATCTTGCCAAGTGTCCACCAGCCCTGTTTATCGCTCGCTCCCTCTTTAACCGTTACCGACGGGACTGGTCTCCACCCTCTGCTTTGGCGCTGGTTCCCAGCTCATGATGCTTCTCTTCCCTCCCTCCTTCCACCCCACAATTCCCTTTTGATGATTCTATTGGAGGCAGCAAAATGAAATCAAATGCTCAAACGTCTGTGGGTGAGAAGCCATCGGGAGGTAGGATGGGGTGTGTGCTTGGTCACCCAACACCCTTTGTATCTTTTCTCTTCTCATTTCTTCAGCTAAAATCCAAGTTAATTAAAAACATGGAAAAGTATCGGTTTTTATTTTCTGCAGGAAAGGGGCCACAGCCCCGTTGCTGCAGCAAGGAGCTCCTGCCAAGAGCATCACATCACGCTGTCCCTGCCACGTCCCTTGGCTGCTCTGCTCCTTCAACATCAATTTTAGAGCCACCAGAGCCCAGGAAGGGACCCCCAAGGTTATGACAAGCTGTAGGGATGGGGAGCTTGGGCAACTTCTAACTAACTTCTAGGCAAAGGGAGCCTCACGGATCTTAAATCGGCCCCCAAGGGGTGCACCCCATGGGGATACGGCCCTGAAAGCCTGAAAGGGAGTTGATAGGAATGGTTGGACTCGATGATCCGGTGGGTCTTTTCCAACCTGGTGATTCTATGATCACTGACTGTCCCCAACAGCATCCTCGGAGTAACAGATGGACAAAGGCACGTGAAAAAACCTTGGGCAGAGAGGGCAGCAGGAGGGGCAGCAGCAAGGGGTATTCATAGAATCATAGAATAACCTGTTGTCACATCCTTCACTTGTTTGGAAATAAAGACACTTGTAGAGGAGAACTTTGATAGGAATGGTTGGACTCGATGATCCAGTGGGTCTCTTCCAACCTGATTATTCTATGATTCTATATGATTCTAACTTCAGAGAAAGGAGCAGATTCTCTGGTGCAACATAGAAAACACCAGTTCTACTTTCAGGTAGCCCATGTTACTCCATCAGTGGGGCTGAACTCACCTTGATGCTTGGGTTGGCACAGAGAGCTTAAGGATGGGTGACGGCACCGGGATGCTCAAGATTTTAAATGCCTGAGAGAAGAGCATCCCCATTGGGGACCATGGCCTGGAGGCCACAACACAGCCCCTTTTTCTACCCAAGATGCACCACGCTGGGCAGCATCGGATGCTGAGGCAGAGATGGAGGCAGAGCAGAAGGTGGAGCAGCCCCGAGCGAAAGCGATGGGTTGCAGCGCCTAATTTAATTGGAGCGAGGAGGGAGGAGGGAAGAAGGAGCACCACACAGAACAAAAAAAGCAGATGAGAGCCGGGAGTAATAAAATATTCTGAAACTAGATTAAGAAATTACAAGTAGGGAAGGCAGAGCGCTGGCTGGGCAACGCGGTCCTGCTGCAGCTGGGACCGGAGCACACACCTCCCCACGGTATTGTGTGTTTTTATCGGATGAGGCAGCTTGCCATCCTGCTGGGAAAATGAATCTGCTTTTGGTATATGATTAAAGCCAAGCACTCCCGCTCCCCTTGTTTCTGAAGGCTTTCGAGGCCTTTTTAAAGGAACACCTGTTACCAGGACCCGGTTAATGACTCATTTGGGGAATACTTGAGGCTCTTCTACGCTTAATAGGTTTTGCATGAAGAGAGGAGGGGACCCAGAAGAGACCAGGGTGCCTGGAAGCAGTGGGGCTTGTCAATGCCTACAAGGATTTGCTGCTTGATGGAACTGCCTTGTCCCCCAGCTCCACTCTGCCTTGCAGGGATGGGAACCGTATCACACAGCGAGGCTTTAGCTGGAGCATCAGGGAGGTGTTCCCAGCCCTCTGGCAGCGCAGGAGCTGGCTGCCTTGCCAATGAGCTTGGGAAAATCTGGAACTTTCCAGGTGCCAACCAAGCCCAAGCAGGTGGATCAGCCAGCTGACAGCTTGTGACCCTTGCAGCTCTCAGCTGGACTTGGGGCACAATCCTGTGCAGCTACAGACTAGGAGAAGTCTGGATGGAAACTGCCTGGAGGAGAAGGACCTGGGGGGGTTGGTTGGCAGCGACTGAACATGAGTCAGCAGTGGCCCAGGTGGCCAAGAAGGTCAAGGGCATCTTGGGTTGGATCAGAAATGGTGTGACCAGCAGGGCCAGGGAAGTTGTTCTCCCTCTGGACTCAGCACTGGTGAGACCAAACCTCGAATCCTGTGTTCAGTTGTGGGCCCCTCACCACCAGAAGGATGTTGAGGCTCTGGAGCGAGTCCAGAGAAGAGCAACGAAGCTGGTGAAGGGGCTGGAGAACAGGCCTGATGAGGAAGGTCTGAGAGAGCTGGAAGTGTTTAGGCTGGAGAAGAGGAGGCTGAGGGGAGACCTCATTGCTCTCTCCAACTCCCTGAGAGGAGGTTGTGGAGAGGTGGGTGGTCTTCTTCCAAGTGACAGGTGATAGGGCAAAAGGGAATGGACTTAAGCTGTGTCAGGGGAAGTTTAGATTGGACATTCAGAAAAATTTCTTCACTGAAAGCATTCTCATGCACTGGTAGAGGCCTTGCAGGGAGGTGGTTGAATCTCCATCCCTGAAGGGGTTTAAAAGACAGGTAGATTAAGTACTTAGCAATATGATTTGGGGTGGACAGGTACGGTTGGACTTGATGATCTCAAAGGTCTTTTACAACCTAATGATTTTATGATTCTATCATTATAAAGAGCTGCTTGTGGCTGGAAGACCACAAAACCCCTTGCCTCAGCCATGCAAGGAGCTGAGCAAACCACTCTACTGCAGCCACATCCTTTAGGAAGGACAAGAAAGCACTCAAGAGTGGAGAGAGGGAAACAACCTCCCTGGAAAAATGCATCCTGGAGGTGTAGAGGGCCAAGCACGGGCTCTGCCCACAGGCTCCAGAGCAGCAGGCGGAGGAGCGGACGCTTCTGCACATGAAACGGAACGGTTCCTTTTGTAGGAAGCTTTTCCTTTCCAAGGTGTGGGCAGAAGGCACCTCCCCGCTGTCAGCAGTGCTGCTGGTGCCTGGCAGTGGGTAATTAAAGCCTTTTATTCAGAGCCTGGAGGCACGGAGGCATCAAGGGCTCTTATCAGAGAAGAAACCCAGCTGGCTGGCTTTGTGCAGAGGGGAGGGAAGAGATGCCAAGGCTGCTTGTACCGGTTTAAAGAAAGTTTTGGCTTCATTTTCCTCTCCTGACTCTTAAAATCCACCTTGTGAACAACTAATCCACATTAATACAGTGCTCTGCAGTGTTCAGCTGGGTGGAGGCCAACTCCTCCCGCAGCAGTCGGGGCCAACCCCAAGGTCCATCACCCAACATTGGTCTTCACCCTCCTCTTGCTCCAGATCCTGGTCTGGGGTCAAAGGCCCCATGGCTTGATGTGTCAAAGGGAGTTTCTCTCACTCGCCCCAACCATGCACCTTGCATGAAGTGGTGATCCAGGAGTTCCTCTGATCAGCTCTGGAATGACATCTGGAGATGCTTGGACACCACGTGCACCATGGATGCTGCTCAAGATGGGCAGGAGGATCTGGGGATGGGGATGGGAGTTTCAACCAGCCCCCCAAAAGCATTGGCAGAAGTCCTAGTTGCAGCCCTGTAAAACATGCACACGAAACACTGAGGCCGCACACAACTCGGTGCATCAGGTGAGCGGATCACAGAATCACAGAAACACAGAATCATCGGGTTGGAAGAGACCCATCGGATCATTGAGTCCAACCATTCCCACCAAACACTAACCCATGTCCCTCAGGACCTCATCTACTCGTA
>WAAB01000099.1:1849-33068 GCA_013389865.1 Piaya cayana
CAGGTCCCTCAGCTGCTCCCATAACCCTGTTCTCCCTTCCCCAGCTCCGTTCCCTTCTCCGGCCGCGCTCCAGCCCCTCAATGTCCTTGGAGTGAAGGGTCCAGAACTGAACCCAGGATTCAAGATGCGACCTGACCAGTGTCGAGTCCAGGGGTCGATCCCTGTCCCGCTCCTGTTGGCCACCCCATGGCTGACAGAAGCCCAGAGCCGTCTAGCCGAGGCTCGCGGCAGCTCTGGGTGCAGGGACAGACACAGCTCTGGATGCAGGGAGGGCTGCAGCTCCCCCCAAACTCCCTAACGAGGGCAGTGACCCGGCGCAGGAACAAAGCGGATTCATCCCTGGGTCTCACTACGCCCTGCAGGACCAGGCAGTGTCCCAAGGGTTAAATAATTCCGATTTTTCTTTCCCGAACAGCTTGAAAAGAGATATGATTGCGCTCGCTGAAATACGGGGCGAGGGGGGCTGGGGGGGAGATATTATGGATGGAAAAGAGCTATTTAAGCTGAAGAACAGCGTTGGCACATAAACAAATGGGTATAAACCGGCCATGAATAAATTGAGGCTGGAAATTAGGAGGTTTGTAACGGTTGGAGGAGGGAGTGGCTGGAAGGGGCTCGCGGCGAGGTGAGGTTTGGGGCACGGTGCTGCCGGCACTGGGGTCCCGGGGGTCCCCGAGCTCCAAGGGCACCCGTCCTTGCGGGGCCAGGCGCTGAGATCCTTAAAACCTCCCTTCTGCTTTCATCTCCCGAAATCTCCTTCATTCAAATAGTCACAGCGTGATCAGGAGTAATAAGCCTATTACCCAGCAAAATAAAACACAGCGGCCCCCCCGCCCCGCTCCAAACCAGCCCCCAACCTCGCCCGCCGCCCTCTCGCTGTCTTTTAAACACAACCTGATGGAAATTCAGCAGCGCGGCGGCCAACGCCTGCCCCCCGCCAGCCTCCGTCATGGTCCCCCGCCTCGGAAAAAAGGCATAAAGTGGCTCCCGGGCACTTGGGGGGTGGCAGGAATGGTCCCTGTGGGAGGAGGCATCCACTCCACTCCTTTCGGCCGCGTTCCGGCTCTTTTCTCCATTAATCCTGTTGCTCGGCTGGTTCCTGGCATGTCCGTAGCCAGCAACGGACTTCACGCCGGGAACATTTAAGCTGGTTTTCCCATCTGTTTCTCTTTCTCCTTGGGCAGCCGCAGAGCCGGGTTGCTGCCGGCAGCGGTGGAGCCGGACGGAGCCACAGGGGGACTCTGGCCACGTGGTGGGCACGATGCCCTGGATCCCCCTCCCCACAGCACCCGGGGCGAGAGGCAAGAGCCACCTGTGGGGTCCGGGGTGGGATGGAGCCAGAACACACCTGGATGCCTGGGTCCATGGACATGGAGCTGTTGGAGCAAGTCCAGAAGAGGCCACGGAGATGATCCGAGGGCTGGAGCAGCACCTCCTGTACAAAGACAGGCTGAGAGAGCTGGGGTTGCTCAGCCTGGAGAAGAGAAGGCTCTGGGGAGACCTCAGGAAGAGCAGGGACAGAACAAGGGGAATAGTTTTGAGCTGAAAGAGGGGAGACTGAGATGAGATCTTGGGGAGAAATGTTTTGCTGTGAGGGTGGGGAGGCCCTGGAACAGGTTGCCCAGAGCAGTGGTGGCTGCCCCATCCCTGGAGGGGTTCAAGGCCAGGTTGGATGGGGCTGGGAGCCCCTGATCCAGCGGGAGGTGTCCCTGCTCATGGCTGGGGTGGCACTGGATGGGCTCTGAGGTCTCTTCCATCCCAAACTGCTCCATGATCCCAACCTGGCCAAGCCCCGGTACTTTCAGGCAGATGCTCAGGGTTAGGGCAGGAGCTGCCCCATCTCAGTCCACGTCTCTCCCAGCCCCACAGAACCGAGGAGCGATGAGCCCTGGTCCCACCGGGGCCGTACAGCACCGTGCGAGCTCCGGCAGCATCCCCAGCACGGCGGCGGCTCACGGAACGCCTGTAATGTGGCCCCGAGGGACCCGCCGTACACACATCACCTAAATTATTTAATTTCTCCAAACTGCTGCACCTTTATAAATCATTAAAAGCTCCTTTTGATCTGTGTTAATGAGGTTTCCTGAGTGCGGTGGTTGGAATCGCGCTTCGGCGCCAGATAGCGAATCAGCTAATTAAAAAAATAAAGAAGGAGCGAGTGGGAGAGCAGCGGGGCGGGAGGAGGGACGGGCACTGGGGCTCCCGGCACGAGGGATCCGATGGGCAGGGATGGGGGACAAGGGCTGGTTTGGGGATGCTTATTCTATTTCCCTTTTTTTTCCCATAGGGGCAGGAGTGCCAGCGCTCTCACCATGCACCTCGATGGCCGAGCAGCCAGCCCGGCAGAGCGGAGAATCACGGAACGGTTTCATTGGAAAAGACCTTGGAGCTCATTGAGTCCAGCCGTACCTCTCCACCACTGAACCACCCCTGAGCACTGCATTTACCCATCTTTTCAACCCCTCCAGGGATGGAGAACTGCCCCGGGCAGCCTCTGCCAGGGCTTCATCTCTTTCAGCGAAGACACTTCTCCTGACGGTCGATCTACACCTGCCCTGGCACAACCCGAGGCCGTTTCCTCTCATCCCATCACTCCTTGGCAGGAGCAGAGCCCAGCACCTACCTAACCACAACCTCCTTCCCAGGAGCTGCCGAGGGCGATGAGGTCTCCCCTCAGCCTCCTCTTCTCCAGACCAAACAGCCCCAGGTCCCTCCTCCGCTCCCACAACCCCTGTCCTCCAGCCCCTTCCCAGCTCCGTTCCCTCCTCTGGACGCACTCCAGCCCCTCCAGGTCCTTCCTGGACTGAGGGGCCCAAAACGGAACCCAGAATTCGAGGTGTGATCTCACCAACAGAGCATCAAGAAAATCCAGCAAGAACAAACCCAAAGGCATGGATGGTGGTGGGACAATTCTCTTTACTTTGGTATTTCTCAAATGGGAGAGCCCCACGCCCAGCAGCCCCTGCTCCCCCAGGCTGCAGGTCCCTCCCCACGGCAGCACCCAGTGCCCACTGCACCCTCTTTTTTCCCTTTTATTCCCTATGCAATAAAACACGAGCTCTCCAGTTTTCCATCTGGGAAGCCTGATGCACACGCCTGTCCCAGCTGCCCCCCTGTAACCTGGGAATGCCGGAGCTGGTAAAACACGGGGAGGGTGGGAGCTGCTGTTCCCGATCGCCACGGTGGGACGTGTCAGAGCTCCTGAAATCCCAGGGCCGGAGCAGTGGCAGAAAGGGGACACAGAGACCACCTCAGCTGGGGACAACATGAGCCATCTGGGAGGATGAGAGCTTGGGATTGTTTTCTTGCTTCAGCCACCAGCTTGGCGGGTGTGCTGGGAAATGCCCCCTCTCTTCGGGGTGCAGCGGGACGGGGGAGCCCCTCGGAGCTGCCGGTGGGAGCCGGAGCCGTGCCAAACCGCAGCCGGCAGGAGCTGCCGGGTCAGACGATGAGATCCCGGCGGAGCGGGTGTCAGCGGCACTTCACCAGCCCTGACAGCTCTAATATCAATATTTATCTCAACTACAAAACTCCGAGCCCAGCTACATATTCAGCAGCTCGATTACAGTTATCCAGAATGACGGCGATGGCTCCCACGGACGGGAGGTTAGTTTGGGCTTAATGCTGTTTGACAGCCCCGGCGCAGCCGTGCGGCAGCGATGGGCACGGGGACCGTGACAGGGACAGGATCTGTCCCCGTCACTGGAACCCGAGAGGTTGAACCACGCCGAGAGCTGCCAGCTGGTGGTGGGACACGCGACTGGCTTTGCCTGAGGAGAGCACCGAGGACTCCATCAGCCCACCCGGCCCTGGCATCGCTTTCCCTGGCATCTGCCAGCACAGGGCAGGGTGCACGGGGGGCCCGACCCTACCTGCTCCAGCGTGGCCCCACGGAGCATCCTGAGTCACCGGGGCCGGCCCAGCGTCCCCTGGAATGGTTTCAGCCTCTGTGAGTCACCCCCAGCCGCTCCCGTGCGCCCAGCAGGGATCATGTGCTCCGGCTGGGAGAGGAGAGGGCTCTGGGGAGACCTCAGAGCAGCTTCCAGTGCTGAAAGGGGCTGCAGGAAAGCTGGGGAGGGGCTCTCAATCAGTGAGAGCAGGGAGAGGATGAGGGGAATGGTTTTCAGCTAAAAGAGGGGAGATTGAGATGAGATCTTAGGCAGAAATGTTTTGCTGTGAGGGTGGGGAGGCCCTGGAACAGGTTGCCCAGAGCAGGGGTGGCTGCCCCATCCCTGGAGGGGTTCAAGGCCAGGTTGGATGGGGCTGGAGCCCCTGATCCAGTGGGAGGTGTCCCTGCCAGGGCAGAGGGTGGAACTGGATGGGCTTTGAGGTCCCTTCCAACCCAACCCATTCCATGACTCTGTGATTCATCATCAGCCTGGCTCTCCGCCTCACAATCAAGATACACGCCCTGGCAGGGAAGAACCCTGAGAACCGTCTCTCTGTTACTTTTATCATCCTTAAACTGCCGGCAGCCACAGGCCGCGAGCATCTGCCCTGCACAGTGGTTCATGGCACAGGCGGTTTCACGGCAGCAGGGAACCCGGCAGTTCCACTACGAACCCCAAAGTTGTTCCTCCTAAAAACTCCTTTGTTCCCAGTTTCCAGGGGGGCCGCAGAGGCCATCATCTCGCTCGCGCTGGCGCCGTGGGGTTACGGCGAGCTGGAACACGCAGGGGGAGGACGAGCTGGCACATGCCTGCTGCTGGGCGGATTGGGAGGGCAGGGAATTACAGGTAATGGATGCAAATTCCCATGTGGAACGCCAGGAAAATCCCATGTAGAACCCCCGTTCCTCTTTCCCCCAGTCCCAGCAGCCCTTGAGCCGATGCAGGGTGGCTCCAGCGCTGCCGCTGGTCGAGGATCAGTGCCGGCCCAGCTGGGAGTGGGAAGCAGCAGCCCCCCCAGCCCGCTCGCTCCTCCATTTAAAGCTATTTCCCTTTCATTTCTTTTAATATAAAAGACAGAAAACCCCACGGCGGCGATCAGACGTGGGAGAGCGTAGGTAACCTCGTCCGAGCTCAGCCGCACTCCCACAGGAGACAACGGCTCCTGTTACCTGGGGCAACGGCGAGGAAATTATGGCTGGCATCTAAATTGCCATCATTATGCTCCAGAGCCAACACTCCCCATTTACACTTTATTGTCATCCTTTGCTTTAGGGAAATGCAGAGATATTAGAGGAGCGGGTGACAGAGCGGGAAGAGATGGGATGCGGGAGGAGACAGACACGGAGATAGATGGGTGCACCAGGAGCTGTTATTTCAGCCTATTTGCAGATCCAGAAGAAGAGCAGCGATCCCGCTCCCCCAGGCGAAGGGCAGCCCTTCCGACAGGGGGGAGAACAGCACTGGCTGCGTCCCACCGCCGCTCCCTCTGGACACCATCGAGAGGTTTCCCACCCATGTGGTGCCGAAAACGCAGCCGAAGCTGCCCCGGTGCCGTGCCGGATCCCCATCCGCACGCCGGTTCCTCACCGCATCGCCGTGCCGGGACACATGGCAGGACCAGTCCTAAGGGAACCCACCCGCACCCCAAAGCCAAACCCCTCCTGAACTTCCAAAGACCCAGTTTATTCCCCCCTTGGTTTTCGCAAAGATGCACAAAGAGAAGGAGAAGCCCGAGCCGGACACAGCTCCAACCCTGCCCTGCGCAGAGACCAGCTCGTACCGGGCGAGGCGGGAGAGCAGGGCAGCGCTGCCGGGAGGAGGGGAGGGGGAAGAACCTTGGCCATTCAAGTATTTTCAAGGGAAAAAAAAAAAAAAAGCAAAAAAGCAAAGAAGTTCAAAAAATGAAGAGCTTTACAGGAAGGAGCCGGGGCTGCTTCGCCTCCCTGGCCCCGTGCTGGGCTCTTCAAACAGGAACCTTCCATGAGATCCCTTCCCACCCCACACGCGGATACGAGGGAGCCAGAGCTCGTGGCACCACACGTTTGAGATCAAATCCAACCAGATGAGGTGGTACTTTCACAGAATTTGGTTGGAAAAGCCCTTTGGGATCACGGAGTCCAACCATTCCTGTCCACGGCTGAACAGCCAGCGCTGCTCGGACAGGAGGCGGCTGCTCTGCGATGACCACGCACAGTGGGAATGAGCCGGGTGGATTCACCCTGCGTGCTGCTCCCGGGACGTCGGCACGGATCAGAGAGGTTTTCCTTGCACCCACAACTCACCTGACCAGAAAACCCCACAGGTGTCAATCGGAAACAGGTATTTCTGGTGCACAAATACTCTTTTTTTTTTTTCCCATCTGCCAGAGCCCTTTCCAGGGGACAAAGTGGCTCCTTGGTCACAAGAAGCTGGTCCTGACAGCTGCAGCTCATTTTTGGGGCATTCTAAAAGCTCCCTGGGCACTGGCTGCTGCAACCCACACCGCTCACCCCTCATTAACATGGATGCTCGTTAGCCCAGCGCTGAGACTAATCAATATTGCCATTAACGGACTATCCTGAATTAATGTGTTTGAACCTGCCAGGCCTAAGGATATTGGTCATTATTCCACTTAACCTGGAGGAGGAGTTTTTCCCTTTGCTGGTGGCTCCGGGTGGGACGCAGGGATCCTTTATCCCAACCAAACCTGCCTCCTGGGATGGTGCCGAAGAGGAGCAGGACCCCTGCCCAGGACCCCCCGAGGGGACGGCTGTGTGGGAGGATTGGAGGACACGGCACTGGGAACATGGCTCTCCTGGGGCTGCCGCCCAAGGGAGGATCACAGAATAACTGAGGCTGGAAAAGGCCTCAAGGATCATCGAGTCCAACCATCAAGGTAGCGCTTTGCTGCCAGCTTTTGGCTTCGCTCCCAGCCTTTGGCCAGCCTGCACTTGCTGGATGCTTCCAAACCTCAGAGAGCATCCTCTAAACAAGGGAAGGGCAACCTCTGCCCCATAACCATGGGGCTGGGAACCCCCGAAAGGTCTCTGCAGCCTCCATCCCAGCACCTCCAGGGTCCCCAGTGCTCCGGTGCCAACACGTCCTGCCCTGGCTGGTCCATCACCACCACCACGACCACCAGCGACGGACCCCCCATCCCCAACCCTTCCTTTGTGCCACATCAGGCTGGTCCACGACCTTCACTGCCAGCACCAGCGACGGATCCCAGAGCCTCAATCATCTGGTGCCACCGCCTCCTGCTCAGAATGGTCCATCACCACCATCACCGGCGATGTCCTGGATCTCAGACCCCACCAGCCCAGCCCCTGTGCCCTCTCCAGACCCCGGGGCAGCAGCCACCGAGCTGTTTTCCCCCAGGCACCCCAGAGTCACCCTCCCCTCTGCTCCCCTCCTGCTTCCCAGTGCCTCTGGCTAAACAGAGATCAGAAATGTTAGATCTTTCCTAACATCTCCTGCCAGCGCTGTCAGTGGCCCTCTCCAGAGTACCAGGGCCCTCTGTTATGTAAACACAGCACATTCTCTGTCAAAGATTAAAAAAAAAAGGCTCATTTGCACATAAAAGCAGCCTCTGCACTGGTTCCGGGCACTGTGGCATGTAAGGAAGACTGTAGGTTAAACTCAATAATAAAGCGAGGCGGTGCAGAGGTCCCTGCTCCAGCTCCCTCTCCTGCTCCTGGACAGACTCTGCGGCCACCGAGCTGTGCTGGTCACTAGCCCACGGGCTGGGGGGGCAGGGGGACCCCGAGGGGCAAAAATGTGGGTGAGCAGGGTCCTCGCGGCACCCGCTGTGACCAGGAGGGACCCCAACCCCGACCTCTGCACCCTGGGGCTCCCTGGGTCTGCCCTGTGCCAGCTGCCCACGGCAACCCTGCTGTGACCCCAAAACCACCACAGCCCAGCACCAGCTCCATCTTCTGCTGGAGAGTCCAGAGGCCACGGAGATGAACCAAGGGCTGGAGAACCTCTTGTATGAGGCCAGGCTGAGAGAGCTGGGGTTGCTCAGCCTGGAGAAGAGAAGGCTCTGGAGAGACCTTAAAGTAGCTTCCAGTAGGGAAAGGGGCTGCAGGAAAGCTGGGGAGGGGCTCTGGATCAGGGAAGGCAGAGATAGGATGAAAGGGAATGGTTTTGAGCTGAAAGAGGGGAGATTGAGATGAGATCTTAGGGAGAAATGTTTTGCTGTGAGGGTGGGGAGGCCCCAGAACAGGCTGCCCAGAGCAGGGGTGGCTGCCCCATCCCTGGAGGGGTTCAAGGCCAGGCTGGATGGGGCTTGGGAGCCCCTGATCCAGTGGGAGGTGTCCCTGCCCAGGGCAGGTGGCACTGGATGGGCTTTGAGGGCCCTTCCAACCCAAACCATCCCATGACTCTAGGACTCTCCCCTCAGCATCCCAGCCAGGACACGCTGCCCCGTATCTCTTCCCACACATTTTCGGGAGCCTCGTGCACCCAAGCCTGCGGTTCTGAGCGAGGATCACACTGCCCTCATGCCCCGGCACGGAATGACCAGTGGCACCGCCAGGCATCACCACCAGAGCAACACGTGCCCCTTGAATCATGACTGCAACGACATCCCAAGCCACCAGCCCTCGGCACAGAGGTGAGATGGTGCCCGCTCTGCTCCTCTGCGGTGGGAAGGGATGGGGGATTCTCCGGCCACGGCTGCCCCTCGGTCTCCCCAGGGAGCCCCGGCGCCCGCCCGGCTCCAGGGATGGCGGCAGCCAGCCACACGCGCAGCCGGGGTCCAGGCAAATTGAATCACATCAGAAATTCATTGTCGGAGAGAGAACGGCTGGAAAGTGTAACGGTAATTGTGTTAGCGCCGGCAGTGCCGCAGCCCTGGCTCGCCACGCTGCTCCCGGAGTGCCGCACGGGCACGGCGGCATCGGCACAGCAACACAGGGCAGGGGGCTCGGTGGGGTCCAAAGACCCCGGTGCCGGTGGGGAGCTGGGAGAGAGAACAGAGAGTCCTGGAGGGAGCAGGGGAGGACGAGCCGAGCTCTGCAAAAGCTGGCGGCCAGATGGCTCAGGACAGGGCAGAGCCGCGGTGGCAGAAGGTGTTTGTGGCGTCGCTGACAGCAAAGGTGAGAGGGGCATCGTGCTCCAGCGGGGAGCCGAGGGGCGGAGAGGCTGCCCGCGCTCTCCAGATCGCAGCCGGCCGCTGCCTGGCGTGTGTGAACCCAGGTACATGGAGCCCAGCACGCGGGCACGTCCTGCCCCACGCACACCCAGCACACGCGTGTGCACCCGAGCACACCCTGTCCTGCCCCCCTGGCCTCGTGCACACCCAGCACACACGCACCCACGCACACTCTGTCCTTCACACACCAGAATGATAGAATCATAGACAACCAGGTTGGAAGAGACCCACCGGACCATCGAGTCCAACCGTTCCTATCAAGATGCATCCGTGCACACCAACCCCAGCACGCGTGCACCCACGCACACGCAGTCCCACACACACCCCCGTGTCCCGCTCACGTCCCTAGAGCGGAGCAGGAGCTCCTGCAGCCGTCAGGCCCTGCACGTGCCTCCCGGCACGTCGCTCCCAGCCGGATACCAGACACGTGCCAACCCGTGCACGAGGCCACGCGTGCTCATACGTGCTCCGGCTGCTCACGCTGAGCGCCCTAATTAACAGGTCTGGCAAAGCGGGCGGGCGCTGATAACGGGCACGGGACGGGAGCCGCTGGGGGTTATCTGCCGGAGGCAGCCGGGCCCCCCGCCGCCCGCGCCGGCTCTGCACCGCAGCCGCCGGGACAGCCAGATCAAGGCGCCCGTCTGGGGGTCTCTCACACAGGGACGGGGTAAACAGCCCCTGGGGCTGACCCCATTAGCTCTGCCGAGCCCCGGCACTCGGTACAGGCGGCCCTGGCATGAGGGCCGAGCTCCAGGCTGCAGAGTCCCCAGCACCGCAGCCACTGGCCCCACAGCACAGCCAGCACCACCGCCCCAACCCCTCACCATCACCTTCCTGCCATCCCCTGACACCATCTCAGGGGCGAGGGGCAGCCCCAGTGCCACCGGGAGATGCTTGGAGCAGCCCATCGGTCCCTGTTGGGTGACAGCCACCACCTCGCCTTGCCCGAATGGCCACATCACTCCATTCTGCAACCTGCAAGCTGACACTTAGTGCACACCAGAGCCCGGCTGCGGTGTCGCCACGTGTGCCGAGTGGCTCACGGGCCAGTGGCCGGGATGCAGCCCGGTGCCCTCAGGACCAGGCAAGGGGATGAGCGGCAGCAGTGACTCAAGCCGCTTGGCTGCGAAGGGCACTGGGGAGCTCAGCATCACCCTCAGGTCTCTGAGCCCAAACACAGGGCTCCCCGGAGCCGGCTGCATCAGCGGGAGCTGCCGCCAGCTTCATGTCAGAGCCACAACCAGGATTTGGCACAGATCGGTGACACCGATGCAGCCGCTGCTGCCTCCATGCCTCAGTTTCCCTGTGCTGAGGAGGGACTGTCCCTCGCCCTGCAATGGTGTTGCGGGATGGCAGGGAGGGGACGGTGGGTGGAGAGGCTGGTACGGTGCCGCTGCCTGAGCCGTGGGGCTGAGCACCGGTAGCCGTGGGGCTGAGCACCGGTAGCCGTGGGGCTGAGCACCGGTAGCTGTGGGGCTGAGCACCAGTAGCCGTGGGGCTGAGCACCAGTAGCTGTGGGGCTGAGCACCAGTAGCCGTGGGGCTGAGCACCGATAGCTGTGGGGCTGAGCACCAGTAGCCGTGGGGCTGAGCACCAGTAGCTGTGGGGCTGGGGACCCTGCCCATAGCATCCTAGACTGGACCAGGCTGCACAGCGCAGGTTCAGCAGCCCGAGCAGCAAACAAGGAGATCCTTCCCCTCCTCACTTTGTTTGAGACACACAAATTAACACGGATGAACACGTATTATTTCATTACTCCAGTCGTCAGCCGCTTCATTCTCCGGCAGCGCCGCGGTCCCAGGCGGTGACAGGGGCCGGGGGGGACGGCAGCGGGGCGCACGAGCGACTCTTTAACCTTGCAACACTTTAATTCGTAGGAAATTTCACGCGAGCGGCGGGAGCGATTGCTGAGCGTGTTCGCCCGGCAAACGCGGACGCCGTAATTTGATCGGCAGGAGCTGGGGAAGAGCGTTTGGCTCCCGCAATCACCGCGAAAATCGCCGACGAGGTGGAAATCGGCTGCCCGACGCGCCGCCAGCTGCCCAGTGGGATGCCCGGCGGGGACACGGAGCTGGACGGACGGACGCGGAGCAGAAGGACAGACGGAACACGCCCAACCGCAGCACCACACACAGACCCCCCAGCCCCACGGCCCCTGCCTGCCCCACGGCCCCCAACATCCCAAGTGGGACGCAGCCCCACGGTGACCCCCAATCCAAAGGACAACGCGGGATTGTCCCCCCAGCCCTGACGGTGACGGGCTGGGAGCTGGTGGAGCCGTAATTTATCACGCCAGCCCCTGACAGCTCCCTTTGACAGGGTCCCCAGGGGAGGCGAGCGATGCCTTTTGTCTGTCCAACAATTAATTATTTCCTGGCTAATGATGAACTCCGACTTGCAAAGCAGGTAGCGGCTGTGTGCAGGAACGAGAGCCGTTCCCTTCCCCCTCCCCATCACGGGACCCTCGGTGGGTCGGGGAGGGGGCTTTGGGGTACGTGGGGTTCGGGCTGGGATTTGGAATCTCCCTGCACCCCAACCCTTCCCGCGGGCACGCTGACCCCAGAAAGGGCTCCCCGAAGGCAGACGGCGCCCTAAGGGAGAACAAAGGTGTGAGCCGAGCGCCAGGGCGAGGGCGCGGGTGGCAGGGGAGCCGGGAGTCAGGCCGCGTTGGCGCTGCCGGCGGGTGGGTGCTGCCCTGCGGCAGCAGATGTCGGCTACGCCGGCGGAGAGCACTTTAAGTGCCAGCCGCTGTGACCGCAGCCCCAGAGCGCGCCGCGCCGAGGAGCTGATAACTGGATGATGGGGCTGTGTTAATGGAGAAAATCCATTTAGGTTCACTCGATACTCTCCCACAGGCTTTCATTACACCTCAGGGGTCCGCGGTGCACGGCGCCCTGATAAGGCCAAGCTGCGAGCCCAGATCACATCTCTGCCGTTTATCTGCCTCTCGGCAGAGGCTCAGGGAGGATGCGCAGGCGGGGAGGGATCTGTGGACGAAGGCTCCAGCCCCAGGCTCACGGCCGCAGGTGGGGAGAAGCATGGAATAAAACCACAGAACGTCCTGAGCGGGAAGGGACCCACAAGGCTCATGGAGTCCAAGTCCTGTCCCTGCACAGGGCAACCCCCAAACTCGCATCGTGTGTCTGAGGGCACTGGAGAAACGCTGCTGGAATATCGTCAGGCTTGGTGCCCCAGCTGCTTCCCTGGCAGCTGTTCAGTGCTCCACCACCCTCTGGGGGAAGAACCTTCTCCTGAGGTCCAACCTAACCCTCCGCAGAGAGGGGGTGAGAGCAGCACCACCGCCTGTTGCCCTGCACCCTCCTGGGACGCCATGGGGACCCGGCCCCAGAGCAGCTCCCGGTGCTGAGCTGGAAGGGACCCACAAGGATCATCAATCGAGTCCAACTCCTGTACAGGACATCCCAACACTCAAACCAAGTGTCTGAGGGCGCTGGACAAAACCTTCTGGAACATTGTCAGGTTTGGTGCCCTGGCAGCTGTTCCAGTGCTCAACCACCCTCTGGGGGAAGAATCTTTCCTTAACGTCCAACCTAACTCTCCCTGGGGAGCAGGTGAGAGCAGCGTCACCATCCTGTTGTCCTGCATCCTCCAGGGACGCCAAGGGGACCCGGCCCCGGAGCAGCTCCCTGGAGCCCCTCACGGCCCAACGCTTCAGCTCAGACGACAGGGAGATGCGCTCAGGACCAACCTCCCGCCACGGCCAAAGCGATGGAGCTGTGAAAAGGAGTAAAATAATTATCGGGGGCTCCCAGCTCGGCCTCCCAGCCTGGTGCTTTCTGTTTAAGGCTAGTTAATAGCTAGTGTTCTCTGGTTAGGCCTGAATGACATTTCCAGAGTTATAATAACTGAGCTATTACTTGCCGTATTGATGCATTCCCCCTGCCGGCAGCCTGCTCATCCCGCGCCGCACCGCCCGGCCGCCGAAAGCTCCTTTAGTCAATAGCACTTCTATTTTTCATTACTCCCTGGAAATGTGGCTCTTGGAAGCTCATCCGTCATTCAATTACGCCCTGGTTCAGTCCTATCATACACGTGTCATAAAGTTCCTCAGATCTGAACTACTGTTAATTTTCTGCGCCATCCCAAGGGGATGCCCGGGACGTGCTTGGAAAGCAACCAGGCAGCCGAGGGCATGCTGGGTACGGATGCGCCGGGGAGCGGGGGCTGCGGTGATGCCGGTTGCCCCGGGGTGGAGGCTCTTGGCCGGTTGGCTCGGCAAGAAGCTCGGCCGCCGTCCCCCTCCCCGCTCGGCAGCGCGCGACCTTGGCAATTTATTCCTCCGGCTGGTTTTATCAGGTGTTGGTTTAACAGGGCGAGCTCCCTCCCTTCCCCTTTAATCCTATCGGCATCTGTGTTCGGCACGTCCGTACACAGAATAATCACCTGCCTGGCAGATTTGTCACTTCACCAGATGTAATCGGGGAACTTTTTCCATTTTTTTTTTTTTTTTTTTTAAACTCTTTTTATTTTCTTTTTCTTTTAAGTTTTAGCTTTTTGTTGTCTGCAGCCGNGGTGAAGGGCTGGGTCTGGGGGATGCCGGGGGCAGAGGGGTCTCAGTCCAGACAACCCCCAGGGTTGTCCCCTCAGGTCCCCTAGGTCACCCCTTGGGGGAAGGGAAGGGCGCTGTGCTGGGCCAGCGCTGCCCGAGGGGACCGGCCACTGGCCTTCATGGACACCGGGATGAGACGGCAGAGGGCACGGGGGGGGCAGAGGTAGCTCCAGCAGAGAGGAGCCGCAGGCAGCCCTGCCCAACGTGTCCCTGCCTGGATGACAAGGACCTGCAGGTCCATCCCAGGCTTAAAAGCATCGCTGAGAGGTGCTGCTCAACCCACTCCCCTCCACAGACCCCAAGAGCATCATTCCTCTGGTCTCCCCACACTCCTGCATCCCTGGGCAGCCCTGGTTGTCCTGTCCATGCTCTCCCGTCCCCAGGACCGAGCCAGAGGTCCCATCGAACCCCCACGCCGCTGCCTGGGTGGCCTGGGCTGCCTCCCAGCAGCAGGACAATGACTTTGCCAACATCCCGGTCCCCGCGGGGCCTCCCACGCGCTGTTTTCCCTAAGCCAGGATGGACACAAGCCGAGGGGTTTGCAAACGCCGCACGTCACTTGTCAACCGTGTGGTTCCCCCGGCCACGCTCCTCGGGACACCTCCGGCCACGCTGACGGCCTCCGCAGCGCTTTATAAACAAATATTCCCCATCAGGAGGAGGATGCTGCGTCACAGCCGGGGCCAACCCTGGTCACGGGGCTGCCACAAGGCTCTCCCGGCCCCTGGGACTGTCACCAGCCCCTTGTTCCTGCTGCCGTGGGACGGCAGCAACCTGGAGATCCCCAACCGCAGGGGCTGATCCAGCTGTGGTGCCAGGCAGGCACCTCCTCCCGGCCAGCCCCTCCCCGCTCCTCTTCCAGCTCATCACCGAGCCTCACGCTTCACTCTGGGCCAGGGCTAATGACTGGCCTAATTGATCTCTGACGAAGCTCTGCTCCTCACCGAGGAGATCGATGCTGGAACCCACTCAAGGCTCTGCAAAAAGCCATTTCTCCCTGCCTGCCCAGCCAGGCAGCACCGCCCCTCGCCCGCAGGGAAGCGCCCATTGATTGGGGCAAGGATCGATCGGATGGAGAAGACGATGGAGGGGCTGGTGGCTGCCCTTGCGGAGGGGACCACGGCGAGCAGACCCCCGGGCAGGCTCGGCTCCCGCTCCGTCTAACCCCACGGCACCGCAGGTGAGGTCAGCGAAGGGGCTGGGGTGACCCTCCCGCCCTCGCCGACGGCGTCTCCCGTCACCCCAAGCCTCCTCCCAGCAGCAGGCGGCTGCCAGGCTCCCCCGGCACGGGGACGGGCTCGTTCCACTGCTGACGGCCACCAGCACAGGGGTAGGAGCCCGAGAAAACAACATCAGAGCTTTGTGGGTTTGCCCATCCTTGCCCACTGCGCTGCCCGCTCTGCACTGCGGGAGCAAAGCGACGGTCACATCCCTACCTGACACACCTGGATGGACAGACGGATGGATGACAGATGGATGGATGGACGGACAGATGGGATCTGGCACAGGTCTGTCCACGCAGCAGCCTGGCACCCGCGGGGCTCAGCTCGCGCCCCCAGCTCTTTGCTGGCACCGCGGGCTGTGCCGCCCCCAGAAGCGATCGCTGTGCAGCGACCAGACACACGGCCGGTTTTACTGACTCGCTGGACGGTGCTGCCCGCCCGGAGCTTGCTGGGTGAGGGGCTGCCACGAGCACCCCGGCACCAGGAGCTCCCCCGGCACTCAGAGGGTCCCAGCAAAGCCCCTCACCCCATCCAAGGAGCTGAGGGACTGCGGGGTGCAGGCGGCAGTGAGGAGGGGGTCACCCCTGGCATCTCCACCACCAGGCAAGGCCGGCGGGGAGCTGGGACCCCAGCCCCAGGGCAAGGGAGGGGGCAGCACCCCTGGCAGCGGAGCTGGCGGCCGCCTTCAGGAGCCTGAGGGAGGTCACAGGGCCAGCAGAACCACACTTATTTCTTCTTCTGGCTCTTTTCCCCCTTTATTCCTTCCCCTCATGCTCCTCTAGCCAAATTTGACCTAATTTGGCGAGATCGGCCTGGGTCTCCACTTCTCAGGCCACGATGGCCCCCCTGCCCCTCCCCGCTCCTTTCACTGGGGTTTAAGCCTTTTCGCTTTCTCCATTCACTCCAAGACTAATGAGATTAAAGCCTTGCCCAGGCTGCTCCCGCCCTCGCCCCGCTTCGCTCCCTCAGCCCTCGGCACCGGGTAGGTGAGAAGGGGGCGAAGGAGCCCTGGGGGCAGTAGGAGAGGTGAAGGCAGCAGGGTGCTCCCCGCTGAAGCCATCGTGCTCTTCGGGGACTCCCTCCCTCTCTGCAGTCACGCCTCGCGTTCCTATCAGGCTGAAGCAGCATCTAAGAGATTCACTAAAAAGACTATTTTTTCCTTTTTTTCCTCCTCTTTTCACTGCTCTGCACCAGGTGCCCTTCACCAGCGAGCGGGGAGTGCGATGGGTGCCGGTTGTGGGCAATGACGGACGAAGCTGGATCCTGGCTCCAGCTCCAACAGCCCCTTCGGGACACACGAGGGACCTGGACCCGATGCCCAGACACTGGGGGCAGCCAGCAGCACCCACACCTCATCCCCTGGGACCCCCATCCCCCGGGACCCCCGTCCTGGGCCCCCGTCGCAGCCCAGACTCTGTGCAAAGGGAACAATTCCCAACTAGAAACTTCCAGATCCCGCCCCGCTCGCCTGCCCACGTGCTCCAGCCTCCCAGCCCCAAAACCACTAAATGCCCCTTCCTTAAACCTTAAAAATTGATTTCAATTCACTTTGGCCCAGCTCCGCACACAAATGCATTCGACACGGGCACTCTCCCCCGGCCAGGATTGTATGCAAAGGCAGTTAGGGGTCAATGAATAATTCATACTCCGCTGTCTTTCAGAATTATACTGTGGAAAAATAAATCTGAGACTATATAAAAAAAAAAAAGAGAGAGAGAGAGAAAGAAAAAAAAGCATCTGGGGGGTGCGGGGAGGCAGCTTTCGCCCCATCGCCCCCTTGGCCGAAGTGGGGATGAAAGCGTCGGCATCTCCTCTTCCATTGAGCGACCGACATTCAGGTCTGTGCGGAAACCACCTCAAATCCTTCCTGTGCTTTGTTCTGCTGCCTTTTCACCCGCGTCTTATGGAGATGGGGTGAGGGTGGTGGGGAGGGGGGCCCTTTGAGGTGGAGGGGGTCCCATTGAAGAAACCCACTCATGCGTGCGGCTGGTTGAGTTCAAGGGACGACGTGCTGGGCTGTCCCAGCTCCGGGGGCCACCGTGACCCTGCCCGGCTCAGCCAGGACCCCCCCGGCACCCACTCTGCCTCCCGCCCATGGACTTGGCAAGCCCAGGGTGGTTCTGCCCCATCCCGGAGGGGCCGGGCTGGGTTTTGGGGTGCGCGGAGCAGTGTGGGAGCAGCCAGGGGCAGCCCCATCTCCCTCCACTGCTGGCGGGGGCCACGTGCTCACCGCACGATGCGCTAACGGGGAGGAAAGGAAGCGGGAGTCACTTTAATTTGGCTATTTAAAAATAAAGAAATAACACAGGCTTTGAAAGCCCGGAGGGGTCCCAGCGGAGGGACCTCCATCTCCCCCTTCAAAGGCCGCCTCTGCTTTCTTCCCCCCGTTAGCAGCACACAAAGGTGCACGAGCACTTTCGTCTCTGTGGAAAGACCTTTTTAATTGGTTCCAGGCAGAAGGTTAAAATCTCTCCCCTTCCCTGCACGTTTTTCTAAGAGGGGAAAGGCAATAAAATAAAAAAAAAAATATAGGCAGAGGGGAGGAGGCAGGGAGGAAGGTTTGGATCACAGCAAGGCAGCTCTGCCTGGCGCGGGGCGGCCGAGCCAGGGGGCACCTGGGGCCAAAACCCCCTCCGTGGGGTGCAGGGTGGCTGAGGGGGATGGGGGTCCCTGGGCAGAGCACGAGGTGGCTCTGCCAGGTCTGGTGACGAGCTCAGGAGCAGGAGACGCTCATGGGGGAAAGGGGGATGCTCGGTGTGAGGGTGCTTGGTGTGAGGTTCCTGGCCACCAGGACGCTTGGTGCGAGGATGGTGGGTGTGAGGACACTCAGCGTGAGAAAGCCGTGTGCAAGGATGCACGGCAGGAGGACGCTGGCCTCGAGGACACCCGGTATGAGGGTCTACACCGCGAGGATGCTCGGCACGAGGACGCTTGGCGCAAGGATTCTCAGCGCGAGGATGCTCGGCACGAGGACGCTGGGTGCAAGGATGCACGGAGTGAGGATGCTTGGCACAAGGATGCCCAGTGCAAGAGGTGCGGTGTGAGAATGCTCAGCGCAAGGATACACGGAGCGAGGATGCTCGGCTCTCCGACGGGAACACAGTTTTTGAGGGTTTCTACTGGGACTCCCAGGACCAGCAGGCAGAGATGTGTTGTCCAGGGGCCTCCTTGCAGGGAAGAGGCTGGGCAGAACAGGAGGGAGCACAGGGGGCTGCTCCGACCTCCATGGGTCTCCCCAGGCTGCAGAGCACGCTCGGCACATCCCCACCCACTCCAATCCCCAGCACGGTGACCCCCCGGCACCATCCCCACACATCGCACACGCCACCCTCGCCCCTCGCTGCTCCCCAGTCCCCACCCAACCGGTGCCACCATCCTCCCAGCACTTGGGTTTCCTTTCACGGAAGGGGGAGTTGAGAAAAACGCATCAATTATTGAGCCGGGGCGCCGTGAGCCCGACGCGTCCCCCTTGCTAATGCCGCTCAGGTAGAGCCGCGCGGAGCCGCAGTCAGACACCTCCTAACACGATTAGCTGCAGGGCTCTTCCAGCGCGCTTCAAGGTCAATTTTTCTGAGCTGACAAAAGGCGCAGGCGGCAGCGGCTCCCTCGCCTCGGCCCGGGACGGGGCAGCACAGCGCCCGTGGGGTCCCGGTGCCACGGGGACGCGGCGGATGTCCTGGTGGGATGGGGACGCAGGAGGGCTCCCAGACACAGGATGGGGACACAGAGAGCTTCCCACTGAGATGGGGACACGACAAGGCTCCCAGCCGCAGGATGAGGACATGGCGAGGCTCCAGATATGGGATGGGGACACAGTGGGGTTCCCGATGAGACAGGGACACGGTGGGGCTCCTGGCCATGCGATGGGGACATGGCGAGGCTCCCGGTGGGATGGAGACACAGCAGAGCTCCCAGTCATGGGATGGGGATCCAGTGAGGATCCCTGCCACACGATGGGAACATGGCAAGGCTCTCAGCCATGGGATAAGGACACGGCAAGGCTCTCAGCCATGGGATGGGGATGCAACAGGGTCCCAGCCACGGACTGGGGACACAGCAAGGCTCCTGGTCACTGGATTTGTGGATCCAGCAAGGCTCGTGGTGGGATGGGGACATGGGAAGGCTCCTGGCCATGGGATGGAGACACGACAGGGCTCCCAAACACAAGAGGGATCACTCTGCAGCAACACAACCTCCCATCACACCGTGCGGGAGGAGCGGGTCCAGCCCAGCCGGCAGCACATGGGGCAGCAATTGGATCCAGATGTTTCCCCAGCAGCAGGAAACAGCTTCCCCCCATCCAGAAAGGGCTCAGCAGCCCCTTCCACCGCCCCTCGCCGGCCGCGGTGCGGACAGGCAGCAGTGCCTGTGGGTCGGGATTCAGGCTGGCGCGGCGAAGTCGGGCAGCGGGACGGGGTCGGCTCCGCAGGGCACAGACGTGGCAGCGCCAACCCTGCTCCTGCACTTGAGGTTTCAGGACTCGCAGCCACAGGACCCTCGCTCCAGCGACACATCCAGCCCCCTGCAGCCGGCTCATCCCCAGGTCTCTGCCTCCCAAAAAAACCCGTTCACCTGCACGGCAAAGGAGGGAGTGGCAGGCAGGNAGGGTGGAACGCGGGCGCTCAGCCAGCTGCTGCGCTTCACCCCCGGCTCATCCCCATGTCCCTACGTCCCAAAAAAACCCCGTTCACCTGCACAGCAAAGGAGGGAGTGGCAGGCAGGGAGGACATCACAACCGAAGGGAAAATGGGAGATGGGTGGGGATCCAGGGTTCCCGAGGGTTCACGGAAGGGACAAGTGCCCGCTGGCGGCTTCTGCAGCAGCCGGAACAAAGTCCCTGCTCGAGGTGAGCAACCTCCCTGACCCAGGGTCTCCTCCTCAGCAGGCACAGCATCACCCAACGTGCGTGAGGTTCGGTCCAGCACGAGCACCCTCTGTCCTGCAGCTGGAGCAGGGCTGGGTGCCCACCAGGCTGGGCGCTCACTGTCCCAGACAGATGTTGGCAAAGCCAAAAAAACCCCCAAACATCAGTCTGGGAGGACCCAACTTTAATGTTCAGGTAGGAAAAGGGCTGGCAGGCGGCTCTGGGCAATGCTGGCTGAAGGTCACCACCAAAGCCGTTCTCCAGAGGTCCGTCTCCCCGCCAGGTCACGTCCTGCTCTGGGGAAGGTGCCCAGGGCAACGTGTCCCCGCACAGGACAGGGATGCGGCTTTCTCGACTCTCTCACCTCAGAGAAGAGTGAGGAGAAACCGCAAGAAAACCGCAGCGACGCGCCTGAAGATCCAGAACCCAAATCCACTCGCTCTCACGTTATTTAAAGCCTATTGTGGCTTCCAAGTCCTGCAATGATGCGCGAATCTCAATTACCATTGAAAGAATGTGTTTCTGCTCTTTGCATCATGAAGAAAAGGCTGAAAACCAACCCCTGGGGATTAAACAACTCCAGAAAGAAGAACAATTAACTAAAAGTCGTGTAATTTCTATTATTGAAAACCTGGCAGTTGGCAAACCAGTCTCTCAACTGGGGGGAACTGGGGCCATGGGAAGGCAGGGAGATGAATCCACGGTCCCAGCTCCGCGGCGCCCAGTGCCGCCCCCTCCACACCCCGCGACAGGATCTGGTTTTTAATGGTTTCTTAAACACCTCTGAGCTTGTGGGATGCAGCCCGCTGCAGAAGGACAGCGTGTTATTTTTATCATTGTATTAGTTCCAGTTTAATTGCTGGGATGTTAATAACGGCACGGAGCAGGGCCCAGGCAGCGGGAACGCTGCTGTCAGCCCGTCTTGCCTCAAACCCTCCGGATGCCCGCGGAGGAGTGGAGTTTGAGACCAGCACGTTCGCTGCACGCCAGCGCGTGCCTCTCCTTTTGCCGTGTTTGGGGAACCAGGGACAGGAGCCATCGACCAGCACTGGACCGTCCCGGCTCATCCTCTCCTACCTCCTCCAGCTCCGTTGTGCAGCCCCAGCGAGCAGGATGGTGGCTCCCTCCAGTCCTCCTTCCTCCTCCTCCTCGCTCCACTGTGGGTCCCAGTCCCCTCCAGTGCTCTGCAAACTGGGGATGCTCCCACCGTCCCCGATTCTCCACCCCCGGGGCTCCATCGCACCCCAGTAACCTATCCCAGACGCCCAGCAGTCCCCCTCCCACCATTCCCTCTTGGAAATTGCTCTCTCCAACACTACAAAAAGCTGCTGTTTCATGCCGGTGCTCGTGTTTGGGCTCCTGGGGTCACTGGGAGCAACACTCAGTGCTCGCTCTGGCTGCTCCCACGTAGGAAACCTCCCTCCAGCGAGAACCTGGAGACAGGCGATTCCCTCCCTGTGCTGGAGCTGAGCTGATCTGGGCTACCCCCCTGCCCGCTCGCAGCACCCCGGGAACAGCCCTGTCCTCGCAGGGACCCCTCGGCCATCCCTGCATCCGCAGCCCCTGTCCCCGCTGCCGAGAGCGGAGGAGCAGGAGGAAGGCAGGAGCACACGGCAGAGCGGAGCTGCTGCTGAGAAATCATCTCGGAGGAAACAAAACCTGCCAGTCAGCGATCTGACTAATGGCATACGGGAATTAAGAGACCAGAAAATGCCCTCCCGCGCCTGCCAGCAACTTCCCAGCCAGGTGTGTGAGCAACAACTTGTTTTCCCAGGGAAAGGCAGGATCGTGCCGGCGCGGCGCTGAGGACGTGTGTTCGGCGCTTCGGTTCACACCTCTCCCAGCACAGCATCCCCAGCCCTCCCATTCCCAGCCCAGCAGCTCCAGGGATGCTGGACTGGATCCGAGCTGGCATGTTGGGCACAATAGCAGCTCCAGGAAGGTTGAATCCACTGGGGATGGAGGAGGCCAGAGGTGCCTGAGCAGGGATGAGCGGTGTCACAGGGAGGTGACAACCCCAATCTGTGAACCGATTCCAGCAGCGAAGGCCTAACGAGGGAGAAGGATCGAGCCAAGATGATGCGCTGGGGCTGAGGTGCGGGGCTGCACCCCAAACTCTGAGGGAGCCCTGGTAGGACATCGACCTTCGAAGGCGCCGACCCCAAGGCCTCCCGCTCAGTCCCACCTTCCTCTCGACACCAGTGGCCTCCCAGTTCAGCACTGGGAGACGATGCCAGGGTGGAGACCAGCAGCATCGCCGGGTGGATTTGCTCTACAGGGTCACCGAGGAAGGGACCAGCGCAGAGATATTTAAGCGGCGTTTTGCCATCGGAAAAAAATTAGACTCACAATATTAATTAATCCTCAAAGCACTTTACGAACATTAACTAATTAAGCCTCCCAACCCCCCTCTGCGAGGTGGGAAAGGTACCATTGTCCTCGTTTTACAGCTGCAGAAAATAAAGTGCGTGGAGGTGACGTGACTCACCCAAGGTCGCTGCGAGCCGCGCGAAGGTGGGATGAGGACCCCACGATCCCCCCTGTACCTCCCCTGCCATCCCCGAGCAGGACAGGACCCAGCAGTGCTGAGCACCACGAGCACCCCAAAGCCGCCCAGCAGGTCCCAGTCCCCAGGTTTCAGCATCCCAGTCCCCAGATGCCAGCATCCCGCTGCCCCAAGGCAGGTGCCAGTATCCCGGTCCCCATCCCAGCTCGAGACGCAGCTCAAAGCACGAGCCAGGAGCTGCCGCATCCCTGCCACCCTGCACCCACTGCAGAGCCCCCGGCACGCAGCCCCGAGGGAAAATGCACCGGAGCCTGGGGCACAGAGTTAAAATAGAAAATGCTGAGGGGTTTTATCGAAAGCACAAAGGACCCAGCGCGGTTTAAAAGCGATTAGAGGCCTCGGCTGGGTTATCAACCGGTGTCTCAATCACACAGCATCGATCCAGATAATAGCCAGCAATTGTTCAGATACAATATCATAAAGTCACTTTAACTACAGCCATAAAGCTTCCCCCGCCTGCAGCACTGCCGGGCGCTCCCCACGCCGCCCTGGGGGCTCTGTCGGGATGGGGGGACGGATGGCGAAGCCCCACGGAGCGCCACGAGCACGTGTTCGGGGCTGGTGCGGCTGAGGATGATGTGGGGACCATCCCCAGCCCACGGCTGCGAGCCGCAGCCATCCCCAGGCCACTGACCTTTGCTGGGAGGAGGCCACTCAATGCCCCCCACCCCATCCCGAGGCGTCCCCTGGGATCTGCTGGGAGCAGAGGGGATGGGGAAGGAATCAGCCTCATGGAAGGCTCCCTCGACACGGCTCCTGGGAGCCAGCAGCACACGGTGCTGGGGAACCTCAAAGGCAGCTGCTGAGATTCGCTATTTCAAGTTTTAATCCATAGGATTTATGGCAGTTAGAGGAAAATGCGTGGTGACAGCAGCAGCCCCCCCATTCGGCAGCTGTGATCCCCCTGTACAGTGACTGTGAACCCCCCCAGCTCCCCACACTGCGTCCCACCCTGGACAAACACGGGGTTCCCGTGCCAGGACCCAGCTCCTCCGCTCCCCGCAGCACCCCAGGGCTCTCCCCCGCCGCCTCGGTGTCTGTGCCCCCCGGAGCAGCCACGCTCCCTGCCCCGGCTCCCAGCCCTCGATCGCCGTCTCCACTTCCCAGATGGAGCCTGGTGAGGTTCTGGTGCTGCCGGGGACACCGGCGGCAGCCCCTGCCTGTGACGGAGAACGCTGCTTCCTCACCCACGGCTTCCTCACCCGTCGCTTCCCACTACTTAATGAGCACAAAATATTTCCATGTTGCCAATTACTTGGTTCGTTTGTGCTGCTGCGGGCAGCGCTGGTGCAGGGAAAATCCTGCTGGAGCTGCCCCGATCCTCAGGGAGCACAAGGATCCCCAGCAGGGTCCCCCTGACCCTCGCAGGGCTGAGCATCCTCATCCTCACCATGGACCAGCGCCCCTGCAGCCCCCTCGTCATCAGAGCCGTCTTCGTTAGCAGCAGGCTAATGGCTTTCCCACGTCCCCAATGTGACACCGACGCTGCTGTGGTGGGAAAGTGTGACCTTCTTGGGATTTAAACCGGCCTGGGAGGGTCAGGGCTGTGATGGAACCCAAAGGGCACAGACCCGTGCTCTGGCTGCTAAGCCGGGGTGAGGCGTGGGGGCAAAGCGCGATTCAACAGGCCGTGACGCCCCTTCTGCCCCTCAGAGGCTGGGGGGTCACTCTCCCCAGAGCTGCTGCTGCCCAAACATCGCAGCAGGATCAGGTACGGGGCGTGAGAGCAAAGCCAGGGCAGCACCAGCATCGCACACCCCTCAGCAGTGAAGCTGGGAGCAGCTCGACGGGGCTGCTGAACCCACTCCCAGGCTTTGGAACCCTTCTTTTCGGCTCATCGGGCGGCCGAGTGCCCCCAGCTTCACCTCCCGCTGGATCAGGGGCTCCAAGACCCATCCAACCTGGCCTTGAACCCCTCCAGGGATGGGGCAGCCACCCCTGCTCTGGGCAGCCTGGGCCAGGAAAACATTTCTTCCTAAGATCTCATCTAGGGATATGAGGAAAAGATATTTACTCCAGCAAAAGACAACTGAGGTCTCACCTGCTGTGGTGCCGGCACCATAACTCCTTCCGGCATGGATTAAACCCCGAGCGGCATCGCAGCCGTGTGCTGGACCTCGTGCCATCCCAGCCGGGTCCATCCCACCACAGAGCCCGATCGCGACTCCCGGGGCGCTGCCCAGGCAGGATTTAGCGCCAGGCGAGCCCTCTCCCCTCGGCTGCTCGCTGCCGCAGCGCCGTCATTATAAAAACATGAAACCCGGTGGGTGCCCGATAACCGCGCTCCTCTCGCTGCAGCTACACCTGCACCTATAAATCCTCCCTCCCGAGGCAACCCAGGTGGGAGATTTATGAGGTGAAATAAATATTACAATGTTTGAGAAAAAAAAACCAACCCCAAACCCACCAAACTGGGCTCCCCTCTCGCTGGGAATGGGATTCCCAGTGTGAACTGGGGACCCTTGGTGCCACCAGGGTTTTGTCCCCTGGTGTGGCAGCGAAGGACCCGCTGGGGAAGGGCACGTCCCAGGGATGCTGCACTGAGCTGGGCTCCGGCGCTGACTAACACTCGGCTGTGTGATGCTGGTCACGGTTCTGAGCCTCCACATCCCTGGAAAGGGGGAAAACGCATCCCCTCCAGAGCCCGAAACCGGCCTGGTGGGAGCCAGGGTTGGAGCCCATCCCCGCAGACATGGAGGAGAAGGCGCTTTGCAGCTGATGCCATCGGCACCGCTCGCTGCCTTCGCAGAGATCCGGATCCCAGCCAGAACTCCCAGGTCCGGCCACGGCGCAGGAGGACACGTTGTGCAGCGCTGGGAGAGCCGCGTCCTTCTCAATGGCTCCATGCACTCTACAAATATTAATTGCTTAATTTAGCCCCTGGCAGCGATCCTCACCTTAACGGCAGAGAAACTGAGGCTGGGAGCGGGGAAGCCATTTGTCTCCAGGTAACGAGCTGGAAACAGGATCCAGAAATCACACCCCAGCTCTCTGGCGTAATGATGCTCCCTCCTCCTTATCCAAAAGCTTTCTATTTTAAAAGACAATATTATGATTTATTATTATTAATCAGCTTTGAAATGTTTTCTGGAGGCCAGATTCCTGCTGCCTTACGCTCACACCGGGTCGCCGACACCCTCCCGACGCATCCCAGTGCCAGAGAGCACTCGGGGAAGGAGCCAAGGTGGAAAATGCGGATGGTGGTGGGGACGAGCCCGGCCAGTCCATCCGCAGAGGCAGCGCTTGGGGAACTGGACCACAGAACCGCTGAGCCTGAGAGCCAGCACGGACAGGGAAAGGCAGGAATCACAGGCAAGGAAAGCCTGGAGCCCAGCCCTGGCCAGAGGTGACAGCGGCTCACGGTGATGCCACCTCCAGAGCATGTGTCCCACAGCAGAGCGTGACCCCATTCCCACCCTTTGTTTTAGCCTTTAATTCCATCTCACAGAGCTGGGAGAGACCCCAGGGCTGCAGTGCAGGTCGATCCCTGTGGCCGCACGGCTCCAGCCCCATCGCGACCCAAGGCAACTCAACGGACACACGACGTTGGACGGAGACGGGAGCCAAAAGCCATTCCCAGTCTAGATGGCGATTGGGATTCGCTGTTGGAAACCAAACCGGGAGCAACATCTTGAGCAGCATTTGCAGCCGGTGCCAGATCTGCCAGGTACCCAACAGCAGTCGTACAACCTCAACACGATGCCAGCGGTAACAAGACAAAAATCCCAGGGACGCGCACAGCACAGCCTGGCAGGGCCACGGCGCCATCCACGGTGCTGCCGGAGCGGCAAGCGGGCAGCGGGTCCTCCTGATCTCCCCGAACAAAGAATCCCAGGAAACCCATGGAGGGAGATTGGAGGATTCCCAAGCTGGACACGGCGCCCTGAGGCACGAGAGAACCTTGGAGAGAACCTTGCAGGGTTCAGGATAACAATAATTTCCCCAAACAAAAGATTTTGGAGCCTCCCCGGTCCTCATCGCTCTCTCAACACCCCCCGGCATGAGGAGGGGATGGGGAACAGCCCCCACCCTAAATGAAGGACCCCGGGAGCAGGGAGCTCACCCACTGTCAAACGGAGACACCATGGGAAGAGGGAAATGCCGTTACGGGCTTTGTGCGGTAAGGAAAATGGTGGAAGAGCATGAAGAAGAGGAGCTGGAATTAAAAAAAAAAAAACCACAACAAAACAAAGGGAGAAGCCATAGGGAGAGGAGATGGGAGAGGAGGCGATTCCCCTCTCCCTGCGTGGGAGCAGCACCCACAGCCCCTCTGCCCTCCCAACAGCCCCATGACCCCAGGCTCTCCTGGGGGATCAATCAATCCAGGAGGACCCACGGGAGACGCCCGCTGGAAAGGCAGCAGGTCTCATCCCAGGTGACCCCAGGAGGGTGACAAGGGACCAGCCGCAGCTCCCCGAGAGGCTCTGCTGGGATTTGATGCCTCAACACTCAGCGCTTGGCTGGACCTGGGACCCCTCAACCACTTGGCTCTGGGTTTTCCAGCTGATCCACAGGAGATGCCCGCTGGAAAGGCGGTAGGTCCTGTTCATAGTGACCTCAGAAGGGTGGTGAGAGGCCAAGCGCAGCACCCCGAGAGGCTCCGTTAGGATTCAATGCCCTAACGCTCAGCACCCGCTGGATCGGGGACCACTCAAGCACCCAGACCCGAGTTCTCCTGCCGAGCAAAGGGAAACTGGGGTGAACAGCCAAGTACCAAACACCAGGAGGAAAACCCTCCGGGGAGCATCTTCTCCAGCAGAATCTCTCCCACCTCCAGCCCTGCTCACCCCGATACCGCGGACGCGCCGAGAACTGGTCCGTGATTTGGGAAAAACCCTTTCCCAAAGGCCGGCACATCGGATCTGGCACGGGCAGCTCCGACGCTGGGTTCAGTAAATTGTCTTGGGGAAAATAAAACAGAATTTACAGAAGAAATGCAAGAGGAAGCATTGGCAATAAGAACATTTGTGTGATGGGAATTAGAGGAATTCAAGCTGGAGGGCCCAAATGTTGGAAAAAGCCGATATTCCTGGTGTGACTGGGGAGAAACAGCTGGAAACGGTTCCTTTAAATTCAGTAGAATAGCAGCTATTTAGCAAATACTCATGATTCCTTTAAAAACCCTCTTATTTCAAAATAACACCGAAATCAAAGCGTGCACCCCAAAACCAGGCTGGTTTCACACCAAAACCGGGTTGGTTTCACCACGGGCAGCGCTGAGAGCTGCCCAGCACGGTGGAGACGGACAGACGGACACAGTCGAACCAACCAGATCCCACACAAGGATGTGACGCGCCCTGCAGCATCGCTCCCGCGCCCTAAAACCACGCGGGGCCGGAGCATCCCGCATCAGTTCCGATGCCGGGTACCCCTCGCCCCAGCCTGCCGTCCCGAGAGGCTACGCCCTGCGTTTTTCCACTCAATTTCCTTCCCGAATCAGTGGGAGAGAAATCCCTCTGCCGAGGCAGGCGGCCGGAACGGCAAAGCCAGCGGTGCCAAGTTTAATAAGCAACCCTGATCGAGAAAGCAGATAATAATTGGGATTATCGAGCTGGCTGGGAAAGAGCATCCCCGGCTGCTGACGGCCCCTGGCAGCTGCTTGGGCTGCTCTCATCACCCCAGCACCCAGCATGGGGCCGCAACGGCACCCGCGGGGTGGGATGCAGCTGGGGAGACACATTAGCTATTTTTTTTAACCAAAAAAAGCCCTTTTTTGGATGCGCAATCGGTACCTGCAGCACAAGGGAGGGACCCAGCTGCCACCCTCACCCCGTGCCCCCCCAGCTCCCGCATCCGCACATCCCTCCATCCCGGCTGGGCGAAGGCACCAGCGCTGCTGCCGTCCCAGCACCCGCAGCTGCAGCAAGCTCAGCGCCGCAATAATCCCGTCGCGGTTGGATTTTACGCGGGGCGTGAGGTCCAGGAGCTTTTTTTCTCACGGGAAACGGGATTGGAAAAAGGAAGAATCGGGATTTTTTCAGGTTCTCTCCGGGGTCAGCCTTGGCTGATTTTATTTTCCTGCAAATAAGGCTTTTAATATGATAAAAAAAAAATAAATCGAGCCGGTCTAAATAAAAACCCACTAGAAGATACAGTAAGAAATCCTGCTGGAGGACAGGCAGAAATATCTGTAGCCGGGCTGAATGCTCAGAAATATTTGTATTTGCTGTCTAAACACTTTATCTGTTTCCCAGCACATGGGAGAGTTTTGCTCCCCGTGTAATGTTAAAGAAAAAAAATAAACCGATACAAATAATTTCTCCTCTTCTGCAGGGATAAAAAAACAAAATATCCGGCAAAACTTGGTTGCGGATGCGCCAGGGGAAAGAGGGAATAATTCCAGTGAAATTAGGCTGAACACCATGCTAATCAAATAGATGGAGGAGACAAGGAGGATGCAGTGGGAGGATGGGATGGGCGATCCAAGGGTTTTTCTCCATCTCCAGGCATTTCAAACTCCTCTTTTGCAATTTATTCACCTTTTTGGTAAGGCTGGTGGCCCCGGGGAGTGGAGCCGGTGGGGTTTGGGGGTGGATTTTAGCTCCTTCGTACCAAAGTTTAATTCCTGTGCGATTTCAGGGTTGGGTGGGGAAGGAGGTGAAATAAAAGGATGCTCAAAGAAAAAGTGTTGAGAGATGGTTTTAAACTCCATGGAGCTCGGTAATGATCCTGCTGCGCTCGGTGGAAATGCCGGCAGGTGGATGCCGATGGAATCGCTGCAGCATCCCAGGGGAGCCGCGGCACCAGGTCCAGGCTGGCGCTGCTTGGTGGGATGGATGCAACATCGGCACCCGCGACTGCGCAAGGAGAAGATGGGAAACTCCAGGAATGCCGAGCAAGGCTGGGGTGGAATGGGAAATGCCAGGAAAATTGGCAGAGCAGGAAGGGCCCACACGCCTCGGCTGCATCCCACTGGACCCAACCAGAGTTACGGGATCCCACTGAGGCTCCATCCTGCAGGATCCTGTCACAGCTGCGTGGGATCCCACCCCGGCTGTGGGGACACGGCTCATCTCCGTGTCCATCCCTCATCCCGCAGTGGCACCGCTCGCTGCTCCTTCATCCTCCCAGACACATCTTGGGAAGCAAACATGGCATGAGGGGAAAAGAATTAAGAGGAAGAAAAAAAATCTAACAAAGTCTTAATCCTCATTTCTGTCTGCATCCCTCTCCCTTCATTAATGACCCAGAGGAAAACGACAAATGGATCCGAGCAGGGCTTGAAAATGGGAGCGTGGGTCTCGCTGGCCCCAGCGCTGATTGGCTTCACCGGAGGCCGCCAGACGTCGATAGCCGAGCTTTGTGGCATTTAAATCGCTGCCGGGGATCGATACGGCAAAGCAACACGGTCCCTGCCACCAGCATCACTGGGGCAGCGAGCCATGGGCAGGGCAGGGTAGCGAGGGGCAAGCTGAGCGAGCCATGGGGTGGGCAGGGTAGCCACGGGCAAGCTGAACGAGCCATGGGGAGGGCAGGGTAGCCACGGGCAAACTGAATGAGCCATGGGCAGGGCAGGGTAGCCACGGGCAAACTGAATGAGCCATGGGCAGGGCAGGGTAGCCACGGGCAAACTGAATGAGCCATGGGGAGGCAGGGTAGCCACGGGCAAGCTGAACGAGCCATGGGCAGGGCAGGGTAGCCACGGGCAAGCCGGGCAGCCAGGAGCCTGCAGAGCCCCAGCCAAGCCCCAGACCCCTCTGTCCTTGGACCCCCATTTCCAGCTGTCCAGCCTGGTCCCCACCAAGATGTTCCATGGGAAGGAGCCATCGGCCTCCCAGCCACCCCACAAAGCCAGAGCCGCATCGCGGTCTGGGCAGGACAGGGGGGATGATCCCAAAGCTCTCACAAGCCCAAGCTGGGTCTTGAGTCCAGCATCTCACGTGCCTTTGCCCTTCCATCAGCTCCAAGGGGCTCGCTCCCCTCCTGGGGGGCTGCAGGCACCGCTGGGGTCAGCCCCCTCGATCCCTGAAGGGCACAAGGAAAGGGGAAGTCATTCCCCACCTTCGTTATTATTCTAGGGAGTAAATTTTCCTCCTTTGTTTTATTTTTCCCCACTGTTGTTGCTTTGACAGCCCCGTCCCCCTCTGAAGTTCAAGATCCTCCCATCCACCCCCTCTCTGGCACAGGGGACAAAGCTCGGCTGCAGTCGGAGCGGGGTGGCTGGTGAGGGTGGAGGCGGGTGCTTTCCCAATCCCTTTGGAGAGGATCCCTTTTTCCCCCCCACCATCACGTCTGCGGCATCGCCACCCGGCACAGGGAGGAGCTGCAGGAGCCACTGCAGCCTCGTGCCCACAGTGCTGCTCCGGCCTGAGGGACGCGCGTGACTCCAGGATCCAGCCAGTGGAGACCAAACCCCTGCTCCTCACTCTCCATCCGCGCTCCAGCTCCTTCCAACCAACGCTCCTGAACTCCCTTGGGAGCGAGGGCTCACGCCAGCCGCTCACCGAGGGACGAGGTCAGGAGGAGACAGGCAAAGCGGAGCAGGGTTTGTCCCACCAAGNCTCCAGGATCCAGCCAGTGGAGACCAAACCCCTGCTCCTCACTCTCCATCCGCGCTCCAGCTCCTTCCAACCAACGCTCCTGAACTCCCTTGGGAGCGAGGGCTCACGCCAGCCGCTCACCGAGGGACGAGGTCAGGAGGAGACAGGCAAAGCGGAGCAGGGTTTGTCCCACCAAGGGGACACACACAAGGGAGAAGCTTAGAGGAACCCTGGTTTAAGCCCTTACTGCCAAAAGGAATGACCTAGAGGTCAGGCACCTCCCTGGATTCAGGCTGGTGGAGGCCTCAGACCGGCAGGGATGCTCAAACCCTGAGCAGCAGCAGCATGGGAGCCACCCTGGGTGTTCGTTTCTCCCCAGCGGTTATCGCGTTTGGGGCTCAATACGGGACTTTTGGCTGTTCCAAGCTGCAGTCGGCAGCTCCCACCAAGGAAGCCCCAATTCCCCATCACTGGTGGCACCGAGCCCACCCC
>WAAB01000100.1:0-14689 GCA_013389865.1 Piaya cayana
GGTCCAGTATTGCATCTCCTGGGGTGGGAATGCAACCCATTGCACACCTTTAATATGGAAATTGTAAAAAGCCCTTTTGTATCTCTGTTTTATTTTTCAACAATTTTTATTTTCTTTCCCCGATTGGAGACTAACCATTCCAGTAATGGATAGTGGCTGCTGATCTTTTTATCTCTGCAGCTGCTGTCCCTGCAGACCTTGGCACACTTGGTCAGCTTACAGTCCAGCTATGGAGACCTGTATGAGTTCTCTGTAGACTTTTCCCATGGTGTACAGCAGAATTTCCTTCCAGTTTAAGGACCTTGGAACTGTTCCCTCAGCTCGGCTGACTGATGCTCACTCCAGGGCCAGATCTGTGGAGCACAGCTGCCCTAGAGGGTGGAGATGGTTGAAAGCTGCTCTGTCTCTGAAGATCTGTCTCCAGCACCTGTCCCCTACTCTGTGCCATTACAGTTGTGCCTGGCCGTGTGCAGGATTTGGCACCTGCCCTGGACACTTTGAAATGCCTACAAGCCTGGGCCAGCAGTATGATGGGACAAAGTGTTTTCTTTTGGAGTTGCTGGTGAAAGACAGGGTACAGGCAATGCGATCAAACCTTGGCCATGCCCAGGCACAGATAGAGGAGCACCGGAAATGTGTTTTGAACCTTCTTATTGAATTGGCACCTTTTTGGGGTGGCAAATCACACTANTTGTACTCCTCGCCTGTTCCATATCCCTCTGGACGTTGAACTCCACCAGTGCATGATCACTGCAGCCCAGGCTGCCTCTGATTCTAATATCACTGATGAGCTCACTTGCATTGGTGACCATAAGGTCCAGTATTGCATCTCCTGGGCCAGCAGTATGATGGGACAAAGTGTTTCTTTTGGAGTTGCTGGTGAAAGACAGGGTACAGGCAATGCGATCAAACCTTGACCATGCCCAGGCACAGATAGAGGAGCACCGGAAATTTGTTTTGAACCTTCTTATTGAACTGGCACCTTTTTGGGGTGGCAAATCACACTAGGCTATTTTAAGACTGATTTCAACTCTCTGCCTGGTCCCATCACCAGAGTTTTTGTGCATGTATCTTGTTACAGGCAGAATAAGGAAAGAATGTTGTCCTATGATGAAGCTGTGCAGCTCATGGTCTGAGCCTGCAAGTTGGCTTATCCACGAAATCCCAGAAAAAGAAATGATGTTCAAATGCCTGACACCTCACAGTCTCACACCTGCAGGAAAAAATAACAAGAGGCTGCTGCCTTTGAATATCAGGAAAAAAAGATATTTTAAGAGGCAGGAACTTATGGATGCATTTGTTCAGACTGATGGAAATCATTAAATGTTTGCAAAGCAGTTTATTTTTTTTCTGTAATATTACACTTAATGGGAACAAATTAACTGAAAGATATGATTGCAAGAATGGTAACAGCAGGATTCTGTATGAACTTTGAGTTTACAGAGTGTTTTTTTTCCAGTCCTCCAGAAAGAAAAGAGCACTTAATATATAACTTCTGTGGCATTGTAAATGAATAGAAGATGGCATAATTCTTTGCCCTTAAAATTGACTTACTAGATGATGCACAGACACAGATGAGATGTAACTCTGGAGTCTTGCTTTCTTGCAGTTCATGTAGACTAGGACGTTTTAAATCAACAGGATGAACTTGGTTATAATAAATCAGTAGAATTTACATGGCACAAATTCTGTGTTAAATGGATCAAATGCAAGTACTGACTGTGAGAAAATAAAAAGAAACTATGGAGAGAACCTTAATCAGAGAATCATAGAATAACCAGGTTGGAAGAGACCCACCGGATCATTGAGTCCAACCATTCCTATCAAACACTAAACCATGCCCCTTAGCACCTTGCCCACCCATGCCTTAAACACCTCCAGGGAAGGTGCATCAACCACCTCCCTGGGCAGCCTGTTCCAGTGCCCAATGACCCTTTAGAAAAATCTTTTCCTAATGTTCAGCTTAAATCTCCCCTGGCAGAGCTTGAGGCCATTCCNCCGAGTACAGAGAGAGAATAACCTCCCTGGACCTGCTGGTCACGCCATTTCTGATACAAGCCAAGATGCCATTGGCCTTCTTGGCCACCTGGGCACACTGCTGGCTCATGTTTAGTCGGCTGTCAACCAACACGCCCAGGTCCCTCACCTCCAGGCAGCTTTCTAGACAGACTTCTATTCTGTAGCACTGCATAGAGTTATTGTGCCCCAAGTGCAGGACCCAGAGACATTCACAGAAATGACCAGATAAAGCTATATCCAGACTTTGATAGCAACAGTAGGGCTATGAGACAGTTGTCAAAACCAATACTCAGTAGAGCATTAAGACTTCACATGAGAAGATAAACATCTCAAAACCCTAAGTGTTAAAGCTATCTCCATCAGAATGTGCACTGTCATCCAACCACACGTTGTAATGCAAATGAAATTGTTCTGATGTTTAGTCCTTCAATACTGCATTCTTAAATTTACTGTATGAAGAAGAATTCTGCAAATCCTAGTGTCAGACCTTAGCTGTGTTACAACAAAGAAACTGCAGAGGATACATAATTTCAAACCTACTGTGTGATGTTGTATAGTCAGTGTTTGTTGTGGGCTTACATAGTGCTCAACTCTTCCAGAAAGTAAGGTTTATAGGTTTGCCCAAGAGCACATAACAAAGTTGGCAGAGCAGAACATGATTTAGGATCAACCACCTACCATATGGCACTTCCTTCTTCAACCTATGCTGCTTCTTGATCATGCTAAGTTAGTCACAGCTCTAGCAACAGAAATAGAAGTTGTTTATTATCCTCAGCGTAGTAATGATACCTCAGGCCACAGTAACAAGTAATTGAAACAACAGGGTTCTTAGAGACACTTAAAAGCAGAGATCTTAAAATATACAGAAACCAGTGCAGACAAATGAAATGTGTAAATAATGATTTGCCAGATATCTGCAGTATTATATTGCAGCCCAAATTCAGTTATTCCAGAGACTTCCACAGTGCCACTTGTCACTCTTTAGAGTGTGTGTCTCTATCAAGCTGAGGCTAAAATAACAGCAATAATAATAATTAGTTAATCACACATTTGCCTAAAGGGATTTTCACTTGTAAATGCCAGACAGGTGAAGAGTACATTTAACACCAAGGTGTGACAACAATCACATCCAATTAAGGAACTAGTGCTATGCTGTACTGAATATCTATGGCCTAAAGCTGATGAGGAGTTAATCAAGTAAATAGCGATCTCTATAAATATTGTTGACTTATTGTATCATGTTGTTCTGGCCTGAATATATGTTATATCACACTGGCTACAGATTTAGAGATTAAAACAAAAACAAAGTGATTTCTCCACAGTTGTATTTGCCCTAAACAGATGTCATCGGAGCCCTTTATTATGAGCTCTCAGGAAGGAAGGACACAATCTTCGAACTAAGTCTTATGCCATCAGACCCACTGATCTGTATTTCTCTGTGTTCTTTATTAAACGAGATTGTGTTTGATGTTTTTCATTGGCCTATATGATCTATTAATAACAATACCTACCCGTCACTTGGCATTTTCTGCAGCACTTCATGCAGTGCTTCTGCTTTTAAGATGATCCTAGAATTTATAATACTATTCCATGTACTGTATGCTCTTTTGGTATATATTTTATGCAGCTAAGATATATCATAGTTAACAGAAAGTTTTGCAAAACCATAGTCTCACATTGTAATGAGATACAGAGATATTAAGGCTATTTTAGTACTTTGGCTACTGGATGGCATATGAAGGGCAATATGATTAACTGCAAGATAAAACTGTGAGCTGAATGATGAAACCAGACAAGTACATGAAAGATTCTTCTGTCAGAGTTTTTTCTTATTTGTCAGGTAAATATTACCTGAATGTATTATTACTGAAACTGAAGTTTGTAATTTTGTAGCTAGTAAATCTCCATCAGAGTTACCCTTTCATTTATCACTATGGAGTTGTCTTTGGAAGAATGGGAAATGTGACGAAGTCATAGAACAATAATTTCACTTAACCCATGCTAATCTGGCCGTACTGCTTATTTCTAGTAGCACCAATTGCCAGGGCTGAGACCTTGCAAGGCCCCACAAGTGCTGGCAGCATGCCTCTGCAATTTATAACATCAATAGCTGAATCCAACAGATTCCTAGAGTCTTTAGATCTTCACTGGCGAGAAATATATACAGCTGGTGGGTGATTAATGCACAGAGCAAGAAAGTACAAAGGGTTAGACAGTAGGGTATGGTGAGCAGCAGCATCTAGTCATGCATTCTTGCAGATTGTTTCTGCCACTAAAGTGTGGAAAAGTGGAGAAGAGATGGGTGTGACACTCCAGCAACCTCAATTAACCACTTTCAGTACCCAGGGTGGTATCTGCTTTGGAGAGGTCCCAGATTGCACAGCCTTGGCTTGGGGTGCACTGAGGAGTGCGGTGAGCTTCCGTTCCCTCAGCTTCAGCCCACTGCCCCTGAGTTGCTGGGGAAATTACCCTCGTTTCCAGAGTATCAGAATGTAAATATTGAGGAAGTTAATAGTTGGAGTTATCTCTCTGGTAACAGTCTTTGCATGGGGAAAAATAGGAGCCCTATTGCCAGCAACGTCCCAGCTCCATTTTTATGCTGTTCTGCAGAAAGCCAGTCTGATCTAGGCTTTTGGGGTGTGGCTGGAGTACCTGAGCCTCATACCATCAGTGCACACTAGTTCTAGCGTGAGATGAAGCTTGCAGAGGTTGCCAGAGCTTCTTGCTGAAAGGTTGTGGTGTCACAGCTAACACAACTTTGAGGGAAGAGAGTACTCACCACAAGGTACTTGAGCAGATTGTAGGCTCTGTGTAAGTTGCAAAGGTTGTTACTGGCCAAAGATTTCAAACAATAAATACATTTGGTCTTAGGCTATTTATAAACAGGGGAAATAAATACCCCACAAAACCCAGTGATGGTCTGAATATGCTTTGTTTGGCTGGCATTAATGGATATCTGAAGGAGCTGGACTACATGACTCATTCAACCAAGCTGTAGAGATAATCAAAGGTGTGTGTGAAATACTTCCAAACGAATCCATTCTGCATCCTTCAAACAGCCTAAATTACCAGTGAATTCAGAGCAGAAAAAAATAAGATGGGGTTTCAATCCTTGCAGGTTTCTGGTCTCCCTGGTACTTTCTATACAGCAGAACTGAGATGAAATCATCTCCCAGAGCTCATATAGGAGCTTCAGAGTTACTCCTTTCTGCATGATATTTGTTACATGCATTTCTAGTCTCTGGGCTGGATCTAAGCAGTCTGCATGTGACCTGTTGCCTGTGCCCTGACGCTCTGTCCACAAGGCCCTTACTGTCACCTGGGGATGGACACCTGCTGTACAGACTTGGGTGTCTTGGTAATGAGCACTCTGGGTGCTTTTGATTAAGTTCTAGGGTCCCTCATAGATATGTTACACACAGGAGTAAAATGGAACTGTCAGTATAAAAATTCTGATCTTTTTGTGTCTATAATTTGTTCCTGTGTTTGTGTGTTATTGCATTGCATTAAGCTCCATCTAAAAATAAAAAGCTACAATTCACAATCAGAGAGAGAGAGAGAGAATAATGCTGGGAATCCCAGATTACTGAAAAGGAGAGGAAAAAAAACAACACAAAATTACTGCCTGAGATGATTAAAGACACTTCAAATTTTTATAAGGAACAGCCTGCAAAATTGCTGCTGAAAATCATGAGAGATAAGTTGGAAAAGGAGTAGGTTATAAGAGGGAGAAGCTGGGGGTCTTTCTTGAAAAAAAGTTATTGAATTAAAATATTCGTTCTGGTTTTCAAAAAGTAAGGTGCCAAGAGCAGATCTAAGCAAGGAACATATAGGTGATCAGTGTCCCATGCTTCATTCAATCAAGCAATCAAGATAATTAGAAAGTATGGGAAAGATTGATTAATGGCCAAGACAGACATTGAGTTGACCTTTTCTTTATTACTACAGCAGTACATTTAAATAGTCTCCACTTAGTAGAGTTTAAAATAGAAAAGCGAGCTGTTATAGATATAGTAAATGTGTAACTAAGAATGCATGATCTAACACCCCTGTTCTGTATCTTGCCTCCCACATTTAATATCTCCACCATCTGATCTGAATATGAATTAGTTTAATTTCTTGAATTCATGTTCCAGCAGCAGTACTAGTTACTATCTTAGAGGTACAAATTTATTTAATGGTAGTAAAACCAATACAGATTTAAATGTTTTTGTTTAAATACAAAGACCTAAAGGTCAATGTTATTTTGTGAATTAGCATGTCATTTTTTTCAGGGGAGTAGGAAAATGAGCCACAGGCTCAGTGATGAATGAGTGAACTTTTTCAAGGTTTCTTGGGGTTACCTGCTGTGAGGAGAGGCTGGTGTGTCCATGATAACCTAGCCTTACCTTCTTGTTAGGGATTTTGGCTCAGTGACCTACAACTGGGGTTGTAGAGCAGCAGTGCCAGCAGTGCCAGTGGTGGAGCATAAATAGTAGACAGAAATCTCAAGGGAGAAAAGATTTTGCTAAGGCATCTTTAACAGTATCAGCTAGTCTTGGCTGTGAAGGAAGAGGTACCACACAGGCTAGAGGATAGAAACTGTCTGCAGTGGGGACTGGATGAGTGTATGGCAGAAGGGGAACACCATGCAGGAGAGGCTTGCAAGGATTTTCAGTACCCACAAAAAGCGATCCGGAACCAAAACACATGTCTAGCAATTGTCACCTAAGAGGATCTGAAAATATAACAGGGGTCACAAGTCACAGAGTCTGGATAACTTGTGCCACTGGGCTGATGGCATAGAGATGGACACCTAAGCAGCAGACTTCAGGGCATAGCAGCACTGTCCCAGTCACACAGGGAAGCCAGGACTCAGGGATGTCCAGGGAATATCCTCTTTTGGAGAAGGGTCTAATTAACCTTTTATTAAACATCCCTCACTCCAGTGAGAAATACAGTGAGCTGGACACTGTAAGGTGACCCTAATAACAAATGTAAATAAGAAGCAGAGGTAGGTACAGACACTTCTTGGCAGCGAAGAGTGAGAATGAATGATGCTGGATTTTGCCTGGAGGCAGCCCAGAGCAGCAATTTTGTCAGATCTTGCACAAAGATAGTGCACTATGCATCCTGCCATCAAAAAGGGCTGGATGGCAAGCAGCCCAGGTCTGAGCCTGCTACAGAGAGCTTTGTTTCCCACTGAGGTCCAGTGATACCTGCTGAAGAGTCACAGCATTTTCTCAGCTGCTGAACTGAAGAATGGTGTGTAGTGCTCCAGGCCTGTTTGCTGAACAGTGCTCTCCCTCATAGGCAGGTCTGCAGGGAAAAGAGAAGGAAGTTAATTAGTAAAACTGGAAAGCATTTAGAAAAAAGAAAGTATATATTTGGAAGAAATCCACACCAACCTCTGTGGTATAATACAGGTGAAATAAATGGATTTCCACAGAGACTGTTTTTGCAGATGTTTACAAACCCTGCAGGAAAATTATGACATTAAGCAATATTCACAACCACAGAGTATGTTTGGAGCAAAAAATGTTATGTGTTGTTCATTTACAGTAGTCCATTGCCTGCTGCCTCCCACCCCAAACCAGTGTTAGCCTTTTAATTCTGTAGAGTTGAAAGTCTTTGACATACTGTATGAAAAGTTTTCTTCTGTTAGGTATTTCTATTAAGCAGAAATAATCTTGATCCCCAGCATTGGATCAGACATTCAGCTCATGTAAATCACTAGAACTCCTTTGGTGTCAATAAAACCACCTTGACTTACAGTAGCAGGAGATCTGTGCGGTGCATACTGCTTTGAAAAATTAAGGTGCATGTTTATTTGTTGTTTCAAAGGTAGAGGTTTGATCTGCTCTGCTGGGACACAGCCTTGTTGTGTCAGGCAGCTCCGCCGTGGTCCCTGCAGGCCCAGGAGGACCAGGACTTGCTTACAGCAGGTACTTTGTAGGATCAGCTCCTCATTGAATAGTGAGCATTTCTAGCACTTCCTGAGGAATGCCTCTTTACCCTAGCCCATCAAAACCACACTTGCAATGACAATTAATTGGTTCTGGGATACCCTCCAATGCAAATGGCCAATTCCAAAGTCCTCTATTTTGCTGGCTTCAAAGGGCACCAGCTTAGTTTCAAGGGTGTCAGTTTCGAGACTGGTACTGGTGCTTTATGTGTCTAGGTCACATTTCATCTGTGACCAAACATGCAAGCTGTGATCTTGCCCTGATCTTAAAATGAGTGTGGGACCATGTTCCTATAGCACCAGCAGGTAGGTGAGACTCCAGGTCTGATCTTATGAGAATGTTGCTATAATTAAAAAAAAAATTTAGAAAAGGCTAGTAAGGAAAGCTATACCTCATACTCTGAAAATGTAGCTGGATTTTAGAAAACAGAGCTACGAACAATTGTTTTGGAGACTATAGAAAGTGCCACTGGGTTAGAGCAGCACTTGGTTTGGTAATTCTACTGTATTAAATGCCACAGAACTGGTGGTTCAACATGGTGAGATGCAGAGTTCTTCTGCCTTGTGCTGGTCTTTTTTGACTCTAAGAGACTTGACTGGAAGAGACTGAGGGAGCTCTGCGCTTTAGAAGGTGACTGCAAGCTCTCACATTTGAATCATATTAATAAAATAGGTTCCCTTAGTGGGATATGCATTTCCCCTCCCCCTAAGTTTCAAATAATACTGCTCCTTAAAGTAGGAACAAACATTTTACTTATGACTAGAATGCATTTATTGGTAATTTTCACATAAATCAACTTATATGAAAATGTATTCATAATCCAAACCTTCTCTATAGTGATAAAATGTTTCTGCTTCTGTGGTAGAAAATAGCTTATTATGCAAACAGCATTGCTAGTGTTACATTATGCATGGGAGTCACCTGGAGAACATCACAAAAGCTTCAACCAAAAGGAAAAAAAAAAGGGGGAGAAAATCGGGTGTTCCATTTACTGCACCACTTGCCTATTATAATTAGCTGTAAATGAGCTGATATCTGTACTTTGAAATGTATTTCATATATGCCTTGGAAACACTATACAAATATGAAAAGCAGAACAGAATGGAAGCATATGAAACTCACCAAGGAATGGCCTTGCAAAATGTCACCCCAATTAAAAAGCAGAAGACAGTTGCCATTTTAAGACTGGTTAGTTGTATTTGAGAATACCTTGGTTATATTTATATACTACTTGATTTAATTCAGGATGCTGCAAGTTCCCACCAGACTCTCATTATTGTGAATGGCTATATTGAGAAATTTGATTAAATAAGATTTTCTCAGGCTAAAAACCATAATTGTCTCAAATTATTTTTAAGTAATAAAGATAAAAATAATCAGCGCAATTATCCAAGGCCCAATATCTCATGTGGCCTTTGTTGTTGAGGGGTAAGAGGGTGATATCAAAGAGAAATGTGAGAATCACTGCCATATAGGCAAGTCCTCTAGAGACAGTGAATTCTTGTGGCACATCTTTTGGGAAGTTCTTGAGAGACATCACATATCAGAGCAGCTCTTGTCCAGACTGGATTTACAGCTGGGGTTGCTCAAGGCAAGGTCTGTATCATTTGGTAGTGTGAAGATTAGTATTCAGGTAATTACGAATATTTCATAAAGCACTCGGTTCTGGGAATAAATATGACTCCCTGCACCAGCCCTATCTTGGCCATGGCCTTTGTGACTACAATATTGTTAGATCTTCTAAACATTCACTGGAGGGAGTATTTTGACTACAGTCTTCTTGCAGTGACCAGATGTTTGCATTGTCTTTTCCCTATCAGCTTGTATAATGGACTCTTGACTTCTCTGATGTTCTTGGCTGTTCCTATAATCAACTTGAATAAGAAGTATTTCCCCGAATCACTTGATTCTGAAAACTTCTGAGTAAGTTGGAGCAATCTCTTTTATGATGCATTTGTTCAATCAGCACTTGTGGCAAAGGCAGGACAAACATAAGCAGAACTCACTGCCCTTCACAATTATTTATTCTTGCCAGCCATCCAAAAGGCAAAGTTAGCCCACAATAAAACAACATGGCACTGAACTGAGGGAGGGGTAAAGAAAACTAGTGTGTGGTGTGCTTTGCAGCTAACTATTAGCTGATGTACATCTCTCAGCAAGGGAGATGTAGGGAACTGTATCTTTCAGCATGAGCCAGCTCAGCTCAGCTGCTGTACAGCAGATCAGGTAAACTTAGGTACTGAGCGAAGCTTGTATCTGATGCTTTTTGCCTCTGCATGACTACTGAATGACACAAGGCAGTAGAGGAGAAACAGCTAAAATAGACAGTATTCCCTCAGGATTCAAAAAGGTTCAAATTGAAGCTCTGAAAGAGTTCCAGACAATTGGAGATGGCTTAAATCTCACTTCACCATCCGTAACATATAGAAGCCAGTGAATGAGAAGGAAATCAGAAGGCAGTTTTGTTTCTGGCAATACTTTGATCTAAGGTAGCTCATGTGCTTAATAGTTTTTGTTTAACTCTTTTGGAGACACCACTGGGAAACTGAATGTGGAAATGTGGAGTGTCCTGTGCTACCAGAAGAAAAACATGTTTTTAACATTGCATAATATACTATACCAAAAATATATGTAGTACATTACTTATATATACACGCAACCATACATGTATATGTGTATGCACATATATGTCTAGGAATCCAGGACTCAAAAAAACCAAACAAACATAGCCTGTGGTTCGCTTGAAGCCAACAAGCCAGTCCTGGTGTCCAAAGACTTGGGTAAAAGGCAAGATCATGACAAGAATTTGAGGCAAAATACTCAAAAGAGTGATTTTGAGAAGGCAGAATTAATCTGTGGCAATGAAAATAGCAGTTCCGAAAGGCAGTAATTGAAGTTGCTTTTTTTTCTTGTGGAGGCTGCATGAGGTGACACTGACTGGTAGGGGCAATCCAGAATATTAGATGAAAAAGGAGTGACAGAAAGTCATAGCCAACAGAAATTGCATAGAGAGATGTACTCAAAACCAATGTAAGCAAAGATAACACCTGATATTTGTGAAGATATGCAAATTAAAATGGATTATGTTGCTTTACAGGCATTCCTACACCAGCAGAGTGTGCACAGCATGGACAAAGAAGACAACAGCATCACTAGCTCAGAGCAATTCTTTCTTTGAGCAATGGACAGTGCTGGCAGAAGATGTGTGGAATATTAGCTTGAAATCAAAGGGAAAATTTATGAATTTTAAATTGAACATAGGTAGACAAGCTGGTGTGGGGCCAGAAACACAAATATTATTGTGAAGATAACAGCCAAAAGCATTAGGAGATGAACTGGAAATATTGGGGCTTACAGTGAGAAGCTTATCTCTACTGATAGACTATGTGAACTAAATCTATGAACAAATAATAAATAAAGAAAAAAAGATTTACGGATGTGTCAAAAGTGGGGGGATCTATTTTTGACTTTAAATGTGTAATAAAACCATACAGTTATTAAAGAGAAAAAAGATTAAATCTGGTAAGAATTCAAGGATGTATTCCAGAGGGTAAGGACAGAGGCCTTCCCTCCCCCATATCTGAACAAACCTATATATCCCTCATCTAGTGCCTCCAAGACAGGTTTTTCTGCCATCCTAAATCAGAAGGTAAAAGTGCAACCAGTGAAGTTGTTGCTAACTGATTTTTCTTCTGCATGGAAATGTGTCACGCTTTCATATTCCACTAACCCCACAAGCATTGTCTTCACTTTTTCAGAAAGTTTTATCTCATACCCTAAAAGCTGAAAGGCCTTTAACATTCAATGTAGTCAGCTGAGTTTAAATAAAAATGAGCAAGAGGTCTAAGTCAAGCCAGATGGACAGAAACAACTTTCACTTCTTAAAGCAGTAGCATCATCAGTAACTGCTTTTCCTTGAGAGAGGCAGTAGCTGGACTGGAAAAGGTATCCCTGTACCCTTCAGTAAGATGCTGCAGGTTTTAAATTACCCTACTGGGGGCCTTCAGGTGCAGAGGCCAGTGGCATCACGCTGGTTATGACACAAGCTGATTTCCCTGCTCTTTGGTGGCATGCAGATGCCAAGAGATAACGTGTTTAAAGACTCATGTTGTTTTTTCATTTTGCTAGTGTCACTATTTAGCTGTGAAAAAAAGTGGGTGTGAAAAGAAAGGGTCTAGTACTGATGTGACATATAGTGAGCTAAAAGATAACTGCCATGAAGCAAGAGATGGCCTCAAGGGCTGGAGATGTTCTATGAAAGCCATTTTATCCATTTTAGGATGGTAACTGAGTCAGAAAGGAGTAGGAATTAATGTGCAGGGGTAGAGGAAAGTGGAAAAAGGCCTGTGGGACCATGAGATAGTGTCCTTTCAAGCTGCTAGACAAGAGAGAACAGTGCTGCTTTAATGCAGTGGGGGCCAGCGATCTTCACGAACAAATCAATATGATTTCAGATGAAGTCCTTTATTAAGGGTCAACTCGCTGCTTATATAGTCTAAGCAGGCCAAAACATCAGGTAAACATTGATTGGTCACTTCTGCCCATGCAACAAGCCTTTTTTGGCAACTGCCCATCTCACATAACATTGTTGCTTGCTTGAAAACTCCTGCCCCCATCCCCAAGTTACTTCATCAACATAACACAACAAAGTCGTTCACCACTTTTGTGCCCCACCCTGCCAGGTCACTTAAAGAAACAACTAGCAACACTGCTTCACATATGAGCCTAGGCTGACTGGAATAACTTGTGGTAGTCATACTGTAGAGTCGGATTATTATGGCTTTGGATAAGAGCTATTAACTATTGTTAAAGTGATTGATCGCTTTTATCATTTTGTTATGGAAGGAGTTTCACAATCAGAGCTAATCATGGGGCATTACGGTGCCCCTGTCTGCTTAAATGCTGAAATCTAGAGATAGTTTGTGAGATGATTACAAAAATTGCAAGACTATCATTTCCATATTGAACATGGACTTGGCAAAAATCATAACAACACATATATTGCTGAGCCACCCCATGTAGGGGAAAACACTTGTGAAGTTTGCTTTCAGCCTCTGGAGAGGGAAACAAACAAGTTTGCTCAATGTTCTGTTTAGCTTTTCCAGCACACAAAGTTTCTACAGTTTTAAGACTGTGCTGCTATGTATCTCCTATGATGTATGTTTGTCTGGGTAAGATGCTTTTCAAGAACACAGACTTCCATCTTACTCTCATAGTGCTTGTAAGGCTTTTTATGTAGCACTCCTCTGAGAAGAGTCAAGCTGACATTCTTACTCTATTTGATAGGAAAAGAAATATTCATGTTGATTAAAAATTATGCAGGTTCTGAGAAAACTAGCTAGATCAAGTCACATAAATTCTAGGTGAATCCAGTGTAGAGATCTGGTCAGAAATAGAAGAACTAGTCCATGAGAGACTTTCCAGAAGCATCCGGTCGATGCTACATCAAGAATTGAAATACCCAGAACATACCAAATAAATTCTGTTTTTTGTTTGATGTTTTCACTAGGGATGAATAAAAGCAAAGAGAATATCTCTTAGTCGTATGCTTAGCATCAGGAAAGTGGCCTCAAGGAAACAACTCTTTCTGTGCTTTTTCAAGGCTTGTTTTCTCTCCTTGGGCACACCACAAAGATCAACCTGCAAAAATATTGAATAACTACCATAAAAAATGTAATGTTCCGCTCCTATTGGAAGGTGCATGTTCAGCTTGACCTTGCAGAAAATGAGCATATAGTAGTAAACACAGTAGGAATAAGATGCAAGGTATTGCATCAGGACTAGACGGAACGGAAAAATACCAATTGCACTGGCCTGACAATTCAAACTTGGTTTGAATTGTACAAATAATAAATGGTGCAATAAGAATTCTGGAACTAAGTAGCATATTATTTTGCATAATATTAATAATGTGTCAACCCAAGAGTGCATATGTTCACCAATGCAGTCTCTTGTAATGCTGTTTGTCTGCAATGACTGACTATTACAGAAAAAAGAAGTATCTCCTACCACAGCTAGATTGTGCCAGAGACGTCATGCAAAGAAACCTTTCCCTGTCACTACCTTACTAATTTAAAGTCCATTGCCTCGGTTAGGTCTTTCCTCACATCTTCCCTGGTATTTTTCCACTTTTGTCTGGGAAGATGAACTCTTCTGGTCCTAAAGCTCAATATTGACAGAATCTGATTTTATGCATAATAGGACTGGTTCTGCTTTGAATTTATTGCCTTCATAATCTATGAATGGGGATGTCAGTAAGACATAATCATAGAATCATAGAATCACCAGGTTGGAAGAGATCCACCGGATCATTGAGTCCAACCATTCCTATCAAACACTAAACCATGTCCCTCAGGACCTTGTCCACCCATCCCTTAAACACCTCCAGGGAAGGTGCATCAACCACCTCCCTGGGCAGCCTGTTCCAGTGCCCAATGACCCTTTCTGTGAAAACCTTCCTCCTAATCTCTAGCCTAAATCTCCCCTGACAGAGCTTGAGGCCATTCCCTCTTGTCCTGTCCCCTCTCACTTGGGAGAAGAGGCCAGTTCCCTTCTCTCTACAACCTCCTTTCAGGTAGTTATAGAGAGCAATGAGGTCTCCCCTCAGCCTCCTCTTCTCCAGGCTAAACAACCCCAGCTTTCTCAACTGTTCCTCATAAGGTCTGTTCTCCAGCCTCTTCACCAGCTTTGTCGCTCTTCTCTGGACTTGCTCCAGAGCCTCAACA
>WAAB01000100.1:14730-35544 GCA_013389865.1 Piaya cayana
AGATCAACACTTCCACTCAGCTTAGTATCATCTGCAAACTTGCTAAGGGTGCACTCAATGCCTTCATCCAGGTCATTGATGAAGACATTGAACAGGGCTGGACCTAGCACTGAGCCCTGGTGAACCCCACTTGTGACTGGCCTCCAGCTGGATTTAACTCCATTTACCACCACTCTCTGGGCCCGACCAGCCAACCAGTTTTCCACCCAGGAGAGTGTGTGCCTGTCCAGGCCAGAGGCTGACAGAATGCTGTGAGAAACTGTCAAAGGCTTTGCTGAAGTCCAGGAAGACCACATCCACAGCCTTTCCCTCATCCAGCAGCCGAGTCACTTTGTCATAGAAGGTGATCAGGTGCCTGTGGGTTAAAATCAGAGGAGCCCATAACCTGATCTTTGCGGGGTATTCCTGGATTGGTGGCTTTCAGCACAAGTCCATGTACTTGAATTACTCAGAAGACACTTATGTGGGAGTTCTTTGTTCTCCTTCGATGTGGATGACCTCTGACCAGTATTTAACCTGTCAACTTGTTGGTCACAAACCACCCATCACCAATGCGAATAGAATCCTGTTCATAGATATTATACCAATGGGTAGAATGAATTATTCCATAGGTAAGATGATTTGGAGATGACTGCTTTGGAAGGAGATGATTTTGCAGGGAGTGGGGAAGAGTCACTGTCAGCTGGTTTGTGTAGTTTTCAGACTGCTTTCTGAACAGGGGGAAAACCAACTCAAAAGTCTTTGAATGCTCACGCTAGCTAGATTAGATTTGTACTGATAGCTTTTGTTTCCGTTTCTTTCTCTCTTGCCTAGTTTAATATGCATGGCTATATATGGAGAAAATGTGCCTCTGTGCTGGCATAGCAAAGATAACCTTGAAGAGTATAAATGAATGTACGTATTGATGGAGCAATTTGTGTTTTTATTGATTTCTCACAGTGTCTTGCTGAATTCCTAGTATGTAGAATAGGCTGTAACTATTTTGCTATGAAGAATGCTACAAAATATATTTTATCACACCAATTCTTAAGGGACATAGAGAATTTATACATGAGAATATGAAAGAAAGCATATGGTATATATTGTTTATTATTATTTATTGCTATAAGTAGGATTTAGGGCTTCAGCTAGAGATACAAGACTTGAGATCAAAAGAAGGTGACATATTTTTTGTATAGGAAAGCAGAGCTGCCAAGATGAAATACCAAGATTTTAAGCCTAAAATACATGGCTTCTGCCAATGTGCAGAAAGTTGAAGGTGAAAGGGTGATACAGTGATGTGCTCCTGAGAAGAAAGGATGTTGTAGAGCAATGATTAATGCTGTCAAAATGCAAAAAGATGACTAGAAAAGGAAAGGCTGGTCTGGCTCTCCTCTGTGCTGGTGGTCAGCTAGTGCAGTAGGTGTTTTTCCAAGCAGGTGAAGTGGAGCAAAGTGTGATTCAGGCCACGGGGCTGAGATGGTGATGCTGGTCAGGTCCAGAGGCAGGTATCACCGTAGACCCTCGTCTGGCACGTGTTTATGAACATAAGATCCTTTTGTGTCTTTGAAATCGGTTGCCTTCTATACGCACACAGGGGGTTGTAAATTAGGGATCTGGTTTGAAATGGTGATGTAGTGATTAGCAGCATTAAACTGAAGATGATGGGTGTCAGTATAGATAGCTTGGTTGGATTTTCTTCTGTTCACCTGTGTTTTGCAGCACTTCCACCTATCACTCAGTCCACCAGCTCAGAGCAGAGAAATAAAGCAGATAAATGTGTTGAGTACTAGTTCCTGTGCAGCCTTGCTGGGCTGTGGGAGTGGGCACTGTAGACCCCCCAGGTGCTTTTTAAGGCAACTCTATTCCAAATTTCAACCAAGGTTCTATTCAGCTCAAGGGAAGGAAACTGCACCTTTCTTGTCTGGTTGCTTGTGAATGAGGAGATGAGCAGTGTGTCCACCCCACCACACAGAATTTAGTGACACCAAAGACTCCACATTGGGAAGAAAAACACCTTAATTTGCCCCAGTATTTGCTTTCAGAAAATGCCCAGAAATGGACAGCTAAGAAAGCATGAAAAGAACAGTGTACACACAGCATGACACTTCCTTCCCTACACTGAAGGATGTTCTAAGCTAGAGGTTGTCTCTGAACCCGTGTTAATAGGCACTGGTGGCATCCTCCTCCTTGTATTTGTCTATTCTCTTCTGAGCTCATTTAGGCTTTTGGCCTTTGCAACTTCCTCTGGTACCAAACACCACAATCTAATTATATTTTGTGAGAAAAAGTAATTCCTTTGATTCCTGTGTAGGTCTAAATTCTAAATGAGCATACATGGTAGTTAGTAAGTCTTTTAAAATGGAGAAGGGAAGTCATGAAGCTAATGACAACAGACATGCCATGTGAAGCTGAACACTGCAATGTGGGAGCAGGTAATGCCAAAGGCATCAGCACCTAGAGGCTGGGACTGACAAAATGCAATACTAGTACCAAACCCTCCTAGATTTGCAGACTTCTCGAGAAATAGAATAATTATGTGAAAACATAAGAACTATCAGAACAATGATTAATCATGTGAAATACTTTATCAACAAAATTGTGGGTCATCATGCAAGTAATTGTATGATGAATGCCTGTAAATGAAGACTGTTTTAGCATATTCCCTTACCATTAATCTCCTTACCAAGACTTGAACTGCACAGTCTTTAAAATTTGTGTATACCATGGATTTGTACCATTGCATGGTGGTAGGATATGTTCCTTTTAGTTCCTAGTCTATTATTATTCTTTCTTTCCATGTATTACATTCTAAAGAGAAAAACAGGCCCTTATTTTTTAACAGTGACAATCTAAACCTAGACTAGTTTTTAATTCATGCCTTAATACATACATATGTAGATTTAAAACAAATTACTTAAACCCATGCAGAGCTGCTGGCCTCCCCATTGTCAGTGACATGGGCACTCCTGCTCAGATCCAGCACTTCTCTTGCCTGCTTGCTTGGTCTTTAGCATTGTTTTGTTGGCTAAGTACTGTTACCGTCTAAAGATTACTAATTTTCTTGACTGCCTTCTTTCTGGCTTTGTGGGTCATGTCAGTCTTGCAGAATGAGGGTTTCCACTTGATGACAAGCTCAGAGAGCTGTGGAATACACAGACCCTGCAGGTTTCCTGTGGAGCAAGATAGCCAAATGTTTTGTTTGGCATGAATTAGTTACAATTTAATGTTTAATTAAAAATTTCTGATCTAAATAACCTGAGGATAGATTCATATAATTCAAGACCAAATGTTGTAACAGACACTATCACTTTTTGAAAATGTTTTATTAACTGAAATGAAATGTTATTGAAAATCTTCCTGTGAGACGTTTCAGTATTGAGTTACAGAATTTTTATAATTAAAACACTTTCTGACAGAAGATTTTAAGCACACTCTATATGTTTAAGATGTGCTTTTTAGAAGCATTTAAAATATATTTTTATAAGTTCAAACACAAAGTAAATAAAACAATAATAAAGGCGAAAGATACTTTTTCTGGGATTGAGAACACTTTGTAATCATGGACAGTGCAAAGCCAGGAAGTATTTTTGAAATGGACTGTACACTCCTATTGTTTCACACTGAAGAGTAATTGCTTTTTGAAACTACCAGCCTTATTTTATACAATGCTCACATGTTACAGTGCTTTCATTAGTTTATGCTGACAATATTGTAAAAAAAGCACTCCAGAAGAGCACAGGATGGGGAACTTCATGGGAAAGTTTCACATCTCATGAGCTATTTGCACCATTTGCTTTTAACCACAGGAGAGAGTCTCATGTTTTCATACATCTCTCTTTAGAAGCAGGAGAGTGGTTTGGTGACAAAGAAGCGCTCAAAATGCATCAATGTTGCCAAGACAGAAATAAAAAGCAGTAATTTGAGGATCTTGAGGGCACTGTGTAGATTATTAAACTAAAGGAACAGCTGCTGCTGACAGAGGGAGGACATTTTCAGGGCTTTGGGAAACTTTTGTAATTACTCGCTAGGTTTGGTAGCATTGTTGCAAATGTTCAAGATTCAGACACAAACTGTTCAGTAAGTAAATGCAGTAAAAAAACCCTGATGATCTGAGGGGGATGTATTATCCAACAGGATAATGCCAAAAGCCATTTAACGGTCACACAAAAAATTATACCATCTCCAAGTCACCCGTTCAGGGCTATTGGCTGGTACTTCCATCTCAAAGTCTTTCTGATGGGTGGCAGCATACAATGAGCAGCCCAGGCACTGTGTCTGGGTGGAGTTGGGGAAGCCTTAGCTAGCGTGCTTGAGTTTATAAAATATTGTAATGACTCTGTCGTGTTATGCTAATGAGGAAGCTGGCTGTTGGAGGTGGGAAATGCACCCTGGCAACATGGTTATGTGGTTGGGCTGTGACCGATGAATACTTGTTAGTAGGGCAGAATTGACCAATCAATGTTTGGTGAGCTTGGGATATTAAAAAGCCAGTTAACCCAAAATAAACGGCTTCATCTGGGATCATATTGATTGTTGTCGTGTTGTCCGATTGCTTCCGTTGCTACATCTTTCCTGCTGCTAAGAACAAGCATCCATTTCTCAAAAAGGTGGAGGAGAGATCATTGTTTCTCTTGGGGGTTTCATGGCCCCTAGAGCTGAAAATCAGTCAGAGGATTTGCACTCTCTTCAGCAATGGTCTGTGGTTGGAGTGATGACATGAGAAGTAGGTGGTGTGGTACAAGAGCCCTATTAGATTAAATCCGCAGCTCTGGTCTAGCAAGACTGACCTAAATGTGAAGCTGTTGGTTACAAACTCCTTTGTCTCTGACCATATTGTAAAAAACCACTACCAGCTGCTCTGAGGGCCTGGTTCTGATGGTTTAGGTATTCTTGGAGCCTGGTAGACAGGAGATCTTCAAGATGTATGGAAAGCAGTGAATAGTTTCTGGTTGTTAGTTGTTTTTACAGAGGAGGTTGATATGTGCTAAACTGGAAGGTGCATCAGAGCTTCCCCAGGAGTTGCATTTCACCAGGCTCAATGGCTGCTGAGTGACATTTCTTTGGATTTTAGTAGACTTCTCATAATTAAACCCATATTTGGTCATAGTAGCGCATTTAGTGTGGCTTGGAAAAACCAAGGCTTCAAATTGTTTTCCTTTTGATTATAAGCGTTTCAAAGAAAATGTAAAATTAAATAAAGAAATGTGAACAGTTTATGGCTTTTACGTTTTAAACAGCTTCCATAATCTCTCTCTGACAGAGACTTGTAAATCTTCTCTGTATCTTGAACGTTACCTAAATCTTGTGCTTCTACTTAACAGGGACAATACAGTACCTACTACTGGGAATTGTTTTCAAGATCTTGTGATTTGGGCACAGACAACCATGACAACAGATATTGCATAAATTTTTCATGCATTCTAGTTGTCTAGAGAAACTTTGCTCTGTTGTAAAATACTTATTTTTCAGTACCTCCTGAATGACTGCGAGGTCAAAATCATATCAGTCTGGATCTTCTGTGAATCCACAACAGTAAATGCTTGTGATTTCCAGGCTGAGAATGAAGCTTCTGAAGTGAAAGTCTCATCTTCACTGTAAATGCCTACTGAATTTACCAGAAAATTCTGTAATCATAGGATTGTCATCCCCCCCCCCCCGATCTTTTTAATGATAACAGAGAACTTTTACAAAAATGCTTGCATCAGAAGCCAGTGCACAAATGAGTGTAGGTAACACAGAAAATCAAGAACTGAAGGGCTGCATTTATATTGATTCTAGTTTTTTTTTCTAATAATTATATGGTAACAAAACGTTAAACTATAGTACCAAATACAAAAGAAAGGGAAAAGAAGTCAATACATATTATGTTCAGGCTCAGAATGGTCGGATAGATATAACCACTTTTTGACACATTTGCCAATATTTCCTTCTCCTGTTCTGTTAGCAGCTGTCTGGCAAAACATGTTGAGTGAACACAAAGCGACAAATCCATCCAGAGTATAACCTCAGAGGAATGACTCAAGGGACATCTTCAGTCCTTTATGGAGAGTAGGGAAAGCAGGCTGATTGGCATCTCTCCAACATTACCGGTTGGAGAAATTCCTTTTAGCACATGCGGTTTGCCCCCAAAAGGCATGCGCAGCAGTGTACACTGTATTATCTGGAATATGATTGCATTTAAAAGATAAGATGATTGGATATGTTCTTTATTCTTCTAATTTATTTATGGATTTGTAGATTGAAGGGAATTTCCTCTTGGTGGGGGAAGATTTTGTTTTAGTTAAGTCAGTTCTAATAATCAGCCAATCTTTTTGATAATGAGAATGGTTGAGTCTGTAGGTACCCAATCTAAAGTAAAATGTGAAAGCCAGTGTTGTTACCAAAGATCAGGAAGATGTCTTCAAGTTTTCTTAAGAAAGTCTTTAGAAATGCTAATAAATCTATTGGTGACATTGGTAAGATGAAACCTAGAACAAATCAACTTACTTAGAATCAATATACGTTTTTGTAAGTTAACTTCCCAAAGTTTCTGAATGTTGATACTTATAACATTGGCTCCCTAGAAGGACAATGAGTCCGTGCAGGAGCCACTCTGTTGCTCATTGTTTGACCAGTGGCCTGTACAGAGGTGTTCAGGTTATGACCAAGACACTGAAGAGCTTTGTCTTGTTCTTTGCTCAAACCTGTGCTTTGCTCTCCTGTTTTTTAAATATAGTTTCTCAAAATAACAGCTATGGGCTTTAAAGAACTGACATACTGAAGCTTGCCAAGCATAAGATAGAATTGGTAAGATAGGAAAGGCTGCTATATGTGAGATATATCTTCATCTTTCAAAAACAAACTCTGAGTAAACTGAAGTGAGGATGTGAAGCCAGATGGTGGCTCTACTGAGATGCGACAGTGTTTTGTGACTCTGCTTTGTGGGGGATGCTGTCATATATCCTACACTTCAGAGTGAAAAAACAATGGGAAGGTCACAAACGGTCATCATACCACTGCCTTCCTTTACTTGCACAGTTTTTCTGCAGAAGTATGAGGTAGGTAGTGCTATTGATATTGTAACCAGCTGCCCAAAATTCACAGAATCACAGAATCATAGAATCACAGAATCACCGGGTTGGAAGAGACCCACTGGATCATCGAGTCCAACCACTCCCACAAAACACTAAACCATGTCCCTCAGGACCCCGTCCACCCGTAACTTAAACANCCATTCACTTGTACCAAGGCAAATTAAACAATTTGTACTGGATTATGTCTTTTAGAACTGAGAATGTTGGAGGAAAATGTCTTTGGTAAACAGAACACAAGTTTATTTTAAATCTTATTTCTAAGTTAAATGGTGTTGGTTTATGTATGGGTAATATTAGCACACACCTTTGGGGATGATGCTTGAACTCTAACTCTTCGCTTAGCAGATCCGTACTTGACAGATTACTGTCACTGTCCTTCTTGTGGTCATGATTCAAACAGGAACATTTACTGCAGCAAGAAGAGTTGCAAACATTAACTTCCTTCTCCAACATTATCTGGAGGTCATGCATTGCTGTCTGGAAATAGTTCACACTATTCCTGAAGGGTCTGCCTTGAGTGGCTTTATGACCCTTGGAGCAGTTGTTGGTCATTCTCCTCCATTCCCTGGGCACTGGCACAGGTTGCTTTTTAGATTAGATTTAGGGCATTAGGTTTCTCACGGTGTCACCACGTCAGTTGGCTGTGTCGGGGGATACCTGCTGCACGAGAACCGGTAACGTTTCTGTCAGTGCCCCTAGAGGGCAGCCTCAGATCCCTTTTGGAACAGACTCTCCCACACTGGGCAGCACCTTTACCTCTCCACCTCAACAAGCAAAGTATAGGGTGCTCTCATTTTAAGACAGGGATTTTAACAGATCGTTTATGTGCAAGCTATCTGAACACAGACCATGATTGCTGATCAAAGCTACTAACGCAAGCATCCGACTTTCCAGAAAAAGCAGAAAAGGGTTTTTTTTTCAGTTAAGGTCTGTTGTTCTGATCAACATTCAAAGCTCTCTTGAAGGATCACTACCACAATGTCCATACGCAGGGAAATGTGGCTCACATGTATGTTCATAGGATCTTAATTTCAAGAAGTAGCCAGCACCAAAGGAAGAGAAAAGGTGGTCAGTGTCTCATGTTAGATGCCTGCAGTAGGACTCAGGATTTGACTTCAGAATTTGGTAGGATAGGTTTGACCTCCTTCCTACTATCTCTTCCCTATGTTTTAATTACAACTAAGTAAAAAAATACTTTCCTATGCTTTGAAAAGTTTTGAGCATTGCTGAAAATGCAGATGCGGAGTGCGCCGACCTTAACTTCAAATCAAAGGAGCTGAGAGTCGCATGAAGTCTCAAAGATGGCCCAGTACTTTATGAATCTTACAAAAAGTACAATTTTCAGAATTAATGCATTGAATGAGATAACTTAGATCTCAGACAGGATTTTTTTTCATAGTTCTATATACCAGATAATTTTGGGTGACAGAAATAAAAGGTTGTCCTTTCTTTCAACTAATATTATATAGAGTTTACCTAAGACAAATAAGGATGCTTCTGTCATAATGGTGAATTTGAAGTCTGCCTAAGTAATCTGACAGTCGGAAAAGAAAAGAATATCAGGAAAACATCAGCGGTTTTGATTTATTCAGACTACAAACAATGCAGCGAACTCCTGTAAATGTTTGGGATGCATCTCCTGAATCTGCCAGTTATAGTTTTTCAGAGCACAACTCATATTTGTTTGCAGACACTGGCAGGGGAAACAACATGCTCTGATGAGCTGCAGGCACAGGCTGCTTCAGCAGATTCCAGGGATTTGCGCTACCTGTTAATTCAAAAAATAAGCACATCTCCTCCTAATAAATGTTGTATGCAAATATGACTCAGTAATTTCTACATGATATTCTAATTCTTCATTTAAAGATGTTCATTTTGCAATGTATGCAAATCTGCATATGTAATTCAGCAAAGTCAGGAGCAATCTTTTATTCTCATCACTTCTGACATTTTAATCAATGATTTATGTCTTATTTTTACATTTATTAGTCCTCCCTCAGAATGCTAAGGAAGATTGTTATGCATTGATATTTCTATACATATATAAAGCTCATTAAGGCTCTTTGACAGAAGGATGGTCAAAGTGCAGGAACAGAGGGCAGACATTTCAGGGCATATGCTTTACCTTCTCTACAGGCTGGTTGTGCTCATTTGATAAACAACTTCCCCGTGTCACCGTCATTCCATCTGCACAATAGAGATAGCTTTGCCCGAACTCAGAGGTGTGACTAATTGGAGTTTTTAAAGCTTCTTTAGCTGTCTAGCTGCAAGCTTCTGTATCAATATTCTTCTGGTCATAAAGAAAATTAATGAGGTACAGCCCTATGTAACAGAGATATCATCTGTTATTCCTATTTTTATTGTGTGTTTAAAGATGGCTGCAGAAATAGTATCCTCTTCTTTTAGGGACTGCCCCTTGTAGGTTTTCACAGTCACATACTCACTGATTTTTTTGACAAAATATAGTTTTTACTACTACGTCCTTCTCTTGACTTGGTTGGCTTTCCAGATCTGAGGGACTAAACTGGGTTTCATTACTTCCTAGGCACCATCAACAGAATAGTTTTTCTGTTCTCAATGCCAGTCAGTCACTCTATGAATCCTTGGAGAACACTTGAGTTACAAGGATGACTGGGAAAGGCAGAATTGTGCGATGCAGCATTGTACAACACAGAATTACAGAGGAGTAATTTTAAAGGCCTGATATAACCTACAAGACCTTTATGGCTTGGATGAATGTGTGAATACAAAGAAATCAGCTGGGATCACAGATCACATTTTCAGTCTGAACCATGACTCTGTATTTAGAAGAGTTATTTGTGATGACAAAAAACAACAAGGGATTTTTCAAAATTATATTCATAACATAAGAGTGGAAATATGGCCCTGGAAGCATCTCAGAGTTAGAGTTTTGCCCATGTGATCATTTGAAATACGTTTATATTCCTGTATGCAACAAAGGCAGGGCTAGGAATCCAGTTACAATTTTCAGAAGTGTAATTACATTGATGGCACCTGTCAAAAGTAAAACCCTAAGTATGTTTACACATAGAAAAAAGAACTATAACATTATACTTTGTGCATGTGGCTGTGCTTCTGTAAATGCTACACCATGTTCCCGGAGAACCCAGTCATACATGAGAAACCTGTTCTTTATTCAGTATGTCTACTGCATGTGGCCGAGGATCATGGTGCCCCTGTAAAAGAAAAAGTTCTGGAGAACATCAGAAATTTCAGTTCAAACTCTTTTCAAGGGAGTAGCTTATGAATTGTCCCTGCTGCACACTCTAGTCTGCATCCTATGTTTGAGCATATCCATGTGACTGCAGATACTGACCCAAAGTAAGAATGACAGCCATAAAAGACCTAGAATATACAACTAGATATTTTCATTATAAGAAAGTCCCTCCTGACATCTAATTCTTCTCAGGTATTATTATGAGTGCTATGACTGTCAAATATATGCAGATAAATTTGATGCCACATTGTCAAGTCCAGGATAATGAGGATGAACACGGTAAACGATTTGCATTGAGTTTTTTTTCTCAGAACAAGTAACAAGTAACTTGTGATACTTACAAAAATAAACATTTTTTACTTTTGTCTAAAGCTAAAGGTCTTGAGGAGAGATAAGTGGACATCCCTCCATTCTTGGACATGTGGCTTAAAAAAGTTATAATTGCTACTATTAAGGAAATGTAGTCATTCTAGGGATGGGCTCAGTAGCCAAAGAAAAGTGAGGAAAAGAGGCACTGTAGTATCTCACCAATCTTTCCTCTTCTAAAAATCATTCGTCAAGCTTTCCTTTTCACTCCTAAGCAAGCTATTGTTAGAGTAGCCTAGCTTTATAACTCCAAGAAAAAAAGATTATTCTCAAAATACCATGATTCAAAGGGTTGGAGTCACTGTTCATCCATCCTCTTCCTTTTCTTTCTCCAACAACAGGGGAAAAAAGCTCTCGTGTTTCATACCCTCAGGAAATAGTTTGTTTTCAACATTGCCAAAATATTTCCTATTCCATGTTATAATGGCATTCCGAACACTTTCAAATGTGTTTAAAATTAAATTTTATTTTATTTTATAACAAATGTGAAAAAGGCAACGGGAACTGAAGTTCTTGCTTTTTCTAGTTTACGTTGTTATTCAGACCAGACCTCATCATCACACAGAGCTGGCAAAATGGAATGAAGGGAAGAGACTCAGTTGTAACTGGAATGATTCATTTTTTTTTAACCCTTATCCTGCCCACCCTCCACTTCTGAGAGGCAACAGGACACTGACTCACTGAGGAACAATCTGATGAATAAAGAGGCTGTCTGGAATTATGCCCTCTCATGAGAAGCTGGTGGTGTAGGACAAGCAGTTACTGCCTGCTAGGTAACACACATTGTCTGAGACAAATCCTGAGTTTAACCATCTGTGTCTCAAGGGCTGCCAAGATAAGACTCCCAGAGCTCTCTCCATGTCCTCTGCTGTCTCCACAGGTCCTGTGGGACAGTCTCTGTGGCAACTCCACCTCCTGGCAGTTGTCAGTCTCTCCTGGCAACTTCACCTTCAGCACCATCGGTTAATTCTGAATACCCTCTAGATATATGGTTCTTCCAGGCACAGGGTCTCCATTAGACCTCTGATTTCAGTTCTGGAAGTTCTGGGCAGGAAAGCAGGTAGCTGATCCAGGCAGTCCTAAGGCTGGAGTGACCCCATTCCTCTTCACTCTTCACTCCTCAACCAGCAAATACACCACTGCCTCTTTCTAATTACCAAATGCTTCATCAGAGGAACCTTCTCCAGTATTTCTCAAGGTTTCCTCAATCCCTCACTAAAAAAAAAAACCACTGAAAATCTGAATCAATAGTAAATATTGCAAATACAAACCTAAAGAAAAAAGGTACTGGAGGGATGGGTATAATCTGAAGAGAATATATAAAAGGATTTATAGGACTATCAAAGACAGAAAACAGAATGGGAGAAACATCACAGTACACAAGGATCATCATTGAATGGGTTTCTTGGGAAGCCCAAATATTCTCTTCATTTGGTTCTGCAACTAGCACTATTTTCACTTGCTGTAAAGAGATGATGAGCTCTCTCTGCTGTGTGGACACAGTCCCACAGCTGGATCTTCAGGGAGGAAATGTCACAGGCAGTGTAGTGCCAGCTGTTGGTGTTTAACATCACTGTTGTCTTTCTTTTAGCTGTTGTCTTTCCTTCATGTGGGTACCTTTGAAGAGGTGCTTGAAGACAGTGGCCAGATTACACTGAGAGCAATGTCAGTGCAGTGAAGCCAGTGTGGGATCCGATCCTCCCTGTGGTGTGGTCCCACTCACCTGCACCATCCCATAGGAGGCTGAAGACCTCATTGCAGGTCCTCTTGGTTCAATGAGGACCTTCTGAGAAAAAAGACCTTATTAGTGCTGGGGAAGCCTGGAGTCTAAGGAATGAACAGGACCAGACCTGACAGTGTGCAGATCACTGCTGAGTGCTTGGTTCTTACACTGCATGTTCTTCTCTTAGTTGGAAACTGGGCTATGAATCAAACATGATTTGTAGCACTCTCCCTTTGGAGTCTGCTTCTCTGGTGCCAGGAAGGCTCTGCAGAGTGAACGCTGAACTTCTCTTAAATGGGAAAACAGCAAAATGAAAGATATTTGGACTGAAATACGAAGTATGAAATGATTTCTGCTTCTGTATCAGATGTCAACAAAATAGAAACATTTTCAGTTAGGTACCTGTGTTTTGAGCCTTTAATTGCATGATGTATGGTGTCGGTGAAAAGTCAAGCTGGAGCAGCAGTTGTTGCTGCTGCTTCTCCCTCAGCTGCTCTTACTGAGCAGAGCTGGATGCCTGGCACATGAATGTCTCTAGGCATTTAAACATTTCATAAAAAGCTGTACTTCTGGAAGGTTTGATATATTTGCCAGTATCCACGCAGACCCTAGGAATTTATTTTTTGTTAGTAAGTACTCCACATTCATTGAACTTTAGAGTTTTCCTGTGTGGTTTTAAAAGTAATTTGGCCAGAGGTAAGAGCTGCAGATCCCAAGGGCTGTAGCCAGCATTTTTTTTCACATCAATCATATCTTGCTTTAGGTTACATTTTCTTTGGAATGGAAAACTAATTTGTTTAGTTATGTTGGTCTGAGGACATCAAATTGGACCGTATTGCCACTAATAACAAAAACAAGCTCACAGACTGCTCAGGACATCAATAAAGATAATTAGTCAAATGGCTTCATCCAGTCATAACTCTAAAGGTAGACATCAGATAAGGTAGTCAAAGCTTCACCTCTCATGATCTACCAGTTCGTACATCACCCTTGACATGAAGAGGGCCTCATTCCCACAGCTTTCACATAAGAAGGTTTTTTTGTTCTTAAAAATAGCATCTGTGCACAAAATAGTGCTGGAAATTTTATAGCAGCAACTAATATCTTACTGAATTAGACCTTAAGGATACTTCTCCTGGGATATTTGAGTTTATTTTGCAACTGAACTACTCTTTCACTGAAGTATCATCTTTCAAATCAAGCCTTAATTTTAAATCCAAGCAAAAGAAGAAATGATGCTTCCAGCTTCTATGAGGAAGATAAAATAAGTTTAATTATTCAGTAAAACTGTTTATGGACAAATGGCTCCTTGGTAGCCTCTGTCATCATTATGTCTTAGACTAACAAACAGAACAATCCTTAAAATTAAAAGATTCTTTGCTAATTTATTATTATGATTATATGGCCTCTTTTTTTTTTTTTAAAAAAAAATTAGTTCTGCACTTCACATCACTGTAAAACAGTTACAAGGAACAAGTCAGTGGTCTAATTCATCAATGACATGAGCATGTTTCCTGTCTTCCTAGAGCAGGGATTACTAAAACCCTGCTGGCGACAACAGCAGATGGGCTCCCAGTCCTGGAGGCCTAAATCCTTCCTTCTTTGCTTTAGCATGGAAATAACCCTGTTGAAAAGAACTCTCTTTAACAGTTAATACTATATATGGATCCAGATATTGTGTTCCTCTCTTTACATTGACTTTGATGAAGAATTAAAATTTAGGGAGAGTAAAGACACAGCTGACCTCAAATTTTAGTTTTCTTTAGAAATGAAAAGATTGTGTTCTTGTGTTACAATGCATTTACTTTCTGAGTTGGTAATTTTTTTTTCTATTGTCAAGATTTAATAGGTCTGACTACATTGGTTTTAAATAATTATTTAATAATTCATTGTCAAGGTTTCAGACGCGGGAACTTCAGCATTCTTACTCTGATGATCTTTTAATGTTCTAAGGAAGGAAACATTAAGTAAAGAACATGAGATGTGACTCATTAATTTTTTTGTTTGAACATCACTTCTTATAAATGTTTTCTACATCTGAAAAGAACTAAGTAAATTCAACTGTTTCACATTTTCTTCTCTTCTTTGACAGGAAGGAAGAGAGAAGAAAACTCCAAGCACTGAGAAGTTGTTTTGTGTGCCACAGCTGGGATTTCTTATTTTCCTATTGGTGGACAAATAAGTAACATACACCCTGGGAAGGAGAGACAGTAGGGACTAAGTGCAACCGGTTCCAACATAATGTCTGGGGAAAAGCAGGTGCAGTAACTGCTGCTGGCAGCTACTCTGACTCCATCATGGCTGCAAGGCCACATGCCTGTACCACATCTTTACCAGCAATGGCACTTATGTCAGCTGTTAGCCTGGCTTAGGAGAGACCTGACAGCCAGGGGACTTCGTGTCTGTGTGTCTTGTGGGGTTCCCTGGTGCTTCCTTGGCCTCCAGGCTCTGTCGTGGCTCCACTGGAAAGGGTGTGTTTCCAAATGCAGCAGCAACATGCCCGGGCACATGTCTCTAGGCTGGAAAGACAAGTGCAAGGGAAATCATGTCATACAGACATACCTCATGTGCAATAAACCTCTCTGAGGCATGGTGAGCTTGTACCAGACAGTGTCAAGTTGCTTATCGTATTGCTTGTAGTTGTGTTTCCACTTACACCAGCGGCAGTTTTATCTTTTCCTTAGGTGGATTTTTTTCTCTGCAAGATTGTGTAGTGGCTGTTAGATTTGGGGTTGGGGTTTTTTTTGTACATGTATAATTCTGGCATTTGAAATATCCCATCCCAATACTTGATTAGCATTTTGCTAATCTTGTAGCTACCACCCACAGTTACAAGAAGATATAAAAAGAAACTGTTCCCCATCCACTTTTTCTATGCTATTCATAATTTGACTATATCCTCCCTATGCTGTTTCTGTTCCACACTAAAGAGCCTTAATCTTTTCTTTCTCCCTGTAATGGAGTTCCCACTGTTTACCTAGTCTTGTCACCATGATCTTCTCTTTTCCAGTTGTCCTGTTGTTTTTCTGAGCATGACATCACCGCTTCTAGCACACACTATTTTCTAGCTATTCATATGTCTATACTACATAGTTTACAATCAAATTAATTTGGTTTGTACCATTGATTAGTAATTCTACCTCCTTATATATCGTCTAATATTCAAAGGATGCTACTTCCACAGTACTTAACTAATCCCCAAATGTCCTGATGATAATCAGGAATGGACAAATCAGCAGTGATATCCCAAATATATCTCAGCATGCAAACCTTTATTATATAGAGCTTAATACATACAGGTAAATGGTAAATCAGGCTGTTTCTTCTTAAAAGACTACAAAGTAAGGTTTAATTCCAGCCACTGCGCAAGACTATGTGCAGACAGGAGACTTTAGGCTTTGTTGTTCTCTTCACTCAAACTAGAGCACAAGCCACCGAAAAACTGAACAAAATACTATGCTTTTAGCCCTTGCCATTAATAACACATCTCATTTTTCTACCTGTTTTCACATTACAATTCATTCCAATACATGATCAGAAAATAGAAGCACTGTGATACTGGGGAATTGCTCATCTGAATTTAATAGTTGTATTTTTATAATTATTGAATAAAAATTACTCTCTCTGAGGGCAGTTAAAATACATTTTCATGATATATTTTGCACCAAAAATGCCAATACTTACTGCTCAATAATTCTGCCTTTAGTTTGCCTAGTCCTTTGTCTGCTAAAAAGAGGCTCTTTTGTGTAACATTCCTTTGTGGAACACACAAACACACCTCAATGTAGCAATCATTTGTAGTAAGACTGTCTCACAGTGTTGCTGAGATGAGGCAAATTAGAGAAAATGCTAACTTTAAGTGAATGACAAATGATCCAAAGGGATACATGATTACCAACCACTTGATAATTGCTGCATGATAAGATCATTGTGCTTTGATTGCATGTCAAGGCTGTATGATGCCGCTTGTGCCATGAAGCATCCTGAAAGGTGCCAAGAATGACTTGATATGGAGATCTGTAAGAAAAATTCTCCTGGAATTGATGGATAGTTTCTATCACTCAGATTGTCCAAGCTGTAGTGTTGTGTACAAAATGTGTAACCATAGATGCTGGAGAACAGGCTGTATGAGGAACAACTGAGAGAGCTGGGGTTGTTTAGCTTGGAGAAGAGGAGGCTGAAGGGAGACCTTATTGCTCTCTACAAATACCTNCCGAACTACAGATCTGACAGAGAGGACTGTCACACTGATGAAAGTACTGGTGTGATGGCAGGAGGGCAAACAGGAACTCGTGAGGAAGCGCCATCCCCAGGGTCAGTTTGCAGTCTGGCTGACAAAGAAGCAGCAGCTTCATGGTTTTATGAAAGGTCCTGCCAAGCTAACCTGATCTTCTTTGACAAGGTTAGACGCTTAGTAGACAAGGGAAAGGATGTGGATGTAGTGTACCTGTCTTTAGGAAAGCCTTTGACGTTGTTTCTCACAGCATTCTGCTTGAGAAACAGGTTGTCAACTGGCCTGGACAGGTGTACCCCCTGCTGCATAAAACCGGGGGCATGTGGTGATGAAGGAGAGGTAGACCTCACAGTTTTTTCTAAGCATATTCTTTTAATCAGCATGGCATACAGAAGTCAAATTAAGAAAGTACATTTGCTTCTTTTAAGTAGATTTTATACAGCTCTTCAGTTCCTGAACTAAGAAGACAGAGTATCTTGTTTTGTCTATTCCACACTCTCATGACTGTTTTCAATCATGTCTTCAGCTCAGTTATTCCCAAGTTTTTTTTTCCAGCCTGACTTTCTCACACATCCAAGATTCGTTATACTGTGTGTCCAGTTCAGAACACCTGGTCTGTTAAATAATGTTTATTCTAACATGCTCGGTACCAGCTTCATGATTTATCTTAGTCCCAACTAATCTTTCATATACTTGGCATTGCTCCCACAGGGATGTTGGTTGACAGCCAGTTGAGTATGAGCCAGCAATGTGCCCAGGTGACCAAGTAGACCAATGGCATCTTGGCTTGTATCAGCAGCAATGTGGCCAGAAGGACCACGGAAGTAATTGTGCCACTGTACTCAGCATTATTGAGGCTTTACCTTGAATACTGTTTTCAGTTTTGGACCCCTCACTGCAGGAAAGACTTTGAGGTACTGGGGCGTGTCCAAAGAAGGGCAACAATGCTGGTGAGGGGACTGGAGGACAAGCCTTATGAGAAACCACAGAGGGAACAGGGTTTGTTTAGCCTAGAGAAAAGGAGGCTGAGGGGACACCTTATCACTGCCTACAAGTACCTGAAAGGAAGTTGTAGCAAGGTGGGAATTGGTCTCTTTTCCCGTGTAACTAGTGATAGGACAAAAGGAATGACCTCAAGTTGCACCAGGGGAGGTTCAGTTTAGATATCAGGAAAAATTTATTCACTGAAAGGGTTATCAGGCACTGGAACCGTCTGCCAGGGAAGTTGTTGAGTCAGGAGATATTTAAAATATGGGTAGATGAGGTGCTCAGAGATATGGTTTTGTAGTGGACAGATATGGTTGGACTGGATGATCTCAAAGGTCTTTCCCAACCAAACAACTCTATGATTCTATGAACTTCTGGCAGGGATGGTGATTTGCACTCCCTTCTAGGTATGGAGCAGAGGAAACACTGGCATCCAACAGCTAGCATGCTAGAACTGGTTCATTGAGATGTTTTTTGAGGTTATTTGCTCATTTATGCTTCACGTAATATTTGTAGCTTTAGTGTTGAAGTCTGTCATGATTTTAGAGATGAATCCTACAGCACCACAAATCTGTTGAGTCTCAAAAGGTATGTTGCTGCTTAAGATTGTCAGGCTTTTATAAACTGTGCAGTCAGCAGAAGTTTCAGTATGTAGCTGTTAATATATTTTTCTTTTGGTGCCCTGAGAAGTTTTAATCTCAAAAGATGTCAATTAAAGAATTTAATTGTGGTTTTAACAGCAAAGGTACATTAAAATGCTCAGCCTTTAAGTCCCATCCCCAGCATTAATAAAATTAGTGGGAATACACTCTGTGTTTGTGTAACAATTATCCCCCCGTTCCTCTTTTGTTCATCTAGATCATCTTGCTTGCTTCAACTGTGCTGTCCCCATGATTTATTTCTTTGTCACCATCTGCTCTGCTGTTGCTCAAGAAAGAACAAATCCCCTGAAAACATTACTGTCCAGACTAAGCACAATATAAGCATCCTTTATGCATTCAGCCAAACATTGACTAATGGCGAGCTAAGCTATAATCACGAATTCTCTCCTTTCCTGTTCACTACAGTTCAAATTCATAGCAAAAACTTGGTGGAATTCAGCTCTCCTCCTTGGGGATATAGGTTACCATCTGTTAGGTTTCCAGTGGTACATTTAAAAAACATTTGTCCCATTCTCATAAAACATCCTGCTGCACAGCAACCACTTTAGTATCTAATTACGCAGCATTATGTATCACATATGTCACGACCAGAATAATTTGACCTAAGTTTCTCTTATCTAGCCTAGTCTGTTTTGTCATTTTAAATTAAGTTATCCAAACACCTACAAATCCAAAAGCATGCCTTCAGCTAATGTAATTTAAAAAAATAAAATAAGTAAATATTGAACTGCCCGAGGAATATTTTGGATTTAATTTGGTAATTTACATAAGATTGATATTTCAAAAGCAAGCTGTATTTTAAACTGAAGGTTAATGTACTTACCATAGCGTGAAAAAAAATAATCCAAGTTAGTAAAATCAGGTAGAAGAATAGCAACAGATATCAGTTTCTGCACTGCCAACAGAAACACACGTAAATGCCAAAAACATAACAAAATAAATTAGTCTTCACTCCTCACATTTTCCTGTCTGTCTCCAGAGGCCTGTGCAGAGGACAGACAGTCATTCTGTGGTCATTCGAGGGACAGCATCTTCCCAAGCCACATGTACTCAGGCTGCTTGATGTGAAGCCTACTTAAGTCTACGGGAAGTTTCTTATTGAGTCCACCATGTGTGGTGTTGTTGGGGACCACCAGAGAGGGGCTGGAAGAGGCAGCCAGACTGCACCACAGCTATGTTCCTCTTCCCTGGCCAACCCATGGATCAACACTAACTGCATCTTTGAGCACCTTTACGATGACTGGGGCACAGATGCTCTAAGACAACTGTGATTTCAAGTGCACAATACCACTTGATACCAACATTCCACTGTCAGTAGGATTCGCCATCCTAAACCAGGAGCTTGCCTTGTGTCACTTTGCCCAGCTGTGCTGTATTTCTGCCCTGCTTATGCTGAGATGGTGCTCCAACAGTGGAAGGGAAAGACCTATGTTGCCTCCCTTTCCCCTGGCCAGGGTCTTTCTCCTTTCCTCAAGCAAAGAGTTGAAGCAGAGCAGAAAATGAACATGGGCTTAAGTAGGAATGATCTGTAGGTCTTCAGGGGCTTGTTGAGGGTGGGGAATAGGGAAAGGAGTGCCCCTTATCTCGGAGACTCCACTCCACTCCACTTAGTTCTTACGGGAGAGCTCCCAGATGAACGGTGGGATGGCTGTGTCTCAGGAGCTGGGGCTCAAGAAGAGAAGAAAGAGAAAGGGAGATGTAGGGGAAAAAAAATCCTCCCTCTTCTACCCAGAAACTCAAGTAGACCCGTTGGTCAAAAGTTTTGGCATCCAGCACTAAGTTGTGTCACGGTGATTTTTTCTGCTATCAGGTACTGAAAGATTCAAATGTCATTTCCTATGGTTACTCCAAAGAGAAGAGTTGCAGCAGACCACTCTTGACATGACAAATGGATGATGGATAGTAGCAATTTGGTTTTGAGCACAATTTTTTTTCTGTCTGTATCTAGACAGAAAGCTGCTATCGTGTTCACAGCTGCTTGTCTAAGAGAAGCTATGAATTTAACTAAAGTTCACAGGAAACATACAGTCCTAAGGGTGGTAGGATACTTACCCTGCAATCACATTGGTTCTGTCTGACCTGAATCTGAGGCAAATTACTTAGAGGCTCCCTCAGTTTCTGTGAGTCTTCCAGACAAGTATGAGATAGTTAGTCCAAAGAAAAATGTTAAAGGTGGAGTCTGTAGTGTAGAATTCTTCCCCAAACCTCAGAATCACCTTAGAAGAACACACACCATCAAGAAGCTCACCTTGAAAGTAGCCAAGCTTGGTAATCCAGCCTGTCTCCACTGAAGAAGAGGAATGTTTATGGGCTCTGGAAAAAGGGACAGGCCTCTTGGGTGGACTACAGGAGGGAAGTGAGATTGTGTAGAGAAAAAATCAGAAGGGCTAAGGCTCAACTAGAAATCAGATTGGCAAAGTCTGTGAAAGATAACAAAAAATCTTTCTATAAATATATAAATAATAAAAGGAGGACTAGGGGGACCATACAGTCCCTATTGGATGCAGAAGGAACAACCGTGACAGGGGATGAGGAAAAGGCTGAGGTAC
>WAAB01000100.1:35924-46500 GCA_013389865.1 Piaya cayana
TGTTAAATCCAGCTGGAGGCCAGTTACAAGTGGGGTTCCCCTGGGCTCAGTGCTGGGTCCAGCCCTCTTCAATGTCTTTATGAATGACCTGGATGAAGGCATTGAGTGCACCCTTAGCAAGTCTGCAGATGATGCTAAGCTGGGTGGAAGTGTTGATCTGCTGGAGGGTAGGGAGGCTCTGCAAAGGCATCTGAACAGACTGGACCACTGGGCTGAGTCCAACGGCATGAGGTTTAACACGGCCAAATGCCGGGTCCTGCACTTGGGGCACAACAACCCTATGCAGAGCTACAGACGAGAAGGATGTTGAGGCTCTGGAGAAGAGTCCAGAGAAGAGCAACAAAGCTGGTGAAGGGGCTGGAGAACAGGCCTTATGAGGAATGGCTGAGAGAGCTGGGGTTGTTTAGCCTGGAGAAGAGGAAGCTGAGAGGAGACCCCAGAGTGAGGTCTCTCAGAGTGAGAGACAGGAATGTCAGCAGCACAGGGCTGGAGCTGCCCATGTTTTACAAATGATGATTATTTTCATCACGCTGTTGTCTTTAAACAGAATTCACAGTAGCAAATGGCAGATTTTATCAGATAGAGTATGATGCTATTTAAGAAATGGACATTGAATTTTCAGGAAGAACTGTAGCAAAACCTGGAAATTTTGTAAATAATTTAGATTATAGAGAACGTGTTCTATTTTACAGACATCCTAGTGGGATAGAAAAAGCTTTTTGTAGGAAGAACTGCACAGACATCATATGAAGTATTGTACTGCTGAGCTAGTCAATGAAATTTAGAAAATATTCAGACATCAATACCAAAGCCTATTTGCTAACTACCCTCAATGGTAATATTACAGTATTGGGTGTAGCTAGCTGGGAGAAAAATAATCTGATAGCCATTAACATTTATCTGCCATTTCAGGACAGATTATCTGATTGAGTTCATTTAGATTCTGAAGTTTTCTCAGAGGACACCTCCTGAGCTCTATTAATTTCAAACCAACATCTGAATGGGTGAAAAAGGACACAGGTAAGTATCATAACTTTTGAGGTATTAGATAATAAGTCTACCAGTGGACATCTTACATCTTCAATTAACCAATAAACATATAAATAAATACAGAAGGAAAGTAATCTTTACTTTTACCTTGGTGTAACTTTGTACTTTTGGTGAGTGACAAAATTTATAAAATTATGCCTGGAACTTTGTTTACACATTCACTTTAGAGCACATTTGTTCATACAACAACTGTGATTGCCAGAGCAATCATGCTTGCAGCCAAGTTACAAAATAATCCTCCATTTATGATTTATCTATGCACAGACATCTGAGCACTCCAATAAGGGCAAGATTTAACAGTTTACCCCACTTCTCACCATGGAATTTATCAGGACAACTGATGGTAAGGCAGGCTTCCCACTTATTAAGCAGATAATAGTCATGAATTTTGCACATATAAAGAGAGAGCATCTCATGTCCCTGACCTGTATAGTGGTTTAGAAATCAAAATTTATACAAAACTTATTAGAGATGAGAGTGGAACAAAACAAATAAATTATCTGTATGATTAAGTTGCCTAGTGGTTGAGAGTGGTCACAAGAGGACATGAGAATAAAGTCTTGTCCCTATCACAGTAAGGGAGTCACTGCTCTAGGCATCTATGCATTGTCCATAGAGATCCCTGTGTCATCAGTTTCCTGCTGCTATGTGCCATTAATGCACTGGAAGGGCGTGCAATTTTGATCACATGGATGTTGTTATTTTCTTTAACTGAATTAGAGTGTAACTAAGACTCAGGATATCTACAAATCCTTTTTGTGTCTGTATCATTTTTCCACGTGGTTGTGCAAGCGTCTGAGTAGATGTGTTCTCTCCCCATATTTCCAATGGTTTTATGTGTAGCACCTTTTTGGGGCCAGCTGATAACTGTTTCTTTAGAGAGCGATATGAAGAAATTTTCACCAAAAACCCGAACACATCTAGTTTTTCATCCCACTGTGATAAGAACAGTCTAAAGCATTCTTTGCATAAACCTTAAGCATGAACTAAGACAGGGTGTTAATTCCATTTTATGGCTGCTGTCAAATTCAAGGCAGAGAATACACATATAACCACCCCAGAACATGCACTAGTAAGTTTTCTGGGTGTTTTAAGACTCTCAGATGACCAAACAACAAAAAACCCCCAACAAAATCATGAAGTGATTTTTTATGATTTTCAAGACTTATAATTATTTTAGTGTCTCAGTCTCAATGCAACCTCAACTACATAAAAAACCATGGCTGGTACAATGAACTCAAGAATATGAAAATCATCTGCAGTTTCAAACATGGCTTCTGTTAACCAGAAGTTACCCAAATTCTGTTTTAGGAAACGACCAATAAAATCTGCTTAGTTAGCTAGTAAGAAGGTATTGGAGTGAGTCTATAAAACACAAATATATCTTTGATTACAAACTGGTAAGACAAAATTATCTGTATTAGTAGAAATGAGAATCAGAACTTCTGGTTTTACTGTGCTAAAGACTGATTTCCCAAAGCATGTTTGTAATACCTAAAGGATATTTGACAGATACACTTTGTGGGAACAAGCTGTTATGAAATCTGTCTGTGAATAGCACAGCATCTGCAGCTGAGAATGCCTGATGACTGGGTAACAATGGGAGAACTACTAATGTTTCATGTAAAGATGTGAGCTTATATATTGTCTGAACTCTATAGGTACAGATCTTGCAATTTGTTAGCAGACAGTTTCGCTGAATGCTTTCCTCATACTTAAATTGAACTTTTAAGTGCTTGCATGAGGGTGTAGTTATGATTAACCATACAGCATGGGAGCTGCAGAAAAAAATGTTTAGACTAAGAAAAAGACAAATAGGTGACTGTGGACAAGTACAATAACTAATGATTTGAAAACTGCATTAAAGAGTGGAGCAGCTTCTCAGCAAATACAAAAACTTCTCACAGAAATGTAAGATTAACTCTTAACTAGGTTAATATATATGTTGTGCAGCTGTTTCACTCCTTAGTGCTCTGAAGCAGGATTTGTAATAGGTCTATTAATCAAAGTGATAAAAGAGTAAAATCTTCACACTAAACCAGGAAGGCATCAAGTCAATATCAAAATCATAACATTTTAAGTTAAAGCCGTCTATCTGGACTTTGGAAATGTTTAGACTACATACCTAAATGATTGAAACTAAACAACTGAAATACACTGATAACAAGTGATCATTAATTAAGGCTGAAGTCAACAATCTGGCACTGAAGAAATTTCTAGAACCTTAAGCTGAAAGTCCAAAGTAAGACGTTCAAAGTAAGTTCATAATAATTAGTCACTAATTCAAGATGAGATAAGGTCATTGGAGGACGCCAAGCATGGATAATATAGGGGACTGAAGGTAGTCTGTATGATAAATATTAACTTCTCTTCTGAAAGGGAGGCTAATAGAGACTCAGGATTCAGCTAGTTTAGGGCTACTTTTTATAACTGGATAAACAGTAATTTAGGTCTGAGGCTACTATTATTGTTGTTATCAAAGATTTATATTGAGATGCCAGCTAACTACCAAATACAGCTGTTGAACCCAGCTGTGCTAGGCTGTGCCCCAGCACAAATTAGTGCCCTTGCTCTACCAGCCTCTTAGCCTAAACTACAGGTTTATCACTACAGGCGATGAAAAAACAGCTTCAGTAATAAACACAGTAGGATGCACTCAGTTCATAGCCATCCATTAGCAAAGATCTCAGCAGCCAGCTTATGAGCAGAGTATGCTCTGCTGAGTGCTGGGGATTTTCAAGGGACAGCTCATGACCTGTTGGTGGTCTGCAAGGCAAACAGAAATGGGTGTTAAAAGCAGAAACTTCATGTATCATCAGTTCTTCCTCTGCATCATGTTTGCCTTGTGCAACAGTTCCCAGTTTCTTTTAATCACAAGTTAGAAAAGTTTATCCATCAAAAACTTGATGAAGAGGACAGTTGTGCATAGGTTAGAAGAAATAGGTGAGAAGTTGAAGGAGGACTCTGGAACGATGTATTTCCTTTTGATCTTTTTGACTTTCAAGAGGTAACCCTGGACACAGAATAAAAGGTTGCCTGTGTGTTATGTATATAAGCTATATGCATATTATAATGGGCACCCTCTTGTTTCTCTTCCCCAGACCCATATGACTTATAGAACCACTAGCTGCATCTGAGCTGATGCTTGTAGACTTGTTGTATGGGTGGTTTGGGCTTGGGCATGGCCCCAGACTGCCCTCCTGTGCTTGGTGTAGGTGCCCCAACCCAGCTTTTCGAAAATGCAAGCGACAGAAGCTGCTCGCAGGGAGGTGAGGTGTGATGAAAGGCAACGGCAGAGAGCCCAAGAGAGGGCAGAAGCATGGGGGGAGACAGCACAGGTGTATGAAATATCAACTTCCACAGGCAGCTGGGACCCAATATGGTGGTCTCGCAACAGGCAGTGCAAATGGGGTAGCTATGATGCCTGCTGCCATCTGTCCCTGGAGCAGAGCTTTTCTGCAAGAAACGTGCTCCCTCTCTCCCTCCGGTATGATTTCACCTGGTCATTCTCAAACATGGCCCTAATACTCTCAACAACATCGCTCAGAGGAAAAATATCACTCTCCAAACTCCGTGTTAATTGTCTCTCCTTACACCATAGTCATGCATGGTGATTATATTTTGTGCTATAGTGGCCCTCCTGCAACACATGCTCTGCTCTAACAGAAACTGCTGCCAGAAAAGGAGAAGCCGTGACATTTTTTAGTTATGAATCTCTCCTCATTTATCTCTTAGTGATAAACAGCTCCTGCAGTGTACCCAGCCTGCACTGTAGATGGCAGTGTGCAGTTATTTTACTTGGCATATTTACCTATTAGCTGATTCCTTGACATTTGCTGGAACACTACTTTACTCAGTAAACAGCAACCCCGGCAACACCTGAGACTACATTTAAACACCATTAATTCCATATCTGAGATAGGAGTATCTGTTAAGTGTTTGCTGCAAACTTCAGTGTATCATAAATCCAGCTGTTTTTATAGGTCAGATCCCAGAAGAAATCTGAAATGTAGATAAGCAAAAGAAAATTTCCTTAGGCTGTTGTATATAAGAAGTTTCACTTAGAAGTGAAGTTATTAATTCCCCAAGCACATGACTGCATTCAGTCCATTTGAACGCTTTAGTCAAATTCAAAAGCTAAATATTTTAAGTCAACACTACTGCTCTCCAAAATAACTAATGTGTTGACTGAAACATTTTATGTGTCTATGCATAGTTCTTTAAAGGTTCAGTCCTTTTTACACCTCAGAACATAGTCTGTACTTGTTCAGCATTCAAAGACATCTTTCTACTCAATTTTTACCTTAAGTAACAGTCAGACTTCATAATTGCATTGTACCTACATGTGGTAATGCACTAAACTGCAAAATGCGGAATGGGTTTGTGTTTTATTTGGTTTCTTGGAGGAGAGGCAGTAGTACAAGCTAGGGAACTGCTATCCCCTCCAAGCCCTCTCAGTTCTGTGCTTATGGGCGTTGCTACAAAAGCTTTGGAGACTGAAGCTGGTTTGCAGGTCAGTGGAGAGCAGCAGCAGCCCAGGTTTCACCTGAGGCCGGGGGTCAGACTTTACTCTGTTAAAGTCACTGAAGTATACATCAGCCAACATCATCCAGGAGGGTTTGGGATGACCTTTGTTCTTTAAAGCTGGGCTTCAAGACTGTCATCTGATGGCTAGCAACTAACCATATAGAAAGGTACACAGTTTTTACCCTTCTCCCAAGGGTTTTATCTCCCAAGCAGGAACACTAGTGGTGATTAGTGTGGAAAAGGATGGAGCATGCATGGTGCTGTCTGGCTTGAGCAGAAGTGAGCTCCCAAAGCTGACTCAGGAGCCCTTATCAAGCTCCTAGATCAAATGCTGCTATGCAAGGCTTCTGCTCTCCACTGCAGCAGTCATAAGTAGAGGGAATATTAGGCAAGAAGCTATAAATCACACCAACGGCTGCCTGCTAAAAGGTCTCCAGTGGAAATTTTCCCCTGGTCCTGGTTTCAGCTGGGATAGAGTTAATTTTCTTCACAGCAGCTGCAGTGTTTTAGAGTTAGTATGAGAAGAGTGTTGTTAATACACTGATGTCTTTAGTAGTGGGAAAGAAATCAAGGACTTTTTTAGTTGCCCAGTGAGCAGGTGTACAAGAAGCTGGGAGCGAGTAGAGCCAGGCACCTGACTCAAGTTGGCCAAAGAGATATTTGATACAATATAATGTTGTGCTCAGTATATAACTGAGGGGTTGGCCAAGGTTCAGTGCTTGAGGATCACTGCTCGGGAACGCACTCAGGTACTGGTCTCGGCAGGTGGTGAACAATTGTATTGTGCATTTTTTTTTAACAGCAAAAGTATTTCTGGTTTAAAAGCAAATTAAACACCTTTTCTGAAAATTTTGCTTGTTAGTCATCATACTTGTCTCTTGAACAGGGATGACTGCATTGCTGAGCTGAAAATAGCTTCTACTAGCCTTAGAAGAGAATAATGATTTCTGAAGACTGAACCTAACTCCTCCACCTAGCAGTGCTACGGATTTCAGATAAGGGATCATTACTGCGATACAGGCATATATTATCAAGATATCAGGAACCCAACATTCTACTTCTTGAGTGAGCCCTGAGGCATGGCTAATCTCAAGTAGTTTGGCAGTCATTAGGCTGCGATAACCTGCCTTCTACATTTTTCTCCAAAAGCTCTAACTGGCTTTCTCAGTGGGTTAGTTGTGAACAAGTGTAAGTGGTACTGCTTAGCTGTTCCATGTAGCCTTAACCCTCAAGTCTTGCTGAGAGACTTCAGAAAACACAGTGATATTCCTGACTAGGGTGAAAAACAATGCAGCACCAGTCAAATTCCAGACACATTTATTCAGAAATAGACCATAAAACATATTAGAAGTCATAAATCATATTACAAGCATGAATTTAGAAAGATGATATGAAATGCTGACTGTCATAGCTTGTAGCTCCCAACTCAAAACAGTCTAGAGTGATCCCTCCGAGATATGAAAGGATGCTCCAGAAGAAGCAAGGCAAAAGAAATAAAAAAAGAAGCAGCACATTTCCCCTTGATTCAACCAACCAAAACACACTTTGTGGGTTTTACAGATGCGTCTTGATCTACTGATCTAGGCAACCTCTGCAGCCACAGGAGAAGGGGAGACAGGGCAGAAGCCTCCTCAGGGCACGGGGCTGAAGCTGAGACACATCCCAGTGCTCCTACCAGCCATCCTGGGCTGGGAGATGGATGTGTGTGGCTTGGCAGGTGGCTCTTCCAACAAGGCAGGAAGGGCTTTCTCAATGACCAGTCAAGAACAAGGATATAGTTTACATAGCAGACTACAGTGTTTTATCCAAAACAGTCCTTACGTGCTTAATGAAGTAACTCATGCTGCTAAAGAGTTTTCAATTTAGATTGCTTTTCTTTCCTTTTCTTTCCTTTCCTTTTCTTTTCTTTTCTTTTCTTTTCTTTTCTTTTCTTTTCTCCCCATTTTTAAAGGGAAATCTGCTTGCACCGGCTTGGGTTTAGAAGCTGGTAACTCCTTTTGGCCTTTATATTCTTTGAAGTTCAAGACAATACTTAATGAAGCACCAGGGTGAAATGACTGGTCCTGATAGTTACATCAAGCAAGACATAAGCTGATGCTACCATTACCCTAGTCCAGACAGATGTGCAATTATTTAGGAGTGTTTGGAAGGTGCACTCTAGGCTTGGAATCTAGTAGCAAAGCCAAAGTTCCAGGACTATACTAATATCAGTAGTGCCCACCTGAAATTGTAATAATATTATCTGTCTTGCTAGAGCTTCATGGGTCATTTAATGTTTTACACTTTAAAGGAACCCCACAAAAGTCATAGTGAAAACAGGAAAAAAAATCCTAGACCCAGAAAACCGAGTATAGTATGATTATTATTAGGAATTATGAATCTGTTTAAGAAGACTTAATATCTATTTTTTACAATAAATCATTTTGGCAGAAACAAGGTAATTGCTGTAGAATGATGTCAGAGGTCATTTAAGAAATATTGTTTGAGCTTGCACTGAAGCAGACGAGGAATGCTATAACATGCTCTCTCCGTGGGTTTGCTGTCGGGACAGTGAGAGAAGTCTGGTAAATAACAATACCTTAAACTACCAATGAAATTATCTTCTATGCTTTTTATACGATTAATCTTGCCTTCATTAATACTAAGTTCATAAACAAGAGTAATCAGTTAAATGGGCTTTTAGAAACAATGTCTTTAATTCAAAATTCACCACAGCCTATCACCTGGAAGCTGGGAGGCTTCAGCTAAGATAAATGATAAGCAAAGTCAGCACAGGTACTTTGCAGGAACATTACCCAACAAAATACAATCCATAAGTGAGGTACTTCTAGCTATATGATGTCTACAAATTGCAGATGAAGGATGCTTACCAACAGTCTGCATGACATATTTTCCTGTATTATTTGTGGGTTCAGTTTAAAGTAGGTAACCTCAAAAGAGGCAAATGAATCTGCTAGCGTGTCAGATTTTTGTAAGGACGTGGCTACACAGATGCAACCTTTAGAAAAGGGGAGCAGGACTAAGGTTTTTGTCTCTTTGGGTCAGAATAACTCTACTCACCTCCACTGGAGGCACATCGCATTCAGTAAACTGCATCGGTGGTTCAGAGAAAGCAAAAAAAAAACCAATCTCCAAAGAAGTAAGTTAAGACCTCAGCAGTTCATAGGAAAATTGTTCATGTATCTTCAGGCTTTCAAGGTTGGCTCTGTATACAAGAGCAGTAGCAAAATCTGCCTCTGATTTTTATTTGGCACCAGTGAGATAAATCCTCTCGAATGATTGAAATACCATTTTTCCACGCAAAAATATACCAACCATATATGCACTTTGGAGCAAATAATTGAGCCCTTACAGGACTTTTTCTTGTAGGATGGGGTAATTTGGGATTCAAATAAAAAGAAGGGCAATCGTGCTCTTTTGATGGAGACTGTACAGCTGCCATCAGCTTACACAAGAGGGGAGCAGAGAGTAGTCTCTGCTCTGACACAAAGACAAACTTTATTAACGATCCAAGGACCAGAGAAGCAACACAGGAGAAATAGATCCAGGTCAAACTCTTGCTGATGCCTGTGGACTGGGAGCCCTTCCAGTCAGGTCTGTTCTATTCCTGTTCCCCCTCCTCCCTGCCACCGTGTAGAATACCTCTTCAGTTCCTGTAGTAGCTTAATATCTAAAATATATCTATCAGAAATATTTTTTTCAGACTTCTATTTTTTTTTCCAGAAGCTGGTGAATTAATTAGCAAAATCAACACTTGAGCTGTGATACATTTACTCAGGAATTTCTAGCAAATGTGACTTTCCTGCAGATTTGACAGGATCTGTTGTCTCTCTGTCCTCTGCACCTGAGGACAGTTAAATGTACCATGTAGCCCTTCCTGAGCTCCTGCTCCAACCCTCATCCTGGTCAACAGAGAGATTCCTTTTGACCTTCCTGGAAGCTGGATTATGCCTTTAAAAGGCATATATTTTCAAACATTCCATGGAGGCTATGTTTGCTCTAAAACCACAGTGAAGTAAATGCAAAACTATATTAATATTTAACATTGACCTATACAAACTAAGAACTCGGAGTCAGGATAGATGGTAGAAGTGTAATTCACATAATCATTTCAAAATGAATATGCAGAATAGGACAGAGTATCACATCTTCACACTCAAAATCTATTTTCTCTTCTCTAAGGTCCATTTTTGTTATTTCTATACTTACACCTGTTAAATAGCCAGGAAAAATATTTACATTTGTATAATTGTTTTATTTGCTTTTCATATCCAGTAGTACTGGTTGTATTTAGAGAAATCACAAAGAAAAAGATGTGTCAGAGGAAAAAGAAAAAGAATGAGGAGATTAGATAAAAGAAAAGCTAACAGAAATATTGTGCTTGTGGACTGTATTTGGGGTTGGCCAGAAGTCTAAGGTCTTGATATACAGTTCTCAGCACACAGTTTTATTGCTGGTACACAGCACACTTTGTTCCTTTTGTTTCACTGAACCTGCCAGCTTTGGAAATTAGTGACACAGGCATTCAAAATGTTTGACAAGTGGTCACACTACGACATACATATTCATACCCCAGTGGTAAATGATAGCAGGAAGTTTCAGACGCAGTAAAAATGATTTTTTTTTTCATTCAGCCCAAGTTTAATATGACACTAGTTTCGTGAGCTCTTTTACTGTTGAAGCAGGAGCGCCTCTTAGATAGCACACGGGGGACACATCATTTAAAGAAATGTTTCTTTGCTTAAACTGAAAGTCCAGATCTGCTCAGTTCATTTAAATTTTTTTCCCCCCTCTAGAACAAATGAGTAAGCTGTTCCTTTTGTGGTTTTCCTGATAGTTAGTGACTTGATATTACTCTTCCAGCAGAAAAAGGATCACAGAGCCATCCATCCTCCTCAGCCCCACACTCGCCTTCTCCCTTTGTAAAACGAAATTTTTTTCTTCACGATGGGAGTGTTGAGGCACCGGCACAGGTTGCCCAGGGAAGCTGTGGCTGCCC
>WAAB01000100.1:46625-96202 GCA_013389865.1 Piaya cayana
CCGTCTCCGTCCCCCCCGGCGCGGCGGGCGATGGCGCGGAGGCTGCTGCTGCGCTGCCTCCTGCTGGGGCTGCTGGCCGGCCGCGGGCAGCCCGGCGGCGAGTACTGCCACGGCTGGCNTCCTGAGTTCGACTAAAAGAGGCTATAAATCATCCGGAGCTATCCGGCCACGTCTTTGCACACGGAGAGTGTCTGCGCAAGGAGCCGGGCTGAGGAGCGAGGAGCCCCCGTAACGTGCCTGGGAGCCTTTAACCCTTAGAGGTGCGGCGGGCGGCGCGGGACAGGCTGCGGGGGTGCGGGCTGCGCGTCTCGCCCGAGGGGCCCCGCGGGGGCGCTGCCCCCCCACCCCCCCCGCCCCCGNGGCAGGGCGGCTACCACGAGGGCTTCCAGTGCCCCGAGGGCTTCGACGCGGCCGCCGCCACCATCTGCTGCGGCTCCTGCGCGCTGCGCTACTGCTGCGCCGCCGCCGAGGCGCGCCTGGAGCAGGGCGGCTGCACCAACGACAGGGAACCCCCCGACCCGGGGGTCGCCGCCCGTGAGTGCCCGAGGGTGGCCGGGGCGGGGAGGGGGCGCCGGGGACGCGCTTTCCCCGGGAGGCAGCACCCGGGGACGCGCTCAGATGGGGATGCTCCCGCCCGGGGATGCAGCGCCTGGGGATGCTCCCGCCCGGGGGTGCGCTCACCCAGGGATGCTCCCACCCGGGGATTCTCCCACCCGGGGATGCTCCCACCCGGGGATGCGCTCTGTGCCGTGGCCTCGCGGTGGGAAGCGGTCCCGGGAGTTGCATCTTCCCTAACTAGGAGGCGCATTTGTAGTTTTTAAGTTGGCGCCGGCACACTCGGCTGCGGCTGTTGAACTGAGTTGGTGTTGCCCGGAGCCCAGACCGGAGCGCACCCTGCGAGGAAAGGGCCGTCGGGTTTTCGCGCAAAAGAAATCCGGCTGCGCTCACCGAGAGCCGCTTTCCCACCTTCTGCCTTCGCTTTCCACCTTCTGAGTGAAAGCGACTGAACAGCATCTGCAGCGTTTGAGCCGCGCCTGCAGATTGCAGCTGTTACGTTGGGCTGTCCCGGCAGCTCGGGGGGACGAGGGAGGGGGAAAGCAGCGCGATTCTTGCGCAATTTTTTTTTTTCCACGAAAAGGGTCATTGGGCACTGGAACAGGCTGCCCGGGGAGGTGGGTGAGTCACCTTCCCTGGAGGTGTTTAAGGCACAGGTGAACGAGGTGCTGAGGGACATGGTTTAGTGTTTGATAGGAATGGTTGGACTCGATGATCCAGTGGGTCTTTTCCAACCTAGTGATTCTGTGATTCTGTGAAAACCTAACTAGAACTAGCAAACCAGACACAGTGTAGACAGCTTTTATCATTGGTAACTATTAAAACTGTCAACAGAAAGAAATTTTGGGTGTATGTTTATGTATACGGGATTTAAACTTTAGTTTTGTTTTAATGATAATGGTCAAAAGCTCTGTCTTCTGAGCAGCTTCCGTGTGTCAGTGGAGCTAAAATGACATGGGGATTCAAACTCTCTGGAGTTTATTTCTGTGCAGCAAACCTATTACTGCAGTAGGCTAACGTGCATGATTTTTATTCTTTCTTCTCCCAGAACCAATCTACGTTCCATTCCTCATTGTAGGATCAATATTTATTGCCTTCATTATCGTGGGCTCTCTAGTAGCGGTTTACTGTTGCACATGTTTAAGACCTAAGCAACCATCACAGCCAATACGATTTTCTCTGCGGAGCTATCAGACTGAGACTCTTCCCATGATCCTGTCCTCCACAAGCTTCAGGACACCATCGAGGCAGTCCAGCACTGTGACAAGTTCCAGTTCTACCAGCAGCTCGGTTCGCCGGTTCTCCTTTCCCCGGGCAGAGCCAGGGTGCCTTGTGGCATCGCCGCCTCCACCCTACACATCAGGCTGCTTCCAGGCAGCCCATACAGTCCACCTAACGCAGCCATCGGGATTTCTGGTGTCGCCGCCGTACTTTGGGTATCCTCTCCAGCCAGAGCCTGCTCTGGCTGGGAAGAGCTGCTCTGATTTTAGTCAGAGCTGAAAGGAGTTGTCAAGAAGTAACACGGCCTTTGGAAGCACAGGGACTGCTGCCGGGTGTCTTGCTGACACGCTGTGGGGTGGCAGAAGGCAGGACTGTTTTCCATGGGTGAGTCAGCCTTGAAGAGTGCAAGGTCTCATTTGGGATCTCATCTCCCAAATCTGGATCACGCTTACAAATGAATCGTAAAATATTCCAAACTTAGTTGCTCTAAAAATTGACCACTCTGAGTGTTCAGTCTAATTTGTGCAGAACGTGTTCAGAGACAAGTAGGAAGACCATTTTGGAATAAAGTTACTCATTTAATGGCATTATAATTGACATTTTAACCCTAAATACTATTAACTCGGTTAACAAACGGTGGCTGTGTTCCACTGATAATAATAACACCGGTTCTGTAAAGTAGCAATAATCCTGAGAAGAGAGGAACTGAATTAAAGGGAAGAGTTTGCAGATTCTGAAAGCAGCTGACTGCTTCCCACTTCCCTGAGCAATGAAAAGAAGAGGAAGTATTTTACTATAGATGTAAGAATATTTGGGTTTTAAAAATACACATAATATACCTGAACTTACACTGCCTATTTGTTTTAGTAAATTTTAACTATGATAGACAAAACTAGTATTAATTAGGCTAGTTGAAAACCTGCCAGTCCAAGCAGCCAAATAATTATCTGTGAGAAAAGCAGAATGTAATCAGTGATATCGCTAACGTCTCTGCATAACATTGTAAAAATGGCAGTACATTAAAGCATTCTTCAGAAGAAAGTATTTATTGTTACCTTTTTGCTCAGCAACATGTTTAAGTTCGACAAACGTAAAGTTCTATTTGTAAAATTAGCCATGTATAAAATGTAAAGACAAGCTTGTAATTTAAAACATATTTACAGCGTTGACAACACTAATTATTTAGTAGTCAGGCACACAAACAGTTATCAATAAACTGTGTGGTTGAGATGTTGTGTCATCTGTATGTCTGTATACAGCGTTTGATGAGCTAGTTTTCATTTTGATGGTGTAACTATATTTTTTGCCATTAAAAGTAGTTAATTTTGCTTTTGTAATTGATCTACACCTTAAGCTGCACCTGCTGTGCAGATTCAATATAGCACACAATTCTGAACATACAGCGAGCTAATAGATCAATTAATGCCTTTTATATATAACTGTGGTAAAAATGTGATAAAAACCACACTAATCAGTTGGGTTATCTTAATTTAAAACATCCTGCCCTAGGAATAAATTTTGTTTGCACTTCTACATTCCTTCTTCCAAGTAAACCAACAAACCAAATTGAAGAAGAAAAAAGCCCTCATCTAAACCAAACACATGCAGCAAGCAAATGGAAAATACACAAGAAAAAATGCAGTCACAAAAGGGCATCTCTGTATACTCATTTTGTGAACAAATGAAGTCATCCTCTGTGCCAGAATCCACAATATCAGAGGTTGAACTGTGCTGTTTTATCAGCCCTGAAGTCCCTGTGTATAGGATCTGTTGAAGTACATTCTAGCTGACCTGTTTTACAAGCACTAGCAGATTGATGCATGTCAAAATTACAGCACTTGTATTCTGAATCCTAACATCCTTCTTTGGATTTTAGAAAAGCTTCACTGGTTCTTCCTCAAGAGTTGAATTTTTTTTTTCTTAGCAAATATCTAACAATCATTAGTTTAGCACTTATGGAAAAACTATTTTGAAATAATCCTTTCAATTTTTTTATTGCCTATTTAACATTATAATCCAATAGATATTACTGCTGGAAATGTGGTTTCTAAGCAGAAAGACGACCTAAGTTGTATACAGTGACATTTTAATTAATACATTTTAGCTTGAATATGGTAATTGTTACAAACTGAAATAATGATACACAGTAGTGTGTAGTTTATTAAAATCTAAAAGGTAGATTCTGATTTTTTTTCTGTAATTTTCTTTGAAAATTACCAGAAAGGTAAGTGTTTTGGGTAGCAATTTTTAGGAAACAATATTGAAGGAAAGGGCAGGTAAATTTTTGATAACTTTTGATGATGTTTCACTGCATGTTTTTAATGAGTAAGAAATATGGGACTACTCATAAAGTAACTTTTCTGAAAAATCATTTAATATTGCAACAGATACCAGCACTGTTGTCTGGAAGCATGCTGTGAGATCAGCTCATCATTCCTGTGCACAGCATACACAAATAGTAAAACAACTATTTTTGCTCAGCAAAACAACAATGTATTTTTTACTAATATAAGTCCTCAATTAGTAGAAATCTTTCTTTTATGTATTAAACCAAGGCAGCGCAGGTCCTTCTGGAAGCAGAAACTTGATCAATTCTAGTTGAGAATTTTATGTTCCTTTAAAGCGATTAGGCATCAGAGCCTCTGACACTGGTGGTGCGTAGCTGAAATTCAGTGGTTTTCTCCAGGACAGGCTGTGCACCAAGAAGCCGCAAGTTGGACTCTGTTGTTGCTTACTAACAGTTGTCAGTGTACACTGCACCAGCCAGACTCCTTCACTGTAAGGGCTCTACAGTTACATCTATTGATATTTAAATGCAGGATGGATTTTTGCTAAACTTGCATACAGATTTTAATAATTATTCAGTCTTAAGTTGAGGTTGCGTAATTTCAATGTTGCATGTAATGCGGTCTAGAAGGGAAGATCCCTCTGAGCTACTTCCTTTCCTCCCCTAATGCCGCCTAATGGGTTTGACCTCATAAAATGTTTGAAAAATGTGACACATCGGCATCGTTTCATTGAATTAGACTCACAGAAGTCTGTAAGTTTATAGAGCGCTAAGGACTTCACAGACTGGCTAGAGCGCAACAACTCATGCAGACAGAGGTCTACGGTTGGGAAAGGTTAGGTGTAATTAAAATAGCTGTACTGGGTTACCTGTATTAGGCACCACCTGCAACTAGAGAAGAACCTATAAGTTAAGAAGAAATCTATAAATTATTTTTCATATAGCTACAGTGGCAGCGAGCTATATATTGAAGGTTGCTGGACAGACCACAAGCTCACAGACCAAAGTGCTTGTTGCCTGTGCCAGTAGTTCCCAACCCAGATGGGAATCAGGGCACAGGTGAGAATGCTGATTTTCTTTCCTCATGAAAAGGACCTGTTGGCACTAGATGCTCCTGTAATTTATAGAAAATAGTAATTTTTCCAAAACTTGAAGAGAACACAAATGGCATCTGATGCACAGTTTTAATGACTAATGAAACAGTTCAAAGGGCTGGATGTCTGCTTGAACTAGAAAAAATTGCTTGCTATCTGAAGTAATATTTACACAGTACTTGCTTTAGTGCCACACTTATTTTTTAAACACAGTAAGTTTCACTATTTCTTTGTAATACTAGAGCTAGTTCATACTCATTTTACTAGAGTGACACCAATCTGAAATAAATCAAAATGAAACAAAAATCACAGTAGATTGATTACTGTCATTCAAATGCATTATGCACAAAATGCTTTGTTTCCTGTTAACTGATAATGGCATGTCTGAAACCCAGGCCGCCTGTGGGCAAAGAAAAATAGCGATGTGATTTAGCCATTTGTTTTGTATTTCTACATTTCGGGTTTCTTAAGTGTGTATCTCCAAAATGAATCAAAAGTCCTCAGTGCTAGGAAAAACATTACACATACTTGCATGAATTTTATTTGAAGCTAGATAAGCGGTACAGTATATAGCTGTGTAAACTCAAGGATTATTTGTAATACTCATCCCACTGGAATGAAAGAAGTGACAATTTCAAAATTATTTTGTCACCACTGTTCAGTTACAGCTTGACTGTAACATTACAGAGGTGGAGTGAGTTTTTGGTGCTGTTTTTCTGCATCCTGTGATGTGTTCTGTATGCTTGATACTCTGAACAGAGCTTCTGCTATGAGGGGCTGCTGCTCCACGATACTCACATACAGTTTTTCATTCGCAATTACAATGAGGCTGTAATTCCATGCTATGCTGTCTTTATTAGCAAAGGCAAAGAAAGAAATGCCCTTCTCTTCTTTTTATTCTCTCCATCTATGACTTGCAAATTCATGGGACTATGGTGTAAAACAGGTTAGTGAAATGATTGAGCTTAAAAATAACATTTGCCATAAGAAGGGAAGGAATTTGAAAGGAAGCCTGAATCATTATACACTGGATTATATCCCGAGTAGTTTCAATGTCTAACACCGTAATAGAGGTGGTGACATAACATCAGGTAGAATCTCAAACCAGCTCTACCGATAAAGACCGGGTATCACGAAACTAACAGTGTGAAAGATGCATCCATTACCAAGCCTGCCTTGACAAAATAAAAAACTCTACAAAATGAATTAATTATCTAGTGTACATAAGGAATCAGTCACCTATCTACAATCAAAGCTCAATTTAGGCTTAGATATATTTTTATTCAGTAGGTGGGCTCTGTTAGGGGAAAGAAAAACCTGCTACTACCATAGCCAAAGCATATAGCCTCACCTCCATTGTAGACTTGCCATGCTCCCTCTTTTTATTTTTTTTTTACAGGGGGAGGTAAATTTTGGTGTTGGATTTTTATTTTTTTAACTCTTTCTGGACTTCCCATGAGAACTGGAAAAGACATCTCAAATTATGTATTAAAAAAAAACACCCATAACCATTTTTTTTGCTGTTTCAGTTTACCTTAATAACGTAAGTGCTACTTGGTATTTGTGAAATGCTCTTTCTGGTATGTTTCACTGTAAAGAACTCAAATCCAAGAGTGGTGGAATATAGGTTTACCCTTGAAAATAATCCCTAGCATGTGCAACCAATCAATTCAACAAACTTCTTCATTTAATGGCAAAGTTTATTCTTTTTTTTTAACAATTAAAAGACAAACCATTTAAAATCTGCAGTTCAAAACATGCACATTCACAAAATGCCAAATAACATGTAACACTGCATAGAACTGAAACGTGTTACTAAAAGAGAATAACTATAAAACACAGTGCATTTAACATCCAGTTAAAACTAAACCTGAGAAACTACCATAAACACTGAGTCAAAAAGTCTTCATTCATGCAGCTTCATAATTTTCACAACAGTTTCAGCAGTAATGGCTTAGTGGAGCTGTAAAATCTCACTTTACCTTGAATGCAAATTTTGCTATTACAGACTGACCGCTTTCATACATATCGAACACTGAAAACTCATAATGAAAAATTAAGTTGAAGTAGAAAACCAATATTAATGCATTTATGGCTTATATTCTACAATAAAGAAACACCATAAAACATGGTTTAAAAAAAATAACAAACAACAACAACAACAAAGACAACTTGTTCTGGTCACAGCTTTGCAATTACAAATCACTCTCTGTTTGGAAATGCTTCATTTAAGCTAGAGGACCAACCCTCCGAAGTGTCCAACCTTGCACATCATGAGTCAGATGTGTAGTCCTTATACTTGCAAACAATGCAGTTGAAGCCTATGCCAGTAAAGGTTTTGTAAGTAAAGGAACCAGGTTTGGAATGCTAAAATATTCCTTTGTTTAATAAAGTTCTGTTGGTGAACAGCAAGGAAACTAGGGGAGCGAGGGCAGGCAGGGGGAAGAAGAAATTAATTCACTGAATTTTGTTACCAGTGAAAACATCCAGTCCCAAGCTGAACTGACAATCTTATTTGCTTACGTAGCACTAGCTTCTTGATATATTATGAGCAGACTTTTAACGAAGGCATTAAAAAACAGGGAACAGCAACCACCATGCATTGCCTCAGAACACTTAAGAAATACAGCCTCATGCAGACAGAATGATAAATTCATCAGAACTACAAGTGCTTTTACACAATACATAAGAAAAAAAAGGGAAAAACCCATTCTCTCCTTAAATTTAACTTGTTTTCCTAATTACTCATCATTCAAGATGGGTTTAAATGTGATGGAAGAAGTCTTAAGACACTTAGTGTGCGTCTTTCTAACACGATGAATTTTATGGATGCTTATGGACATACAGGAATCTTCAGCTATCTCTTAAAGTGTTTCAAAATATTTCATTTATCATTTTATACAAATAAAACCATGACTATAAATCTGTTGAAACTGCTTTGCAAAAATAAGTGTAAAATTAGGAAATCACAAGAAAAAATTCCAAATACAAATTATCAATAGATTTGTTAAAATTTGTTTCTTGTTACTTATTCTTGTGAATCACATATATATATTTAAAAATAATCAACCAACAGTATTTACTTAAGATACCTGATTTCTAAGTGGCACTAGTTCAACTTTTAATGGAAATTTTTAATACTAACTTGTATTTGTTATGCAGTGCACATGAAACAGATGGAAAACCCCTTGTGAATTCTACATTTAATACATATGTGAATTTTCAAACATTAACAGAAGAGGCATTGTTATGGGCATTTTTGCCTAAAACATTTTTATTTAAATAAACATCTGCACAATCCTCTTATTTTAACAAAGATATGATGTACTACCAGGATGGTAATAGATTATATTACTGTTTACTCAACATGAAAATAAAGTGCATATTGTATACTTGACCTGATTTAAAAATGGGCATATATAGCTAAGGTGTTCTCATATTTTAAAATGGAATATTATGCGGAATCAAAAAGCAGTTAGAATTGCCACATTGTCTTTTTCACTATTTCCAAGAAGCAGTATCTTCCAACCACTAATTACTGTAGACAATAAACACCTAGTATGCAGATAAAGCAGAAAGCCAGGAGAAAAACCTATCAGAAGTAATAAAAATGAAAAATGCACTTTGTGAAATACTACTTCAAATTTGGTAAAGATGCAAGGATGAAACACTGTGATAAGACTATCTGAAAAACCCTAAATAACATAATAAATTAAGGATCTTAGTGTTGTTTCAGTTGCTTTCCTTCTTTTTAAGGTGGTTATATTGGGGATATACTGTGCGTTATACTGTGCATCCCACAAACTATTATAATGATGAGACATAATTTTATTTCATCTTAAGAGATCATGTAAATTTCTCATTGTAAATATTTTACAATGCATTGTAGTCCTTACAACCTTTGCTGCAATATCTGCAATTAAACAAGTTAGAAGAGAAAAAAACGCAATAATAATTAAAAATTTACCCATAAAACGAATATGTATGGATTGAGTAATTTTATAGGAGTTAAGTACAATGAAAGATTATAAAGGAGCAACAGTGTCATGGTTAATTTCAGAAATGTTTTGAAGTTGGTCATTGTCCTTTAGATGACAGAAAATAGGGATCCCCATTTTAGGAAAGGGGCATGCCCCCAAATTTTTTCCTGCCTTAGGTCAAGTGATTTGGCCCTCCCATATTGATCCATCTATTTGTCTATGCCTGAAATGGCTTTTCTGAAGGCAGTTCTTGTCTGCATGACTGACTGGCAGTACTGTTTCTAGTGGGATACGTTCCCTTTGTCCCTGCATCTTCTGTTTGCTGTTTAAAGATCACTCGGGGAAAGTGAGAGGAAGACATTACATAACGTGCATGAGAAACGCAGAGTGCTTTCCCATTGATATGCCTTCCTAAATCTGTACTTTCATATAGTGCCCTTTATTGGGCTTTCTACATGTATTTCTAAATTTCACTTAGAAGTGAGCGTAAGAAACCTGGATAGTGCAATAAAGTTATATGCTAAGTGTGTAGTCAGATGAACAGCAAGGAGGCAAAGTCAGCCTTTAGTAACTATATGACTGATGAAGGAGGGCAGAGGAAAGATGAGATTGGATGTCTTTTTACTTCTAAGTTGAAAGCAGATGATTTGGAGAGCAAAGAAGACATTCTTAATTTAACAGATCACTGAGGGTGTCATTGTTCTGCTTCTTCATCTAGTTGATCCCCATTCAAAGGAAAAAAAGATAATTTCCATGAAATGCACAGAATTTTAATTAAAAATAAAACAACAGCTACTAAAAATGCATTTTAAATGTAATTATGGTGGCTTTTTAAACTAAGAATTAATCATGGACTAAAAAGCTACAGGATTTAACTAAATTCTGAAGTTAAAAGTAGCTTTTCTTAATTTGAAAACTGACGGTTGTTGGGTGGTAAGCTGAGAGATACCAAGTATAAGTACTTAAAAAAGTTCACAATGTTCTCATTTAACACCTTCCTCCCTCCTGCCATTAAATCAGATGTGTATCTCTTTCTGCAGTCACTTCCTCTCCATTTTTCATTAAAGATGAGAGCAGATAGCCATTCTGTAAGTAGTAAGGAGGCTGCTGCAATGTATTTCACACCTTTACAGGAAGTGGCTTTAGTGCAAATAAAACATGACATACCACAGACTAGCAAAGGGCATGCTTTGCTCTCTATTTCAATGTATACATTTCAAATCATTTTAGTACAAAAACATTGAAAATTTAAATAATTTAAAAAAATAAGCTAAAACAAACCTTCTTTTGAACCTACAATGTAAGCAGATACAACTAAACATTGCAAAAATAATTAAGGTTTGCTAAAGGAAAGTAAGGCAGAGTAATTCTTAAAAAACAAACAAAATCAAATGTGTATTACATTTTACAAGGTGGCAGCCATTTTCAACATATGTAATACTAAATGAAAATATGCAAAAAGCTTGTATAAGGCCAAAGGTTCAAAGACTTGCAGTTTTGAAAGCAAATACTGTAAAAACCACTCAGATTAGACTCTTTTGCCTCAAGTGTGGAGGCTCAAGCATGCAGTTCTGCGATCAGGACTGGAGTTAACTTCCTTTCAAAGTGTGTCTAACAACAGAAAACATTTATGGAACTTCTTTGGCAAACATTTTTAGGTTAGTTTGACACAAACATCTATAAATGTCTTGACTCAAAAATCTTTCTCAAAGAAGGTGAATTAACTCCTTTGAGATACTATTTTTTTTCAGCACTTGTTTAAATCAAAGGCTTTTTATCAACTGTATTTAAATATATTAACACTCAAAAACCTTCACGAAAGCTAATGGTCTGTCAATGTAAAGTATGTTTAGCAATCTGACCATTGCCTTTTGAGTATATGACCAGTATTGATTCAGCTTCATTGTAAAATAAGCAAGCTGGCAAGATACAAGGTAAATTCCAATCTGTTTACAAAGGCTAAGCAAATACCTGTTAAAAATTCAGAGATGGTGTGTTATAGTATAGTTGCACAGTGCTTATGTCTACCAAATACACAAATCCAAACTTTATGGAAAAAGACCATCATAGATCTTTAAATCTCTGATAACTGGGCCATGGTTGTAGCTCCCAGCAAAGATCTAGTAGTCTGTCTCACAAAAGTAACTGCTAAGGCCTAAATATTGAGCTGTGTTCCTTCACCATTCCTCAGGCCTTTGTTTTGTGGTATCGTAAGCTCTTATTACTTCAGACTGGGAAACTATTCCATTTTCATCTTGAGAGAAGGCATAGCCATCTGCAGATATAAAACAAAATAGAAACAACAGAATTTTGATCACAATTTTTTGTTAAAGCTGTGATAAAACCAGAAAAGGTCAATAGGGGAGAATAAACCTCCTTTCAGCAATTAGTAGGTAGAAAAAAAAAGTAATTTCTTACATAATTTTGCAATAATAAAATAGCAGAAAGACACTGTGTGGTATCTTAGGAATGAAGAGAAGCCTACCAACTGGCAAAGAACATTGACTACTAGGTTTATATGATACTACATCTTTACTATAAACAAATGCAGCAAAAGGTAGAATTTTACTTCTATGCTATTACCAATTACTACTTTTTATTTGTCAGCGAACACTTACGAAGCAGGTTTTGCTGTAGAGAGTCAGAGCGATACAAGTTCACATGGTTCTTCTTAAAAACATTCTTCAGTAGTTGGGCTCTTTCAGTTAAGCTAGAAAGAAAGTGGGCAGGTGTGAAAATACTAATTACAATATCTCTTTCAGTCTGTTAAATGGGAATTAATTATTAAATGAGAAGTGTCTGTTGTCCTTTCTCTGTTTTTTAATTATGACTGGATTAATCATTAAGAAGATGATCAAAGTGTATACAAAGGCAGATTATGGAGTCCAGATCCCTTGTAATGTTTTTACTTGTCATAGTACAGGCACAACACCTGTTTAAAGCACTGTTTTGTGCTGACAATACAAATATATGAAAAATATTGTGAACATTTGAGCAACAGCCTTTTAGAAACATATGATGTAAAGGGAAAGCATTGGCTTTGTTGATGTAGCATGGCATGATTAGTGCCAGGCTGAATTACAGTCTTTTTTTCCTACATAAGAAAGTGCTCTCGGCCTCTACTGACACACTACCCTAGAGGGATGTGAAAAGAAAATGGAGAGAAAGTCACATCTGTGGCCATAAGATGTGCATGCAGAAACATTCTACTTTCATTAAAGTGTTCTAGCAAGATATGTTCCCTGTGAAACTCTAGGAGGTTGTTTTCTGGAGATCATATCCAAATAATAGACTACTATTACTACTAGAGGTTAGTCACTTCAGCCCATGTCCTCCCTTCTCAGCAGTACTGTCTATTGTGTTCTGTGTTTATTGTGCTTTGATGTGATCCAAGTGACTCTCCATTTCAGCCTAACTAGAAAACAGGAGCATTAAACAGTTTTTAAATCAAGACTCAGGCACCATCTGAATGCTCCATACTGTAGCAAAGGGGGAAGCAAAGGCATCAGGTTTCGTGACCATGCATCTTTCGTGCACTTAAAGTTCTATCAAATAGGATCCCACATTACTAATTAAGTAACAGATAAGTAACCCATTACTAATTAAGTAACCCATAGCTCAGAAAGCTTTTGAAATCTGATGATTTAAAAAAAAATCACAGAAATCCTTCAATTTATTCCTCCAAATTTGATTTTCAATGTGAATAACAGCTTATGTTTCAGAGAAATACCAACTTATCATTTAAACATTTCTAATGCTGAAAAATCTATCCTCTGTCCAGAAGAACTGGTCTAAATGTTAGTTCACTCAAAAAAAAGAAAGCAACTTATGCTTATTCTGAGCATATAGCAATTTGATTTTGTTATAGATTTTCTAGATTATCAAAGTTGCCTCTTGTGTAAGGATGTAGTAAGTATAACAGATTTCATGTATGTACAGTAATGAGTTTTGATCAGTCAAATTACTTTTTAATATTATTGTCAATTAGCTCAACAGGCTTACCTTCCCAGGCTACCCACCAGTGCAAGGTATGTGGTGTAAGGAATGGAACTAGACTGCTTCCCTTACTAGATTAGTGTTGAAATCATGAAATCAGAAATGCTCATTCTTTCTTCAGTAGGTATATAATTCTTTTATATGAAGATGAACCACTGTCTCCATGACTGGGCAGGACTAATAATCTACCTCCACTTCCTGCTCCTCTCCAGTCTGGTGGTTAAAGCATGTGTCAGGAGGTGAGAGTCTGGCTCTCCCAAGGTGGAAGAGGGAGATAAATCTTATGATTCCCACACCTATAGAGGAATGTTAACTACAAAATGAACATGGTAAGGGGATGTGCAGGGGAAACTGCTTCTTTGGCCATATTTTGAATGAAAAGAAGGAATGAGACTTACTCAAAAAAAAAGGAATTAGGTATCAATTCCAGGAAAGCAGTTGACATCTGCTAACTGAACCAAGAATGGAGAGGTTGGAGTCCTGAGACAGCTTACTCAGCATTTTATTAACTAGCTCTTCAGGAACATTTTTGGTTTTTTAGCAGTTTTTGTGTTCTAACTGCTCCCCTAGGTTGTGCAGGACTCTTGTTTTTTAATTCAGGGCTACAAACTGTTGAGGTGACAAGATCAATAAAAAACTAGGGACTAAGGTTGAATCCACAAGGATACACACGTGAATAAATAAATATCTTCATTTAAGATGAGAGGTCAAAGAGGTGGAAGGCCATGTTGCATCTTCTTTACAATAAATCTGAGAAACCCATCTAATGTCAGTTGAAATCAGTAAGCTTCTTTGAGATTTTATTTTTTTAACAGGTATTATTTTCTAAAACAAACCCTACTTTATTAAAACATAGCAAGCCTATTCTAGTTTTTTTGGTACTATCGTTATTCTTTCTTTGTGTTCTAGAATTAATGTTCAGATTGCTTAAATGCTAAGCACTGAAAATACTGCCTTAAGTTTAACAAGAACATGAAGTGTGCACATTTCTTAGTTTATGCATATTGAAGTTCCCACTGCACAGATCTGAGTGCCTGTACAGAAAACACAAATAAGTAGGCAATACATTTCAGAAAGGAAGAGTGCTGCTGGCTATTTAGGTATTAAATTCATCTCTATTAGTACTGAAGAAATACCACAGACTCTCTATTATGGGCCACACTGTTGCCATTCAAAAGCATATTTAAAAACCTATATGTGAAGTCAAGGAAACATGGTTTCATAATTAATCAATGACAATTCACAGTAACTAAATGCCTAGGCTTATTATGCGTACTGACACGGATAAGTAGAATATTAACTGTTTCTGAACATGAAATGTATACATTTAAAGGCAATTAATCTATTATATAGAAAAAAAAATCCTACTTTATATATTCCTGACTAAACCCTTAGCTGGTCTAAAAATAATTTCCAAGTGGACTGAATGAAAAATGATGATTATATGAAGCAGCATTTGCAGTATGTATCTCTAAGTTAATATCCAAAGTTTGGGCAGTTACTCATGGTATTGCTAGCATACATAGTATTCAACCCAGTAAAAATATTTTAGTAGTAAGTACTAACACTGTTGTTTCTGCTTACATACAAGGAATAAGAAAAACTTTTTTAAACAATGGTTTATATGTAAAAAGCATCCTTTTACATCAGTTGTTTCAATTTAAAGTACAAAGGGCTTCGTGGCATTTCAGTTACAATGGCTGTAGTGGTAGACGTAATACATTTTCTGGCACAAATGTATTAATCTACTGATGCTGCTCTATTATTTATGCTATTCAAGGCACCCTCAAGTCTACAGAATTCTAACATGAAAGTCTGCTTTCAGCTGGAAAAGTGACCATGCAGAATTTGCACCTTCTTGCTCAAAATATATTCTAACATAACTGACAAACGTGTGACAAAACCAATTTCAACATGCTGCCTACAGAAGAACAGAATAAGGTATTTTTGGACAGTTTCATGGAAAAAGTCTGATTACACATCCTTACACACACTGAAACAGCAAGATACAACTGGAATCCTCTTCCTGAGCCTTCAATGGTAACAGTTTAAAAACCTTTCTCAAATCAGCATTGAAAAAATCCAAGGTATGACAGATTTTAAGACTATATTAGGATGTCCTACTTTTAAAGCATATGCTAAAATACAGTGTATCTTAAGTGCAACATTTTAAATAATTTCAATGCAAATGCCACTTTTTAAAACCTAATTTTAAGAAATTAGCTTAAAGTGCAAATTCAAAATTTCCACAGAAAATTCCCATCCTAAGATTGTCTGATAGGAAAACATCAAAAAGTAGAGCCTTACAATGTTAGTAATGAAGGAAAGGTATGCTTGATGCAGTAATTGTCATCAACCAGGAGATTTTGCAGTTATTTCCAGTATGAAGGTTCTGCCACAAAGACAGCATATAGAGCCTGATGGGAGACACCATGAACATATGTGTTCCTATGCAGCCCACCATACTAGACTAGGTTTCCACAGGTGGTGAGATGACCTTCCAGTATTCACAGCACTTCCACTGGTATTTGTCTATGTTACCAGGGAAGATGAATTCCACTACAGATAAAGCAAGTTTCTGAAAGTAATTTCTAGGATGAGAAAGGAAAACTAGGAGTGAACACTCGCATGAGCTGGGTATTCCACCCATCAAAAATGGTGGTCACCATCTTGGTATCCAATTAATTTCATGTCAACCTGATATATCTTAGTAAACTAATTTCTAAAGAATTGGATAAGGGATACAGTTAAATCTGAGGAAAAAAAAAAGAGAACTTAATGACCTTTATGAACAAAAGGTGCCTCCTGAAAATTGAACCTACAATAAAAGGATGTTTGTGGCTTTTTTTCTGGTCTGTTTCCACGTATAACTTGGTAGGAAAAAAGCCTTCTTGGCTAAGCCCTTTGCTATGAAGATACTAAAAAACAAGCAGTTCAAAGGAAAGAAAGAACAGGAAAAATCAAGTATTTTAAAAAAAAAAAAAAGCAAAGCTGAAACTGTTAATTTTTTTTTTTTAAGACTTTACAAAACTCATTAATATGGAGACAAGGAATGAAATCTCTAGCTCAGCCAAACGGCATTAATTAATTGGAAGGGGTAAGAACATGGCTTTGTCATCTCATACTCCTCTTCAGCAAGCGCTCACTACAAGGAAAGATACGGTTAAAAATCTTAAGTATTTCAGTGAGTGAAAATCTTTACACTAAGTTTATGCATAAAAATTGTCCAGGTGTTCAGTTTTACTTTCTCCTGCCTGACTCATGAAGAAAGATGTAACAAGGGAATTCTTGTGGAGCCTTAGGTTAAAATTATTTCTTGCCTCAGGCAGGTCAAATTTGTTTGCTCTAGACTGGCACTACATAGAAAGCCCGCTTGCTCTATTCAATTTCAGCAAGTTCTAGACAGATTTTACTCTTTTCCCCTACACTACCAATCAGCGTTTAAAAAATTATTTTTATTACATTTCAGCCTAACTTGTACCTATACTAGTGAATGATGAAGGTTTAAACTTACTTTGTATTAATTATTAACACAGTCAAAAGTGACAGAATTAAAATCATACCTCAGTTTTGTTCTATACATAATAACTAGAGACACAGAAGTCAGCTTCAAAGAAACACATAAGTTAGATGTAAGTTTTTACCCATAGGCTTTAAGCAAATGAGAAAACATACAAGTTCAGTATGTTTTTTCAAGGCTCAAGAGATTTGAAAACCTCTTTACAGATGCCTTTGGTTTGTATGGGTTTGTAAAAATAACCTTCTGTCTTTTATACAAGTATTAGGCTGAAAATATTTAGTGTTTTTTGGTTTTGAAAGACAATGATCTACAGTTTTACAGTACCTCTTGCCATGCACAATTGCCCCAGGATCCTCAGATTTCGCTTCCGACTCCTGAACTTCATCTACCAGTGTCTTAAAAGTAGCTCTCTTCACTCTGTAATCAATATAAAATACTGCCAGATTTAGTCTTCTTGAAAGTAAAAGAACAGATAGATTGTTTTAACACTTTCATAAACATTCAACTTACAAGTCTATTTTCCAAGATGACTTAGAATTTTTACAAGAAGAAATATTATAAAGCAAGTCTAAATAATATGTTTTGTAATATATTTTTCAAATTACAAACCAAATATTTATAGAAAAGACATTACAATTACTGAAACATTTAAAATACTAATAATTCTTATAATAAAGTTTGCCATAAACAAGGTGAAAAATAATTTTATACAGTTACCAGAGCTAATTTTAATTTGCTTTTCTTATATTAGTAATTAGAACACACATTTAAAAGTCAGCAATTTCTCCTGTAAAACTAAGCATTTCTGTACTCACACTTTGTATACTACATCAAAAAGTAAAGCTGTCACAGGAATACATAGAAGTCCCATCCAAAACACTCCAGAACTGAACATCATAGCTGCCTGGAGGGGAAAAAAAGCACACATTGTGATGATGTTACGACAAGAACTAGGAAAAAATCCTAGAAACATCAATTACTTCATTAAGGGTATCAAAAGCAAATTTAAACAAACTATTCTATGTTTTCTAATATGAAACAAATTTTAACTACTTTCTAAAATCCCCTGAAATCCATTAGTTGGTAATCTTCGTGTTAAGAAGCTGAGAGAAAGATCACACTGCTTAGCTCTTTGAGAGAGGGGGAATCTACCTCCTCCACAATCCTGCTCTAAAGCACTATGCTGATTGTAGGCATTTCTGTTAAAATCAGATTTATCAAAAATCCACCCCCACTACCTGCATAAACTTTGTTAATATGTTATGAGCACAATTTCTTACTTGCAATCAACCCTAACAGGATATAATGGTTCCGACCCTTGAAATGGATACTGGACGCTGTTACACTAATTTTGCAATATAACTCGGATCAAAGTTATCGCAAACAGAACTTGCTGTACCACCATTCCCACACTGCCACAGACCTCTACGAAACTAACTGCTTAAAAATGAGAACTAAGAAAACAACTAACAACATAATTATGGAAGTATGCAACATATTGTTAAATGAAGATCTAACACATTAACATACGATGAAATACATACAAACCGGGTAACTGCTTTAGTTGTGTTTGTTTTTTTATACACTGCTTTATATTAATACATAGAAATTTCTTCTGTTCATAACTTGGGTCTGTAAACATAAAAAACCCTAAAACACACTAAAAAGCCAAACCAAAAATCATAATGTATGAACATTAAAAGAAAAAAACCACCCTTTAATCTACCCTTGTAATTCATTCTCAAGTGTCTACATCAATAATATTACGGATGCAAGGACTATGATAAATGCGTAATGAAGCACGCTACTGAAAGATTGTTTTGCAATCAGTATTAAAAATACCTTAGTAACATGATTAGATTGCAGAGATTGAAAGCAACGTTGCTACACAATGATAACATTTCAAATCCTTTGCCTCACTACTTGGAGATGAATTCCTTTCAGGTTAAACCTCAGTGTGTAACTAAAATAAACAAGCTGAAATTTTACTAACGTTAATTATTGGACAAATGCAGGTAGCTTGCAGGAGCTAAAGTTCAATTTCTGAATGTACATACATCATCAAAGTTTTAAAACTAGACTTGATATGTTCATGTGTAAAAGCAAAACTGAATTATTTTCAGAAAAAAATCTCATTCTTATAAAAGTAAAAAGTCTTTTAACCTTGTTTTTATATCCAAATTCCTACTGGCACTGATTCTTCTGAAAACATAGAAGGTATTTGAATAAAAAATTTGGTAGACTTTCCACAGCTATGTTTGAAGGACATAGATATTACCATGAGATGTTAGTTTCTGCCAACAGCTGTCAGCAAAGGTGCAAACACTGAGCAGTGACAGGTTCAAAATAAAACAATTCACATCTTCAGTGATGAAAAAAAAAAAAGAAAATTTTGTATAAAGAATTGTATTAGAAATCTATTAACACGGTCACTTTATAAGCATACTTAATGAAATATTCATTTCGTAAACCAGCAGCTAATAGGAAATGTCTATGGAAACTAGATTTTGCAAAACTTTTTATAATTAAGTTGCAATTAGAGAGACAAAGTTTCCTAAAAAATAAGAAAAAGTTGAAGTAATTATGACTCTTACTTCCTATTATTAACAACATTTCTTAATTTCTAAGAACATAGCAAAGAGCTGTCCTTCCATTAGCCACCCTGTATTAAATGTTTGCTGGTGAAACAGCAAAAGTGATAATGTAGGTCTTAGGATGTTAATTCTGACCATTGTAATGCTAACTATGAATGAAGGAACAACTGGCGCCTACTATTCAGTCCATCCAGCCTTTAGCTTTACAAATGAACAACATGAATTGAGGAAAAAAAAAAAAGTTTTTCTGCGTCATATTTGAAAGCCTGTCAGATTTTTTTCTTTTACAGAGTTAATCCAAACCTAAAAGATTTAAAGCCGACATTCGCATTAAAGACAGAGGGCCTCTTTGTATTTTTTGGACGAAGGGGGAAAAAATAAAATCCCACAGAGGTATTTCCTTCCTTTCTGTACAAGAAAGCTCCCCTCTCACTCTGTAGAAAACATTTTTGTCTCTAACTTTTCACATCTCTCTACACATAGGCAGGTCATCTGGGAAATGGCAAACCAATCCTTTTCAGACAATGGCACTAACAGGAGCAGCCTGTTCTGAGGACGGACTCTGGCTGCCTCTGTTTGTGGTTTACAAATTGTTCCTAATGTGAGAGATTTGTGGTCTATGCCAAGTTTTCCCCCTTTAGGCCTTGTGAAACCAAATGGAATCTGCCACAAAAGTGGCTCCGAGGGGAATTCAGAAGCAATCCAAAATGAGAGCTGGGAAGCCTAGTTTATTGTAGGACTTGCAAGTCCTGCCGGGAGGATAAATTGTCGTTTGTGGAGCTCATGCTCAGTATTAGGACTTTCCAAAGTGAATTAACATTGCTTATTCAGTGCATTGTACAGATTTTTATATTAGTTCTTATGTTTTAAAAAAGAAAAAAAATGCTAAGAATTACTCCCTCTTATGGCTTAGTGGCAGATTAGAAATCCTGGCTGACAAAATGAAGAGAGAATATTACCTTTTTCCTCACTATGAAATGTTCCACCAAAACACTGACCTCAGATTTTATAAAGCCTTCTAAAAGCATAGAGAGAAAGATGAAAAAAACAATTAATTTCTTACTGCAGAAAAGCTAATGAAAACCACTTCCAATTTATCTGTCTCAGGTGTCATCCAGGTATGAGTCCTCTCCTTAAAAACTACAGAACTATTAAAATAATACCTTCTCAACACCATCAAACCAGCTTCAGTTTCTCCTCTCAACAAGCTACAGAGACAACTTTATTGGTTTTCGTTATCTGCATGTGTTTGCCTTCATACATGCTGAAGACTTACCATTGCAATATTAAAACAGATTTGCATTTAACTCCCAGTGCACTGAAGTTCCAACAAGTGAATTCTTGTAATGCTTCTAGTCTTTGTTATTTAGAATTAAAAAAATCTCATAGGTCCTGTTAATAAAGAACTAAGTAGGAACTCTGCTTATAAGGTATATTACAAGAAGAGTATCTCCATTTTCTCCAAAAACATTCAAAAGAAAACAAAGCCTTTCTGATATACAACAGACAGCAAAAGGTACTGAAACAGAGGGAATGCCAGGCAGTCAGGAAGCAGATAACTGTGGATACCTGCAGGCAGACTCTATAAGCTCTTACTTGAACAGATTTCCTATGAAGTGAGAAAAATAAGGAAGGATAGACTGAGGAATATGCTATCATTTTTCTCTAGCTCCTCTCATTTTCTTCAGCTAAAGATACTGCTAGCTCAGTGGGCGTGCAGGGTGGAATGTATCCCACAGAGGTATGGTTAAGATTCTAGTCTTAATTATATTAAGGCAAATAATATTATAAGTAATAAAAACCTATCTACAAAAGCTCACACACACAGACATGTACTATAAATAACACAGCTTCAGAAAGCACCTCTGTGGAGACAGAGTATAAAAACACTAATGAAGCCAGACAGAACAATGCAAAGAATTAACTGAGACTTAAATCTCCTCCTACAGATGTGTCCTTAGTTCAGTCCCTTGTTTCAATGAGTATCTTAATAGTCTAAGTTCATTGGAACACACATCTTGCCTTTTCCTAAAAAAACCAAGCTAGCACATTGTCTTTTCTGATCCAGTAAATACCTGATTATTCCACACAAAACAGAACATTACAAGACAGTTTTCTGTTCAATCACCCTGTCAGCAGAAAGCATTACCCTGAAAGTTGCAAAGCACGAATAAAAAAATCCAATAAAAATTAAGAAAACAGTCTGGCTTTTAGGTAACATTAGTTTAGGGTGAATGTTCTAGTATTTAACTGTTAGATAACGGGGTATTTAAAAACACCTGTAATAAGGGTCTAACTGTGGGAGGTAGTCCAGGTTTGTGAATCATCAGATTAGCACTTACCTCTAACCACAGTAAGGCATTTGAGCCCAGAAAGGGATGAAATGCAGGACTGCATCTTATTATGTGTTCTTGTGACTATCTTACAGTAGTTGCTCATTCTCAGCTTGTGAATTGAGTTCATAGGCATTTAATTTCTTCCTTGCATTTTATGAAAGCCTAGGTTAGATTAATATGTATTTCACATTTAGAAAAAAAACTGAGACAAACCAGTAATAACTCATGGTACCAGGAACAGTTCTTGCGAAGAGAAAGTTTCAGTTGCTAGATGTGTTGAATTTAGAGTTTCAAAGATTAAATGCAAAAAACCAGTAAAGAAACAAAGCCTTCATAATAAGTAGGAATACCTCGAAATTTCCTCAAAAAGCTGGAGAAAAGAATGACACACAAACAAAAAAGGCTTCCCCAAGAATATGGAAGAAAACCAGGTTCTGTTAACAAAAGTTTGGCTAACAAGGTTGTGTTACAGGTTGAACTACCTAGCTGAAAAATATCCTTTAGAAAATTAAAATGAATTAGTTACCAGGATGTGAAACTAGACAAACAATAAAATATTGGCAAGGAGACTTTAATCATACTACTTTTAATTGTGCTTGTAAACAGAAAACACCAGTTATTCTGCAAGGAAACACTACACTGACCTCTTTTGCCTGAGAGCAGAAGATTTATAGGGAACCTGTCTGAGTTGAATCAAAGATTACATAAGAAATAGTATCCTGCAAAGGAGATACAAAGCCATAATGCGTGGATGCGTTCTCATAGTTCTACCAAAGTTGTTACCAGGATAGAGGTTGCCTGGACTGTGATAGTTGAAACAGGAAGGAGTACAGGAAACATTCCAGTTTTACTATAATTTGTAAAGAACTGAAGTAATTCCTCACTGTTGCACATCAGGAAAGTAAGCTGCTACAAGAGAAATATGGCAGCTGAATATCCTTAATCTTTTAAGTGTCATATGCATAACTACAATGGGAATGCATACTGAATTTGATTAATAAAATTCCAAACAGAAAAAAACCCCCAGTAACCGGCTTATAGAGATGGGCAATAATATGCTGAGGGAAAGAATTCAGTTAAATGCTGATACTGTGAAAGACTATCCAATAAAAAGGAAAACAATTAGAACAGTAAGACCAAGACAGACCATCATAAGATGAAAAGTTAAATTTAGTATTTCAAAGATGACCTCTGCTGATTCTGTTTGTATATATGCAGTGAAAGAACACGAAGGGGAAGGTAACTACTGAATATTGAATAGGATCTTTGAAGTACATCTGAAAACAGCAGACTCTAGCTAACATATATCTAGAACTAGACTAGGTACAATTAAACCATCAAGGTTTGAGGACTCAAAATGCAAACTACCTAACAGAAATCAAATAGGAAAAAAGCCTCCAAACCTTATGAAAATATTTTTGACTCCTGAAGTGAAAGACTAAAACCAAACTTCATATTCAGAGAACTGAATAATCTAAAATATGTTTATATTAGAACGGTAACATAATTTTAGACTCTCAGGTGAGGACAGATGACTAAAATAAGTGTGTTATGGGATGAATTCTGATTAAATAAAAAAAAATCTTTAATACAGCATCAAGCTCTCTTATGAAGTAGTAACTTTCTCCACAAATGTACAATGAAACATATTATTTCGCTAAATAAGAAGTTCACATAAGTACAGAGGGCATGACAGATATATATCACTGATTGTTTTGTAAAGACTCACAGGTCTGTAAAAGACAAGCTGGGGAGAAAAAAAACATGGAGGGTGATGAAAATGTGCTAAAAATGTGAGGAAATGCCCAAAGGGTCCTTCTGCTGAGAATGGGCTGGAAAGGATTTTGGACTATGAAGGAAGACACTAGTTTTTGTTGTTCAAGTATTTCAGTGTTCTTGAAAATGGTTTCAAACTTGCTCTGTAAATAAGCAATAGTTCTTAGTAAAAATTTCCTACACTATTTACTCTCTCCAAAATGAAGACCGAGAGTTTTGGCTACTGTTTTAATTTTTATTTAAGGAATATTATTGTTTTTCACAAAGATAAAATTCTGTAAAATACATAGTTGTTCCTTAACTTCAGTTTCCGTCAGTAGTTTTATAGATCCCTTGTGTCAGACAGAGTAGAAACAGATGGTGCTGTGGAGAACTTCACAGTGCATTATCTTCAGTACCACAATAAATTAAAAAGTTCTGCAGACACTGAACTTCTGCTTTTAATCTCAATGTCATACTTCTTATTCCAGTAAAGTGTGATAATTTTAAGCTAACTTATTAATCAAGTAGGTGTATCAAAAAGGCCTAGCAACGCAGAAGACACAACAGAAATAAAACCAAAAGAATCAGGAACTGTACTAGTATGAAATACACAACAGGTTGGTTTATTTTCTTCCTCCTCAATCTGGTTTTCAACTAAAATCACAACAATATTTATTCAAGAAAGAGAAAACCATACCAGCTTAGAAATATCTATTTTATAATTTAAACTACAAACTTAAACAATGTAATTAATGTGCTTTTTTTTTTTGAAGTGGCATTAAAAAGAAAACCAGCTTCTTGAACTGCAAGGGTGGAAGCATTAATGGAAGCGCTTGAGCAGCTTTATAGTCTACTGACATATGAATGGTTATTAGGTTGGTGTAAATTACAGAAGCTTTATTAGTTAAGGCAATTATTGCAAGAGAAACATAAGAGATATAAAAACATATAACAATTTAATCACAACATCACTTAATTTCTTTCAGGTGGATATAACGCAGGGACAATAGGAAACGTCTCCTGGTGATCGCAAAATTACAATGCATTCTTTTCCAGCATCACAGAACAATTTTCTGTGTACTGGAGAGTCCCAAAGAAAAAAATCTACAAAGTAAATAACAGAAAATATAAAGAGGTTTGGCATTTACTTTCTGACATTTATGTAAACTACATGTGGTTTAAACTGAGAAAATACTATAATTTGCTTAAAAAAGACTGAAATTGTACTTCACTTACTGTATTTGCTAATGTTACACATAAAAGAAAAATATCAACTTCAGTTTGATCAATACAGTAGAGAAATAGATCCATGCAGTTGATTTACTCAGGTCGGCAATGAAAACTTTCTAGCCTGTTGTACAATTTTTAAAATTAAACTGAGCTTGTTTCATGTAATTGGTCAAAAAAGCTGTACTATGGAATTGACCTACTTCTCTATAACAGTGTTAAATCTCATAAAAAAAAAATTTCTACAAAGAATGATTTTGATTTTTTAGTCTCCTACGCATCTATAATTGGAAGCACAATCTTTAAAGGTAAAATACTTTAAGAATAACCTGTAAAACTGGTTGTTCAGATGCTTCCATACAACACAGTACTGCTGGACGACTACTGCAGACAAAGCACTGTACTGTAAATAAAGACTATCTTGAGACTGCAAGGTTGCTATAAAATCACTGAAAACTTTGAAGTGTTTTCCATATTTCTTTCTCATACACTGTGCATCAGGTTCCCTCTGACAGAAATCAAGTTTCGCTACTACTGCCAAAATCCTCATACTAGAAAACGTATTTTAACACTTTGCTATAAGCAAATAAATCTTGAAATCCCAGTATTTTAGGATCTGTGTCTAAGACTAGAAGAACACAGTCCCCAATTCCTAGAATAAACTCAAAAAGGGAAATTTTTAAATGAATGCGTCTGAAGTACAAGCAAAAATAGTACAATGGTAAACTATAGCTTTGCTTAATGAATAATAAAATTTTGAAGTCTCGTTTCAAACCTGCTGCAAGACGCATAACCTAAAATTAATTTGCTACAGTACCTGAACTACCCATGGATACTACACAATTAACTACTTAGGTCATCACCCCCTTTTTTATCACATATCCTTCTTCAATTTTACAGCCAATTTTAAAATTTTCTTCTGCTTCATAAACACCATTGCTTTCTCTCACATTTTTCTTCTATTTTTCCTTTTAGGCTGCGTCTGCAGAAAGACAATGGTAAACAGACAGTTTTCATCTGAACATCATCAGTCAGGGAAGATGAATAAAGTTTTCTTCACTGGAGACTTTTTAAAAAAATAATCTGGAATAGAAACTGTTTAAAGGTTAACATAATGGGTTTCTTGTTTGAATGTTGATTCTAAGGTTTCATCAGAATTCTACTCAAGAAACACGTTTCAGCTACTATCACCCGGATGCCTGTTACCAATTTCTAACAGAAATCAGCTATGTAACTGCCAGTTATTCATATCAGAACACTTCTGCCAGGATACCTCTGTTATGGAAGCCAGAAGTCACCTTTCAACTCTTCTGGTGCACTACACCTATTTATCAGCCTAGTTATCACCACTTACAGGACTTGAGAAGACTGTAACATGGAAAACCATCTTGTTCCCACACTGTGAGGAACACGATGGTACAACTGGGATGAATTGGTCTAGCATGTCAGTAGAAGTCTTGAAGGACCAGAAAACAAAGATCTTGATGCCAGAACTGCCCCAGCTTTCTAGATTAGCAGCTTGGCTATTTTTTGGGGGAAAATTCAGAGGAGGGGCAAGTGGGAAAAAGAGAGGGAAACAAAAATACACTTGATTATAGAATTAAGAACGCATCAAAGAAGGGAGGGCAGTGGCCTAGACAATGAAAAAACCTGCTGATGCTCTGTCAGAAGGTCATAATTTATCATTTCACTATATTTTCTTTTAGAGTACACCATTTAGAGCAGAGTCTTTCCTTCTGTATTACTAACATACAGCAGCACATATGGGAAAGACAACTTTAATTACTTTCTCTAAAATTGTAATGATAGAAAACATGATGGAAACAGAATTAGTGTAAAAAAGTAGGGAAAACTTGCAAAATCATGCGACAAATTTTTCTTTGTTCAATAAGTTACTGAGTGATGCTTTGATACTAAAAAATGAAAATGCGAGAATTCTTATGATTAAAATTGGGCTGCTATCTTCAGTTCTCCAACTGAGTGTTTTTTGCAGCACAGGAAGTATCTTCTTCTATTATAACTCTATTTTTTTCTTTAGGCATTATCTTGTATTGTTCTCAATTTAAACATATTCATCAGAGCTGTATAGGTATTTCACAGGAACAGACGAAAAATGGGTTTCAAAACATTTAGATGAAACCTTTCCTCTGCAACCAATGAATTAGTTTTCCATCAGCTCCATATGCTTTTTCTCCCCCCTTCAAGAGCATTACTATTTTATTTTCTGGGAACAGAACAAGCAATAAGCAGTAAAAACTCTTAGTATTTTCATGATAGAAGTTAGACTGAATCCTTATTAAGGTGCTTAAGTAGTGTCTAAAAGAAGTCATTAAATAGATATGTGTAGAACAAAGATATCATTATTTAGTCAGGAATGAATGGTTAGATGAATATTGTATCTAGAATACTGACTGGTGAGACCATAAACTTACTAAGGCAGAGTTTGTTATCAGCTCTCAGGAGCTGAAAGAGACTACATTTAAACTTTATAAGGATTGTAGTTGGTAAAATCACATTCTAAATCTACAGTTTATAAAAAAGGTAGAATGTGTAATTATGACATTTGGAAGAGAAAACCCTGAAAATGCCCTTCAGTGTAACTGACAAATCAAGTGAAGGCAAAACAGACAAAACCTTACAGAAACAGAGGTCAGGTTTTGATTTGTTAATTTAATTTCTGCCAACTTTAATTGCATGAAGTTTTCAAGTGTGACCCACACATTTGAAGAAATCAGACAAGCAAGCAGAGATCTCCATATGGATTTGTTTTTATCACACCGTAACCGTTTCTACAGTTAAAATTATTTTAGTTTGAAAAATCACAGAAGGCTTGGATTTGCTTCAGAAAACCCCAGTGAATTCTGCCCTGCTAGAAAACACCTAGTCAGTGAGGTGACTTCCTGGACAGCATACAAAAATCCCGCTTCTGACTTAAGCTTTAGTATTTGTCAACAGGACTGTCTGCATTGCAGAGTACAGTTCAAAAAGTTAGATCAGACCTCTTAAAATGAGCTCTTATGGTCTATGAGAAGTTTAGGAGATTTTACTATTACAGATTTCTAGTTATATTCTTAGAAAGAAAACAAAACAAACCTCAAACCAACCTCACTCAACAATGTCCCTCCAAAGAACTACATGCAAGTACTCACATCTAAAGTTACCATATACACATACAGGCATATGCAAACACACTAACAAAATGAGAATATCCATTTCAAGTACAGATAGTTTTATCACATACACAAAAAAAATTACGTTCATAAGTCAGACTACTTTGGTGTCATGTTGAAATTAAGTACCAAGAGTATTTTAGTTGATAATGCGGCAGGGGCCAATGAACTTCACGAACAAATCAATATGACTTCAGGTGAAGTCCTTTATTTAGGGTTAACTCATTGTTTATATAGGACAAGCAGGCCAAAACCTCAGGTAAGCATTCATTGGTCACCTCTGCTCTAGCAACTAGCCCCTCCTGGCAACTGCCCATCCCACATTTCCCTGCTGCCAGCCCGAAAACTCCCCACTGCCATCTGCAAGTTACTTCATTAACATAACACAACATCATTTAAAACTTTTGTGACTTTCCCAACTCCGTCCTGCCATGGCACTTAAAGAAACAATTACCAACAAGTTGAAAGTTAGCCTCTTTAACAACAACTGTTTTTCCAAGTTTGCAGGAATTACATTTGTCTTCAAAAACATATTTTGCTCAAAATAACTTCATACACTGAACACAGTACTAAGTAAAATATTCAACTATTTCAACAGCAGTCACCTTTATATCATACCAAGTAAAATAAACCCTGCTGCTTTCACTGTGCTTATTATTATAAAATTTCTTCTGTCTTAAAGAACAATTAATAAATTTTTTTGCAAAATCTCTAAAAACCACAAATTCCAAATCATTCTATTTCTTCCAGAAAATACAGTGTCTATGAAGAAAAATGTTGTATGACACCTTCGATTACTTTATCTTAGAGTAGCATACATAATAAATTCTGAGTAATGGAGGCAACATGGTAATGTATAATAAATAATCTACATATTTACATGGTAAGTGGTTACAATATAATGGAAAAACAACAAGAAATCCTCATGCTTTCCATTAAAATGCAGCTGTTATACAAACTTCTAGGAGTAGGAAGTAAAATTTGTGGATCTGAATAACCTCCAGGTGAGGAAGAGGTACACACCTATATATCCCACTTCCTGCATAAGTTTTTAAATTGCTGAATTATATCACACAGAGTTAAAGGCACACAGTCTTTTACTGGTATAAGGCTTGATGAAACTGAATATGCTTTGAGAATCATTAGAAGAGATATTTTCAGTTTGATTCCCACTGAGACTGCACACTGAACTTCTCACATCAGGAGGTACTGGCTATGCCCAGAAACACAGTAGTGGCTGGGAAATTCATACTAAACTTCAGATGTTTCTGGAATTGAATAGTTTTGAGAATTGGGGAGTGAAGTTCCAATTACATCAGTACAGGCATCAATTAAGCATATTCTATGGATTCAATCCTTTTCGCAATATTCAGAGGTTTTACACAAATGGGATAATAAATAAAAGAGAAACCAGTAATTACTGCCAAAAGGTTAAAGATAAAGTACAAAAATGTATTCCAAGCAGCACAATAATATAAAAGGGAATGTGTGCATGGCAAGCAGCTGCTCATGCAATGTTAGGAGACCTCAGATTTTCTAAGGCATTTTACAGTTTAAAATATTTAGCAAATTTGTAAAATTGAAGATGAAAAACAAGTTTTAACCAATGCACTATTTGTGTTACCTCATTAAAAAAATCATTCAGCCAAATAAGCACTGTAATTCTGAGTTATGAATTTTTAAGACTTCTATTTAGGAAATCAAAACTTACACAAGAACTGCAAAGTAGCTTACTTGGCTATTCTTCCTCACAAGACTGTATAACAACCACCTGTTAGTTGAGCTCCATTTACACATTAGTAGAAATTCATTCTATTTTAAATAAACATGGCTACCACACTGAAGGTATAAACAAAGCAACCCTCTTATGACCCTCTATTTAGCAGAAGGATCCAATGAAGATCTTGCCTGTACTAAAGACTGAAATGTTCTTTGCACACATTCAGAAGTTAGTTAAAATATACTTTTACCTCTCCTGACATATCAGGTGCCATAGGAATGACTGGCCACAAAGACGAGTAGATTCCAAAAAACACTACCCAAAGTGCAATGCTGCCCCAAATAGCTATATGGCTGAACTGTTAAACAAAAAAAGAAAACAGAACAATCATCACAGCTGTATTATGATATAAAAAAAGATCTTTGCTACTTAGTAATTACAACACAATTCTGATATATTGGATGAAATGTTTGTGCCCTGTAGCAATTCAACTCTGCCACTTCAGTTAGCTATTTCTTAAGGAAAGGCAGTACTTTCAGCAGCAATATTACTGTGTTCTAAGCCAATTTAAGTTCAATTAAGAACAGTTCAATTACAATCAGAGTAATTTGATTTTCCTAATTTAAAGATAAAGCCTTATCCCACTGTCCTTGTTTTCAATGTGAAGCATTATTTTTTGTATGTAAATATTCCATCTTTCCACAGAGTAACTATAGTTCAGTTTGATACTGCGGAGCAGGTTGTCAAACTGTAAAGGCATAATATAATAAATAAGAAGAAAATATAATTATTCATCCATCATACTTAACGGAACATTTGAGAATATGGTGAAGACATTTGCTTACCAAAGTCCAATATGAAGTCTCTAATCCAGCCTTCAAACACACAGTTAGAACCACAAACGAGAAAGAGGGGGAGAAAGAAAGAGATAGGTGATTCTTATTTAATATAGGAATCTTACGTAGCATACAGAATTGATTAGTTTTGTTGAACCTCCAGGAGAACAGAAGAAAAAGTTTTATGATTTTCATACTTCATCTTTACTTGCACAAGTGAAATATGGGAAAGGATAACCAGTCTCTTATATTTAAATGTGATTTACTTAGTAACAGTCAACAAATAGTGATGTGCGTCAATACACCTAGCTGCATAACAGGATCCAAACTAAAGTTTGTAAAGAAAGTGGCTATTATTTCTGTGGACCTGCAGAAGTCACAGAGGTGCCCTTCCGCTTTAATAGAATCTGCTCCCCCAAAACGTAGGGCTTTCAGCAGCCCCAAAGTGAAATTCTTTTAGACCACAGCTAGCTGTATTTTTCCTCTCTTATTCTAGGTCTGTGTGTTTAGATATGAAGTTTAAGTGCCCCTTTGAAATGACCACAGTAAAATTCCACTAGAAGACTTAAAGATGCACTCCAGTAATGACCTAGTAATAGAACACCAAGAATTATTAGCTTCTATTAATGATCTCAAGACATTTGCTCTGGAAAACTTTTCTTTTGTACTAGTAGTCTAAAACACTTCCACTGCCTCCTATAACTCCGCAAGTCTGGTTCTTATCGAGTTGTTAGCTTCATTATTCATAAAACTTTATTTGCACAGAAAGGTTTGTGAAAAGTGTAGTCCACTTCAGTAGAGGTGGCAGACTCCCTAGTTATAGCAAGGATGACTACTACTTTCTACATGAAAACAGATTTAGAAGATTTACATGCTGGGCTGAAAACTTGCAATTAATCAAACTTACACTAGTCTAAATGTAAGAAAAGAAAAAAAAGAAAAGAAAAAAGTTTCATTTTCTTTGTTAGTAAATTAATCACCTTTGCCAAACCCTGAAAAGCAAGAGAATTAAACACTGGCAGTCTTAAATCTATGTTCTCCTTACAAAATAACACATTAAATGAGACTGTTATGCTATTTTCATACTTGGCTCTCATCCTTACTCTGATCTTTACTCTTTTTTATGGAGCAGCCTCTGAAAACATGTTCTCGTCCTGTAGGACATACTCCAGTTTTGAGATGAGCAACAGTGGAAAGCTTATAATCCCACAGAAAGGACTAGCTGATTCAGGAAAATAGTTTATCTTCTTCATTTGAAATTCACACAAATGGGTTTTCCATTTAGTGAAGAAATAGTTACTGAATTTTGTAACTCAGGTGTGAACATTTATCACAAGTTTTATTAGCAATCTGAAGAACATGAGGGTGAAAACCTGAGTCACAAAACCCAAGCTCCAACTGTCATAGCTATAGTTTAAGCCCCAGTTCGTTGGTCAGGTTGGCAGCAATGATACAAGTGAGTTTGTCGTGGTTTAATTTGAAGGAGTCTTGGAAAATCAGCAGAAATTAACTTCAAATGGAAGCTGGAAATAACCGGTTAAATACATTCAACAAGTCTTTCACTATGTGTGGTGCACACAAGGACATAAATCCTGCCAGAAAGCTTTCACCCTGGATAGAAGTTTATGCTTTTAATTCTGGAATTTCCTATTTCAGCTACTGCTGCATTAGGAACATATGAAAAAAAACCACAGTGCCAAAATTCCATTATCTAAAATGAGTGAAATCTAATTAGAAGAAAATGAAGGACCCCAATGAGTGTTACGATTTACTTAGTCTATCCAGTTCTAGTGCCATATTTAGACAAATGAAAAAATGAATTATGGCAAGAAAACTCATTTCCCATATGGAACACTTGCTTGCTACTTTTGAGTCAGTCGTAAGAAAAGAAAACACTCTTCTTTAGGATCAGATAAATAATTCTCACTGCACAGACAAATCATATACATAAAAAACCCACTGCCGGTCTCCATAAAAGGTGACAGACAATGTGAATATGTACCCTCCTTGCATCTTAACTGATTTCCCTAACAAATTTACCAGTTATGCAACAGCAGTTTGGGTTTTAATGCTCCCTCTGCCTCTTGATCCAAACTAACAAAAGCTCACCAAAACCTACCCAGGAAACCAGAAATCAAACTGGTATTCTGTATAAAGCACTGAGCTTTTTAAAAGACCTCCCAAGAACAGTCATACAAATATTTTCATGGTACTCTACTACTATCTGAAAATTATGTTCAAAGAAATAATTCTAGGACAGGATATGAATGACTACACAATTCCTGTCTTTTTGTGGATACAAACAAACTGTCAATTTGCTACTGATTTTTGCCTAAATGATAAATGCAGACTTCCCCAAAACAGATTAAAAGCAGGGGCAAGAATACGAAGCACCTTAGCCATCAAGACAATGACTGACAATGTCAGTATACGTCACTTCACATGCACAGATTTTTTAGAAAATCTTCAACCCTTCTTGCCTCCATGATTTTGAAAGTCTTTCAGATCTTCATGTGTGCCCTGGGTCTCCTTGAATTCCTGTGTAAGATCAGAACGCGTCAATTGCAACCCCTATCTCCCCTCAGATTTTCCATCTGAAGTAAGGGGAAGTGGAGAATCTGGAAAACAAAGGAAGCAGCAGATTGTCTGGACTTTAGAAGGTGAAAAATGTTTAATTGGGAAATTCTTGGCCGTTCTGTAGGTTAGTATCGAGCAATTAGCCTGTCAAGGTGGTGGAGTTTCAGCTCTCCTAGGTGAAAACTGGTTGCAGAAGTTGTCAGAACAATTGAATTGTAACCTGTTTTATCATTTATAGATAAAGCTTGTCAAAGACTAATGAGTAGCTCCAAGTTACTACAAGGAAAGTATCAAACACAAACTACTTTCTGAAGGCACTGGAGAATGTTGCTGTGAATCTGAAAACATAGGCCTTGAAGTTTATGAGTTAGCTGATGTCACAGATGATACTCAGATGTAGTGCAGTACTGTAAGATTTCAAGACTTATCCATCAGCTATTGTGACAATCTTAACTTCTTGAACGCTCCGTGCCACAGGACCTAGTGTAATCCAGTAAATTCTTACTATAGCACATGGAATTTGTTTTCTACTGATGCCAAGCTTGGCTTTTAGAAGGAAGTGCAGAGCAGAATGACTGGATGGGATGAAGTTCTGAGATCACTTCAGGAACAAACTTCAGCTGTGAATGCAGCAGCCTGTTGAATAATTGAGTTCAGTAAGTCTACAGTGCTAGTTTAATCTACAAAATGATGGCCAATACAAAGGGCACATTCAGTGCAATCAGAAAAGGAGATGCTATCAGAAAACTTGGGTTAGGTGCTAGAATAGGTGCAGTTATGCAACTCATGCATACGTACATAAATACAGTTCGTAAAATAAACACCAGATGAACTGAGCAAGGTTGCAAAGCTGAAGTACAGTAAACAATGAAACATTTGTAGATGGGGTGAAAACCCGGCACAGAAAACCTCTCTCCACAAAGGACCTGTTTCACGTAGGAAAACAGGTGGTTCTGGTAGATATCCTTATTAAGTATTTATCAGTACAGGGGAAAGCAGTGACATTCAGATAAATGACTGATTTCTGAACACTGCTTGGTGTTATGAGACCATAATACAAATAGACCTGTGCCAGCTGAACTACTTTTGTCAGGACTAAGCTATGACAATAACTGTGACCTTACATCTTAATTTTAATAAGACTTGCGTAGAAAATACCCAGGATATTCCATTCATTCCTACTGGATGGCAGGTCATCATATGATAGACTGCATGATCATATGTGACTACATGGAATGTTGGGCTTTTGGAATAGGGAAAGGGAAGTGTAGAACAAATAAATTCTTAAGCTTTTTTTTTGTGTGAGCAAACAAGTTTTCAATGTGCCTGAAAGAACTATTTTAAAGTCCATGTATGGACTGCAAGAAGAAACATATTATTTAACTGTCACCACAACAAAAATAGAGCGGGCTGTGGTTACCTGGCTCTTTATGGTCTTTAACCTTTCTGGTCAGATAGCCAGAAAACATTGTTTAAAATGTACTCTCAAACATAGGGGATGTTGACAGTACATGATGACTACACGCACGTAAATGACTACAATGTATTCTTGAATAATTTCCTTTCATTTCAGCTATGATATTTCCCTATTCCCTGAGGAATCTGATTTTCTGTGAACATGTACTTGTGTACAGCCCCTCTATTTTGATGGAAGAATAATTTCTTTTTTTCTATCTGCCAACAATAGGAAGCTGAAAAATAAATTGAACTCTTAATGTTGAAGAACAGAAGAGAGTAAGCACAAGTCTAATTTTGCTTCCTTTTAGATAAGCTTGGAAAACCTTCATCTATTTGGTAACACTGATATCTAGCAAGTGAAAACAGGTGTTTGGCTTCATTATTTTATTTTAGGAGACACGATTAAAACTAAAAACCTATTAGTGACTAATATCTACAAGAGTACCAGTAGATTAGTGTTAGGTGTGGGTCAGGTGTCATTCTGGCAGTTTGGGATTTCTCCAGTGCAGAAATGTACCTTAAATTAATATGCATGCTAATTAGGGATTTACAAGTCGCAGTATTTGAAAAAACAGACAATTTCTGGTAAAGGACAGATGTATCTTCTGCATCTTTAGTAATCTGCTTTGTTTTAAAAATTGGAATAAGAATGCAAAATGCACTTCAAAACTTCTCAAAGATTTACTCATGTGCCATTTCTTATTCTTAAGGTACTACACAATGAATCAAGTCTTCTATGTAGAGAATTATAAGTAAAAATAAAACCACATCTCTTTAGAGTTAAAGATAGAGCCAAAATAGATGGTCAGCTAACAGAGTTGCTGTTCAAACTTACAGTGTATACAGTGTTTCCCAGGAGCAGGTAATCTGAAGTTTTACCATTGCCAAACACGGTACCTGGAGAAATAAACAGTAATTAAAATAAAAACATTTAAACATTTAAATGCCCACAATGGCCCTATGTACATACGTCTGTTTAAATATACATGTATATATATGAACGTGTGTGTGTGTGTATGTATGTGTTTATATATATGTGTATACACACACACACACACACACAGAGTGTGTGTGTAAGGAAGGACACGGGTGGACAAGGTGCAAAGGGGCATGGTTTAGGGATTGATAGGAATGGTTGGACTTGATGATCTGGTGGGTCTCTTCCAACCTGGTTATTCTATGATTCTATGATACAAGATAACCCCTCCTGCACTAATGCTAAGACAGCATAAGGAAGGATGTTTTAAAAAAGCTGTGTTGGGTGAAGGAGAATAAAGGTGGTGGTTTGGTTTTTTGGGGATGGTTTAAAAATCCTCTGATTGGCTGGCCAGAGGAATGTGACAAGCTGATAAAAATGGTCAGTGGTTGAAACCACTTATTTTTCTACTGTCCTCAGCTAGCCTACAGTATATTATAAATGCTACTAACTACGTTTTCATATTTGTGGTGAATGTTTTTCCAGCCTTCATATCAGCCCTACAAATGCTTGAAATTAAATTCATCTTAGTGGCAGATGAAGAGTGTTCCTTTCTAAAAGCTTTTCAGGACCTGTGAGGCCACTTTACCACACTAAAAAAAGATCTATTTATTGATGTTCTCCAAGAGACAGCCGGTGAAAGTTGACACAAAAATTTAGAATAAAAAAATGCTTGCAAACAGTCCTTGTTAACCTAGCCCTCTCCCATTCAAAGATGGAAGCCTTACAATATTCATTAAATATTCATTAAATATTTCTCCATCACATAATGAATGCAGAAATGTCTCTTACAGACTGGGATTTTTATTTGGATTTGAGATTGTTTTTAGAGTATGCATTGATATTTTGGGATCTCTTTTCTCATGGGCTATCTAAACCTCTCCAACACAATCTGCTGCCACTGAACTCACATCCAGTGGTCTTTCAGAGAAAACAGACTGCTACCTACTTCTTTTTACACCCATCAGAAGTCCCCAAGTATAAAATACTCTACAAGTTTTTCCCTTAGCCTTCTTAGGCACAAGGAGCTATGACCGTCTCACTATCTATTCTCAACAGTGCCAAAACGTCTGTGAGAATATTCCTGTCCCCTATTCCAGGGCAGATTGCCTGGCTGCATCAGGGAAACTGAGAAAACTACTAAATTTACAGAAGACAACACTTTTGGGTTTTTTTCTCTCCCCACAAAATGGAAGCGGAACAAAACCCTACCCCTGTAAGAGCTCCCCTCTACACAAAGACTGCCACAAACTGGAAGCAGTACTTTCAGGTTTCCTCTAATTAATACAGCTTTCCTCACAACTATCCTGTTTTCTTCTACAACTCAGGTACAGGAACTAGAAGAGTGACAGGACTGAGCTGTCCAACATGTCCCAGTTTTCTCTGTCACAAGCCTACGCATACAGATGTAAACTAGGTTAGTATGGACATACTACGTTAATATGTCCTTGAAGTAATGTGAGAGAAGGTATACACATCGACAATGAAAGCTCACAAGATTTAAGAGTGAATGCAAGGGACAGTACTGATTTAGGACCTTGTAGGAATTTACCATGGTAGCGTATTATATTAAAAAAAGCATAATTGAATAGCAATTTCTTTTACTCCACCGTGTTTTAGGCACACACACATAATACTACTCCTACTTTTAAACTGATTTAAAATAAAACATTTTAAATATACTGCATGCTGTAATCATAGAAATGGTATATTGAAATTTAATCACACAAACCTGTTAGCATTTACAAAACTTTCCTAAGAAAAAACCAAGGCATTTAGATACTTCACACCTTTCAGAGTTTATATTTTTATATTTTGTAATACTTACCATGCTGGAGGGCTTTTAATGGAAACCAAAACAGAATGAATGAGTGGAAGAGGCCATTTAAACAATGAACCCAGAAAACCTAACGGAAAACAGAAAATCCATGAGAACCACTTGCAATAAACTAGCTCTGTGAACTCTGACCTTTCTTTTTATCTGTGTGTTAAGATTCACAAAATGTGTTTCTGTCAGGCCACCACTGTGAAGTAATATAACTGACAGGCACTTTCTGCCTCTTAGCTCTTCATGGGTCATTTGTTTATTTTTATGTTTTGAAAAAAAAGCATGTATTATTACCTCTTTTTAATTTCAAATCAGAAGGGAAATCAATATGTATACATATGGGAATATTACCAGAAACATTAAACTACACTGGACAGCTGTAACAATTATCACATTCTAAGCACGGAACTAAAAAGGACTTTAGCTTTTATAATTTACATTTTATGTAATAAGAAATTTAGATAGCAGAACAATAAAAAACTGAATATTATATATGCCTACCTACGTATTTCCACACACAAAGCAATTAAAAGGGGACAAATAACTATCTTCCTTGGATTTCTCCTTACATGCTCCATATTCTTGAAGTGTATAGCTTCTTCACATTAAACTTCGTCAACTTCGTCTTATATATTTGCTAAACAATTTAAATTTTATTTTCAAACTTAACTGCATTTGTAAAATACACCTTCCGAAAAAAAAGCTTATTCCATACTGTATAAAGACATAAAAAGACTTAATAAAAATTATGTAACTCATCTGCTTCAGGATAGCTATCATGCTTACCCATTAACAACACTTTTGACAATCACAGTTTTTATTGCAGCTAGCTGATAGGAGTGTTAGGGTGTTCAAACAATTGAAATTAAGTTGCCTGCCACACAATGTTTTCCACAATGTCTCAAAGTCTTTTGTTAGTTTATACAACTATGCTATGTTGTATGATCCAATTTACACTCTAATATGTTGCACATTTGAACTTGTGCTACTCATTAACCTTTGTCTCTCCTTCTTGCTATGTCATTACCAGAAGTTTTTATTTGACAGAAAGCACAGGTGGATGCAAGAAAAATTAGTTCTACTTTTCCATTTTCCTGACCAATTCTTATTGTCACATGCTAATCCTTTAACCTCTGTCATGACCCCATAACCCTTAACCCCTTTTACCATAACAAACATCTGCATCAACATTCAAGGCAGTAATGTTTCCAAATCTTTAACACCAACTATTCAACTTATATGGATGGGAATTTTGCAGCTGGGAAGTTTGTAGATGTTTACTCATAGCAAGTATTGTATAGGAATAACCACAGCATTTCCAATGAAGTCAACCTTGCACCTGTGCAATAATAAAATATTGTAGGCTTATTTAAAAGGAAAAAAAATCCAACAATTGCAACTTCTGACTTACATTATGTAATATAAGTATCACAAGACAAAAGTGTCTGTATCAATGGATCAGGAAAAGTCAGATATTTTTAAAGCATTCATAGCAATACAAGTAACTATTCTCCCTTGTTTCTTTATAACTTTCAGGTTTGTTTTTGTGGGTGAAGGGATAAAGCAAGAAGAAGGAGAAAAATCTCATATGCTTCAGTGAACAAAGACTATTCAGACAAATAATTCTATGTAGATAGGGGTACTCCATTTTTACAATGCAAGTGGCAGAGATATGAGAGTGAAGTGTGCAGCATCGGCTCCACACATCTACTACAAAACATCACACATAGGCACTGTTAATTCAATGACAGATTGAAAAAGTACCCAAGCTCATCATACGACGACGTTGCTTGAAATTTCCTAATTATATTTAGAAAAATCAAATCAAATCAAAAGGAACTCCTGCAAACATCATGGCATTCATGAAATGGCAGATTCAGGAAAAAAATCATTTAGTTTTTTAATGAGATTACTTACAGACAAATCTATAGAAATTATGTACAATTTATATATTAAGAGAGTCCTACATTCTTTCACTACTTCTTGTGCTAGTCTCTCCCAGATGAATGCCATCCATCTCCCACCAAAAGTAGTCTCAGATTCCTTTTGATCCACCCTGACACACTCTTAACTGTCTCCAAGTATTTTTTCCCAAAACTCAAAATTAAACCATAAAATCACAACTCCCAATTGACAAAGAAGAGTAGCAAGTCCCTCCCTCTACAAATCTAATGACAGTTCTTATTGTCCTCTGCAACACTGTTTCACAGTCTTTAGTAATCCATTTCCATATAACAGTACAAATACATACAGCCCAGCAATAGAGAGTTCTAATCACTTCTGCCTGCAGAAGACAGCTTTATTACCGGCAGAGGAAAAGAAATCACGGTTGAAAAACCAAAACGCTTGCTGCCCATTTCTGTATTTGCTAAAACCAGAGAAATATGATTTCACAAACAAGTGGACAACTGGAAATACCAGTAATAAAAATTCACTTGATTTTTAATTATAAGCAGCACAGAAGAAAAGAGATAACTACACTGAATTCCTTGAAATTTCTGCTTTAATTATATTTGATTTTTAAAATCTACCTTGGTATTAAAGTCCAGTGCATTTTGAGAAGTCTTGTATAACTCAGGATACTTCAGCATGTTTTCTTTTCGGCAGGATCTCTCAAATATTCCAAGAGTTAGTGGAGGCATTGCTGTAAACATCTAGCAGATGGATTAAAAAAACACAAACACCAAACATGTTGCAAAATCTCAGAGGTGCAGACTTGTCTAAAGACTGTTTACTCAAGAAATTTTCAAGATCATGGTTAAAAATAACAGGAAAACATAGAAATTGTCTTACCACATTGTAAAGACCTATACACCACCTTTCAAAAAGAATTTGTCCAGAAAAGCCATTGACAAATGCAAACCAGACCTGAAAAGGAGGAGAATGGCACGTTACTCAAATGTCTAGCGAAGTATGATAGATTTTGATCAGCTTCACAAAAACAGGGTGTCCCTAGAACACATTAACAAAAGAATTGAAAATGTTCTGTTTTAAATCTATATGGAAAATAACCCAAAACCCAAATCCCAACTTCCGTTCAAGAACAGATAATGGGTAATCTAGTAAAATATGTGAGCAATTCCATCTAATTATGAGAACATTTCAAGAAGGTAGCTATTTTCTGAAGGCAAGTCAAGTTATTCAAGTATTTTAGAGTGACTTAGGCTTATTGCATTTGTACCATGCTTAATTCTTAATGAAATAAAAAATATGAGAAATATTGGGGGGTGGGTGGGGTGTGTCGGGAGACAGAACAACCTACAGATTAGAAACAGTCAGCATTTTCTCATGATTAGATCACAGAATCATAGAACAGTTCAGACTGGAAGGGACTTTAAAGATCATCTAGTTCCACCCACCCTGCGATAGATAGGGACACCTCCCACTAGATCAGGCTGCCCAAGGCAGCAAACTTCCTAACAGAATTAATACAGTAAACTGTAGTTTTAAACTGAAAACTGTACTAATATTCCTTACTCCTATAGGAAACTCTCGAGAGGATGTTGTTTTACTAGAGCACTAAACGAGCTATAACTAGTGAGTTACTAAGCACTAACTCAACTACGGAGCACCTTAGAAATGTATCTCTTTTATAGCAGAAGTTTTAACACTTTTTTCTAAAATTTAATTTGAAAGGTGTGACAACGCATTTTCTTATGTTTCAATACAGCACACAGCATCACTGCTTTCTTCCATTTCCTCATGTTTATATAAGTTCCATGACAAAGTGGAGAAACAGCAAGCTTGATGAATCAAGCCTGATGTGACCAGCAGGTCCAGGGAGGTTATTCTCCCTCTGTACTCAGCACTGGTGAGACCGCTCCTTGAATACTGTGTGCAGTTCTGGGTCCTTCACCACAAGAAGGATGTTGATGCTCTGGAGCGAGTCCAGAGAAGAGCGACAAGGCTGGTGAAGGGGCTGGAGNCGATGATCCGATGGGTCTCTTCCAACCTGGTGATTCTATGATTCACTAACAAGTCATGTATTGTCTATGACAAACATAAGCTGTAATGAGATAGACAGACGTTAGAATCGTCTAAACAACATGCTACTCAGTCCAGGACTCATGTTTTCCTAGTGATTTTTTTTTTTATTTGGCTTTGTGGAGACTGTCCTACAGTTTGTATGACTTCATTATGGAAGCATCAATTGCTACAATCAACATGTACATTTATCTACATGTACCCAGGCTGCCCTCTAGGTCACCAGATTCTGTGACCAAACTCATTTTTTTAATCACATAGTGGAATATTTGAACATCTTTGTCAATACTTTGAGATAGGAAAAAACCCCCCTTGAAATTAGCAACTATTAGCAGTAAAAATGGGAGGTAAGATTAAGTAAAAATTGCTATGTTTGACCAATAAAGAAAAAGTAAATAGATTTTTCTCTGTGGTCAATTATTGGAACAAGTTTGCATACAAAATCATGAATGTTAAGGGCTGCAATATAGAGATATTAAACATACCGAATTTCTGATGTCTTATAATGCTCATAATGGAGTATCCAGAAAGAACATTAACTTTCTCTTGTGATTTTTCTCACAGTCAAAATGCTATAAAACTTTAATTTTAAAAGAAAGGCCTAAATACATGTACTAAATCTAGTCCACATATTCACTTCTGTTAAAAGTAAGTGATGCTAAGCAACACTTGAAACTATTTTGAAATTACCGCTTAAAGAAATGCAAGAATTTATGGCAAAATTTCAATTTACAGTAAACATCATATATGAAGTTGCTATAAAACCTCTCAGAAATGCTATGCAACATTTTATTCCTTAAAATCCCTGATGCTTTCAGTTTTATTTTGTACAGCATTAAAAAATATCAAGCTAATTAAACTCTGAAAACTACAGTTTTACTTTAGAATTGCAATGAAATACTTTCAATTGTAATAGCAATTTCCTGAAATCTCAGCATTTACTAAGTATTTCTCCCATAGAAAGCATTCAAGTTACAGGCATTTCAGTTAATTTTCAGTGTAATAAGGAACTGTAACAAATCTTGCTCAGAACTCTAGATACAAGCCAAGAAATGAAATTTGGTAGCATTTCTGGGTTCTAACTTTCATGTTGAATCTATCAAAAAATGGCCGGAAAGCGTAATTTTTTAATGTAGCTAAAACCAATGCTCTCTTTAGTAGAAACACTACTATTCAGTGCAGTATCAGATATACCACTTTAAGAGACAGAGTGCCTTTAATAACTGAGCAGAAACATGGACTTTCTATTGTTTACAAGAAAGTATTTGAAAGACTGCATTAAGAACACCTATGGCTCAAACATACTTAGCAGATCTAGGTGAGAGTGGTGTGGGGGAAGCAGCAAGGATAAATACATTCCCCTGCTGAAACTGTAAGGGGAGAAGAAAGTAAGGCACCCACTTACCCTAACTTCTGAAACTTGGACCCTAAGAAATTAGTCTTCATCATACACAAAAAATCTTCTGTGAAGCTTATGACAGTATTGACAGTGACAAGAAACACAGTTTCTTGCTTCACAGTGGGAAATTTATTAATGGAAAAGTATGTTTCATTCTGATTATGATGAACAACAAAGGCACCTGTACCTCCAAAGTAAGTTTTTAGGACAAGTCGCACATGACTGTGATTTGGGAACAGATTCAGCTACTCCTCTCCTAGGGGGTACATGCTACTCCAACAGCTCAAATTACTAACCAAGCACCCCTATAGAGAAGTACAGGAGATAGGTGTCCTTGATAAGTAATTCAGGCTGTATAAGTGAAGAAGTGAAAATTCAGACCATTTTCTATTTCATTCACTAAATAATTTCTAATAATAATTTCTAAAATATGATGGGCCGCAGTGCAGATCTCTGTATTTCTAGTTTTCAAATCATACAACGCAAAAAAGCGGGCATGAGCACAATCACTTTCTGCTGTGTTTTAAACTGAACTTGGTGTAGTTTCCCCAGTATACTGAACAACAGCACCTGAACTCTATAGCTCAGAAGCAGTATGAGTATATACGGAAAGCCTGCTCATGTTTAGGGTTATGCAGAATAACAACCTCAGGATAACCACAGTCACAGAATCACAGAATCACAGAATCACTGGGTTGGAAGAGACCCACTGGATCATTGAGTCCAACCACTCCCACAAAACACTAAACCATGTACCTCAGGACCCCGTCCACCCGTAACTTAAACACCTCCAGGGAAGGCGAATCAACCACCTCCCTGGGCAGCATATTCCAGTGCCTAATGACCCTTTCCGTAAAAAACTTCTTCCTAATCTGCAACCTAAACCTCCCCTGGCGGAGCTTGAGGCCATTCCCCCTTGTCCTGTCCCCTGACACCTGGGAGAAGAGGCCAGCTCCCTCCTCTCTACAACCTCCCTTCAGGTATTTGTAGAGAGTAATGAGGTCTCCCCTCAGCCTCCTCTTCTCCAGGCTAAACAGCCCCAGCTCTCTCAGCCGCTCCTCATAAGGCCTGTTCTCGAGCCCCTTCACCAGCTTTGTCGCTCTTCTCTGGACATGCTCCAGAGCCTCAACAGCCTGAGTAGTTTAATGAGTTTAAATGAGTAGTTTAAAAAAAGAGTATATGTAGTAATAGCAATTAGATGACCAAAGCCAATCCACAAAGGAGTTCTCAATCGCTACATCAATGACAATCCTAACTATCAATAATAAGGTAGTAACAGTCTCCACAAAATAAGTATAACACTATGCATAGGCTTATCCTATGCAAATGTAAGGCTTGGTACAGCCTTAATAATGCACATTAGCAGTCTATTAGAAATTCAAAGCCTTCACTTGTAATTTAGAAAGATACTTCAGACTATAACATTTGAAGTTATTAGGATATTATATATTAATATATTATCTCATACAAAATATAAGTTCCATGTTAAAATTTCTATTGAGTCAAGACACAGAGTAGAAAAAGTCAAAAGTTACTGATCACTTCTAATTTCTTATGAACAAGAGTTTAGAAGTTCATAAACACTCATCAGTGTGCAGGAATATTACTATAGACCTTTACTGTTTTCTGAACCAAGAAACCAACAGCACTTATTTTGTATCACTCCACAAATGCCTCGGAAAACGGTTGATTTTAGATTAAAGGGAATCTACTACATTACTTATATTAGTACTGAGCAGACATTTAAAAACATAATTTGCGTCTATTAAGCAAAGGCAGGTAGTTTTAGTTGTCAGTTCATAAAAAGAAACTTATTTAAAGCAACTTCCAGACATGTCTTTTATAGGACTATTTTCTAAACTCCAAGACAGAGGAGGTGTGGCCACAAAAGCCTCACAGACATTTTCCTGATGTAGCATTTCTGCATATTAAGCAGCAGCTTACAAATACTCATTGAGCTCTCTGCTCCCACGCCTGATCTGTACAAAAAAACTGAAAAGAGAGATTCAAGACTGGCAGTTGTCCTTTCTAGAGACATTCAATGATGAATTTCTGCCCATTCACTCGCAGTATTGACATGAGCTATTAACACTCGTGAAAGTTTTCTGAGCTGTATTGGGTACACAGGAATTCAAGTAGAAGTCATTTTGTCTTCCAGAAAAGGTGTGTATGGTAAAATGCTGGTATGCATGATATATAAAGGGCCATAACCCATATAATAATGATTTCTTTGCTCTTCAATCTGCTCAGGAGGCAGACACTATCACTTCCAGTCCTTTGTATTTTTAAACTACAATCTCTATACCTTGCATTTAACTTGCTTTCACAAAGAATACAAACCATGGGATGCTTATATATGATTTAAGTTATAAATGTAACAATTTTTTCATAGGTGACAATGACAAGAAATGAAGTAAAATAAGGTAACATGTTCTGAATCCCAACTTTGAAAGTTTTATATAAACACAAACTATACATCAACATTTTTTTGTCAAATACATCAAGAACTACCACTAATCAGTACTTCTGGAAGTCTGATCATTTAATCAGATATTCAATTATTGAAATGCAGGACCTAAAGTCTGCCATCACTTCTAAAGTGAAAAAGGATCTTTAATGGATTTGCTTTTCCTATAGCTTCCTACTTTCCATTTTTCTAAACAGACTACAAACTTGCTGTTACTTAGATTCAATCTATTTATGTAAATAACACAATAAATAATAAACCCGGGAAAATTTCGAAAACATAAAAAATATGCTAAGAAAAATCCACATATTTTGGCTATAATACTTGTACATAAGATGTACAAAGTATTTGGTTATAAGAAAGTAAGTAGTGGTTGAAAGAAAAATAGGACCAGTAAATGAAGGAGAAGGATAAAAAAAACCCCAACAATCTGCATGTTCAAAATGTTAAGGTTGTCATGTGGTCATGAATATCATGAAAAATTATAGCTACATTTGCTTTCTTAACCATACCTGTCAATAAATGTACATTTATTACAACACAGTCTTCTCACACTACTGTATTTTTCACAAGACTTTAGTCTTCTTGAAATCCCAGGTGAGAAAATTCGGTCAGCTACTCAGTAAAGCATCCCTGTTCATAAACTAGAGCCTGAGGAGGCATGGTTGCCCCATCAATAAGCAAAAGGTATGCAACAGTGTAGCTAAATATCCCCCCTAAGTATTGCTCTGAACAACAAAAGCCCTGGAGTTCAACAGTGCTCTGAAAAAAAGCTTCAGACTGTGAACTGGATGGTTAGTGACACCACATATATTTCTGGTATATTTACTCTACTTGAACTACATTCCTTAAATGCTGTAATGACGTTATTGATACAAAATTTCAGTAAGCTAGCAGCATCACTCAACACAAACATTCAGTACTACAATTTAGTGTGTATTTTTAAGACAATTGGGTCTTTTAAAGTAAAAAAAAAAAAAGAAAGAAAACCCCACTCTAATATTAACCAGTTAATTAAAAAGCAAGAACCAGTACTAGTGTCTATTGACAGTTTAAATGCTTTTTTAAAATCATATATAATACTAAAAGCTTAAATTATAAAATTTTTACTTTCAAGAAGGAACATTTACTGTATTGTAAAATTACCTCGATAATATAAAGGACTATATTCTTGTAGAAACAATACAAGATGCATTTAGCTACTCTGTTATAATTCCAGGCTCCATGAACCAATAACAAATTCTTCAAATACTTGAACTGCAAAAATGAACAAATACACAGTCAGAACATGCCTCCACCAATATTAACTTAATCTTAAAGAACTTTGTTGTAGCATTTTTTAGTGTAATGACTTACCTGAGCAATTGAGTAGTCTGAAGAATTAGCAGCTTGGAGGCCTTCATTCCCACTAATACCGACACCAACATGCGCTGTTTGTATCATGCTTACATCATTTGCTCCATCACCAATTGCCAGAGTTACTACCTTAACTTGTTTTTTAACCATTTCTACAACTTCAGATTTTTGAAGTGGTGATACCCTAAGGGGTTACAGAAAGAAAAATGCTAAATACAGGACTTTCAAATAAATGTACTTTCAACACATATTTTACATTCTGTGAAGAGGTAATAAAACCAGGCTAACCAACATCCTAGTCAGTTCATGATGCTGTTATTGCCCTTTAGGCTATATGCTAAAAACTTATTTCCAGTAAAATTCACAGAAACCTTCAATCTGTGGAAGCAAAATGTCAAAAGGACTGTAGACACACTGTTCAAACAGCAATAGCCCCTAAACCAGAGTAATGGAAGAAACATCAAATGCTGCTGCTGCCAGAATTAACTTTGAACAGTAGTAGATTTTGGCATATTTTGTTGTCATGTTTTCTATTTTCCTTTCTGTTTAAATACTTAGTTTATAAACAAACAACAAGATACTTAAGACAGATGTCAATGCAAACAGGAACAAAGTAGACCACCGCTATCTTAACATAGTCTACACTATCAAATTAGAGGAAGAAACTTTGAACACTGACCCTTGATCCTCCATAGAATCACAGAATAACCAAGTTGGAAGGGACCCATCGGATCATCGAGTCCAACCATTCCNCTACTGACAACATTGTATCTGTTTTGGCACCCCCTACCACTCTGTGTGTGTCTGTTGTAGCTCGAGGTAAATCAGAGTTAATTTTATGAGTAATTCACTTGCTTTAAGTAACTTCATTAACTGAAAAATACCTGCACATTTTTGAGACAGTGCTCTTCCATAAAGTGATAACACTTGGCATTGGTATGTAAAAAGGTCAATGCTTATACTTAACCAAGGCCATATTCAGGTGGGTGGAAAAGAAGTCACATCTGCGAGAAGAGGCAAATAGGGTAGGTGACCCTAAACTGACCAACAGTATTCCAACCAATATACTTCATACTCAGTATAAAACTGAGAGATCATGAGGGTCTCCCTCTCTTCTGCGATGGCTGACATACAGTGGGGAACTCTTCTGTCTGGCTGCTCCTCATCCTGGATCCATGCATTCCTGAATCCAGTTCCATGTTGTGGAAGTTCTACTCTGCAAGCTGAAACTCAGTCCTTGCAGAATTTGAGATACGTTAACTGAAAATAATATGGAGAACTTAATGCGCTAGGACTGATGTGTTTCACAAGGTAGGGTGGGGAAGGAGCAAACTAAGCAGTGTGGTAATCCACTCTTGTACTTCCTGGCACTGGAGTCAAGGATCAGACCCTACCCCTCTTCTTTCATAGTATAAACAAACAAGAACAAAATGCGGAGCGGGGGGGAATAACTGTTCGCTGCTTGCTTCAGTGAAAGTAATTCTGGTATCAAAGCATGACTTCTTCCAGCTGCAGTTGTTGCAGAGCTGGGTTTGTGCAGCTGGTAAAGAAGAGATGGAAACATCATTTCCTTATCGCCCTTTCCAGCATTCCAGACAAACTCTATTTTAGATGCCTCCATGCAAAAAACAAACACGGCTAAGAAGCAGAAGCAAAACCTACCACTGGATACACACTGGCATGAAAAACTGGGAAAAAGCATGTATTTATAATTAATTTCCTACAAGTCTTCTATATGCACCCTCATGGCAATAACCTTTCAAAGCTTCTGAACTTTCCAAAGGAAAAATATGAAAGAGCAGTTACTTCTAAGTAATGTTCCTTCCTGAGCACACTCTGTATATTGCTGTTTACTGGGATACTGCCAAGTAGAAAGGCCTGTGGAGTTCATGAGTACAGTTCTCACCTGAACCATAAATACTGTACGATACTCAAAAGCTCAGTAACAAGAAAAAAAATATTACCACTAGACATGAAAAATTGAGCTGTATAATGGCATTTATGCCCTCCTGAAGATCCTCATAAACAATCTAATATCAATGTAAGAAAAGCAAAGTTTTTCTTAGAAACTGACAGCTGAGGCCAGTGACTGACTTCAGAGTGTTCAATAAAATGTAAATGCAGCAGAAAAAGTTCAAAAAAACCCCCAGATCTTTGACATCACACTGCTATTATGTGTTACGTATTATCCATTACTGATTATCTATTTCCTTTATTAACAAATCTAAGTTAGAAAGATTTGAGACAAGTTACATAATCAGGACAAGCGTAGAAGAGTCTGACAAATTTTTATAAATATGTCCATTAGAAATGCAAATTTCACCAAATCAATGTTGATTTCGTATAAAAGGAAAGCACTTAACCACTAAAATAAAGACTACTTAAGTTTTTAGCCATCTAAGATTAATCATGATCATTCTGAAACATAGCTTAAAACTGCAGGAGAAAACCAAGGTATTCTAGAAATGCTTTTCACATCCTGAAATGCACATTTATTCATATGACATTCTGGAAGAATTGAGTTTTGTCTAAAATAGTAAATTACATAACAATCACAATTCTTACGAGTTAAAACTTAAACAACATTTCTGAAAGTCAAACTACTTAAGAGCTGAAAGAGGATTCCAAGCTATTCCTCACAGAGGAAGTCAACTTATGAGAGAATTGTTTTAAAACATCAAATTTTAAACAGAAATTATTAAAAAAAGAGACATTATGATGTCTTCCTGCATATTATTTTATATTTAGAAATCTAACTTCTGAAAGCAAAGCACATTATCACTTCTATGAATTCCTTAATATTACCTTTGACGTGTATTTATTATATATTAGTTTAAACTACAAGCCCCTTGTCTTTTGTAGAATGAGATCTTATGTATGCTTGGGGTCAGACTCACTATAGTCACATAACATCACTCCTTTCAATGGTATCAGTTTATTGCTTAAGTCCCTGTCACCAAGGTATTAATTTTACTACAGAACTGACTTATTCTTGATGCGATTTCAACGTCACAGAAGAAATAACAAAGGAATGACATGAACTCCACAGATACATACATATAAAAGAAAAAGAAAGTATTTTCCATTTTTCATCTAGTAAATATTACTATATTTTCATTTTGTTTACTAGGTAAAGTTATACGAAGAAAGTGTTTCAATAAATAAACTAAACCTCAAGATTGGACAAGGTTACTGAATTGCCAGCACAGGGCCATGCTAATGGTGATTACCTTTTTTC
>WAAB01000102.1:1741-26156 GCA_013389865.1 Piaya cayana
GTCTCTTCCAACCTGGTTGTTCTGTGATTCTGTGTTCTGTCTCTGAAATGTTTCAGAGTGTGTCAGCTTACTACAAGGAAGCAATTTTTGCTCTCTAGTCAATGTTCTCACCACCACCTCTGTGGAGGTTATAGAACCTTCAATGATCAAATGTCACATTATCTACACATGCCCATGATCAATTAAACCAATGAAACCATGAGTTGACAATATTTGGAAGCAATAAATAACAAATACCCTGTCTTAAGAGAGAGCACTTCACCTATTTAAAACAGGATAATCAGTTGTTATCTATTTTTTCTGGTAGCTGATTATCAACAGGATAATTGTATTGCACTGATAAATGTGGTACTGGAACTTCAGTTTTGGACTAAGAGAGTATTTAGTACAAATCACAGCTAACACGAGACTTGGACTGAACCACAACTTCATCTCACAATGATTTTCATGCTGAACGCTATCGAGATGCTATCCCCTCCCCAGAAATCATAGAATCATAGAACAACCAGGTTGGAAGAGACCTACCGGATCATCAAGTCCAACCATTCCTATCAAAATTAAACAACCAGCTTGAGCACTTGCTGGGAAATGGCTACAGGCTGTAGAACCTGGGCAAATGTCACATGATCTACGCATCATCTTGCTTAATTAAACCAATGTAGCCACGAGTTGACAGCATTTGGGAGCAATAAATAACAAATAAATAACAAACCTGACGAAGGGAACCACAGCTTCATCTCACGCTGATTTTCACGCTGAGTGCTACTGAGAAGTTATCCCCTCCCCAGAAGTGAAACAACCACCCTGAGCAGTTACTGACATATTAATATCAGGTGTAGAATCTGAGCAAATGTCACATTATCTACACACTCCCCTGCTAAATTAAACCAATGAAACCACGAGTTGACAACACTTAGAAGCAATAAGTAACAAATACCTGGCAAGACCTGTCTTAGGAAAGAACATTTCGCATAATTAAAACAGGACAATAAGTTGTATCTTTTCTTTCTGGTAGCCGACTATTAAATCACCAGCCTGAGTGTTTACTGGCAAATTGCTGCGGGCTGTAGAACCTGGGCAAACAGCATGTTATCTACTCATGCCCCTACTTAATTAAACCAATCAAGTCACAAGTTGACGCTATGTGAGAGCAACAAAGAACCTGCAGAATTATATAATGATTAAAAGCTTTAACTGCATCAACAAAAACCAACCTGCACAGGGTACTATGGTTCCTTTGCATACAACCCCCTGGGTTTGGAGAGGCGAGGAGGAGCCCAGCACTGCTGTACTGATACCGAAAATGCCAGCAAATAAACTCTCTGAGACTCTTTCTTAAGAGTTTTAGGAAGTGAGCATCCTTTACCAGGCCCGGGCAACATGAGCAGTGATCTCCATCAGTTGTGTGCAGCCAGACAAGGGCTGGGACATAAGAGATTTCCACTTACATGTATATGGATGAATTCTCCCAGAAATCCTATGCATATTCTATCACTTTCCAAGACCTTTGACCTGGCCCACCACAGCTGGTTTAACATTCTTGCATTGACATGAGGAGAATTTGTTCCTCCTGGGCTGCTACACAGACAAATAAAACAACCTAATCTGCACAGCCACTATTTTGTTGTAAGCTTGCTCTGAATTACGCACCACCAACAGCTTCTGAAAGCCTCAGAGGGCTTCCAGATTCAGTAATAAGGAAAAGAGCAAACTCTGCAGGAACCAGATGGGAATACAGGCACAGAAGCCTTCTCTGGAGGGCTCTGCCCCTGTGGTGATCCCAGGCTCAGGAACACCACCAGGCTGAGGCAGCTGGGGGTGAGGTTAGCCTGGCCCTTCTTGAGTCTGGGAAGAGGAGACTAGGAAGAGAAATAATACCTCATAGAAGCATAGAATCACCAGGTTGGAAAAGACCCACTGGACCATCGAGTCCAACCATTCCTATCAAATACTAAACCCCATGCAGCACTGTAGGCTTGGGGAAGAGTGGCTGGAAAGCTGCCTGGCAGAGGAGGACCTGGGGGTCCTGGTCAACAGTGGCTGAGTCCAAGCCAGCTGTGGCCCAGGTGGCCAAGAAGGCCAACAGCCTGCTGGCTCAGATCAGCCATGGGGTGGCCAGCAGAACCAGGGCAGGGATTGCCCCCTGGACTCAGCACTGGTGAGGCTGCATCTCTAATCCTGGGTTCAGTTTTGGGCCCCTCAGTACAGGAAGGACATTGAGGGGCTGGAGCACGTGCAGAGAAGGGAATGGAGCCAGTGAAGGGGGTGGAGGACAAGGCTTACGAGGACCTGCTGAGGGACCTGGGGCTGTTTAGCCTGGAGGAGGCTGAGGGGAGACCTCATTGCTCTCTGCAGCTCCTGGAAAGGAGGTTGTGGCAAGGTGGGCGCTGGGCTCTTCTCCCACATAACAAGCGGCAGGACAAGAGAGAAAGGCCTCAAGCTGCATCAGGGGAAGTGAGATTGGGTATTGCGGAAATTTCGTTCCCCGAAAGGGTTCCCAAGCCCTCGCAGAGGCTCCCGGGGCCGTGGTGTTCCCATCCCTGGAAGGTTTAAAAGACAGGTGGATGAGGTGCTCGGGGATGGCTCAGTAGTGGGTAGGGGCGGCTGGACTCGATGATGTCAAAGCCCTTTCCAGCCAAGCGGGGCTGTGTGTCTGTGACAATGGCGGCACCGCACTCCCCGTGGCGCCGGAAGGCGACGGCGCCTCTATGGCCGCGGCGCAGCACGTCGGTTCCGGGCGGCGCTCTGTCCGCTCCCGCCTCTCGTTGGTGGCGCTCTGTCCGCCGCTGCCCCTCGGTGGTGGCGCCGGGCGGCGACGCTCCATGCCGCGGCGGCGCCGTCTCGGTGTCCGGACGGGGGGAGGCGGAGCCTGGCGGAGCCATGGCGGGCGTGCGGAGTCTGCGGGTCTCGGTGAAGGCGGAGGCGCCGGGGACCACGGCCGAGCCCCGCGGGCCCGAGCCCGAGCCTATGGAGGTGGAGGAGGGCGAGCTGGAGGCCATCCCCGTGAGGCGATCGCTGCGGGAGCTGCTCCCGGTGAGAAGGAGGCGGGGGAGGGAGCGGCGCCTGGTGGGGGCGGGAGCGCCTGCGGGGCTGCAGAGGCGTTTGTGGGGCAGGGGGGGCCCGGGGGGCTGCGGGTGTGCTTGTGGGGCCCGAGGGGCTGCGAGTGTGCTTGTGGGGCCTAGGGAACTGCGAGGGCGTCTGTGGGACAGGAGGGGCCTGGGGGGCTGTAGGGGCGTCTGTGGGGCAGGGGGATCTGGGCGGCTGCGAGGGCGTTTGTGGGGCAGGGGGATCTGGGGGGCTGCGAGGGTGTCTGTGGGGTAGTGGGGTCTGGGGGCCTGTAAGGGCGTTTGTGGGGGGAAGGGGGTGGGCTAGGGGGCTGCAAGGGCGTTTGTGGGAAGCATTTGTGGGAAACGCAGTATGTGGGAGTAGAGCAGCATGTGGAGAAGTGGAGTTGGGGCTTTAGGCTGTGCGAGAGGTTGTGGGCAGGGTTTGTCGTAGGAGGTGGACAGGGTGGGGTGAAGGGAGTTCAGGAAGGGGCGGAGAAGAGGGTTTAGGGTGTAGGGTTGGGCTGGAATGAGGGCTGTATGTAGGAGAAAGGCAACACAGAAAGTATCTAGAGTGGGGAGCAGGGGGGGACTGGGAGAGCTGAGTTGGAGGTGCTGGGAGTGTGGGCTCTGATCAGTGGGGTTTGTGGGTTTCCTTTCTTTTTTCCACTGCTGCTGTTTGTTCCTGTACAAGTTTTAGTTGGGTCAGTTTTAATACATAAAAATGGGTCAGAGTTCCTCTAACCTCCTAAGCAGTCTTTTGCTCTCAAAACTTAGTGCAGGGTACTTCAGAACTAATCCCTAATTAGCTGATTTACCATCATGCTTGAGCTTCTACCAAGTACATGGTGCAAGAGACAGCTCCCTGATATATTTCTTGGTGTTTCATAAGTGAGCCTCAGACAGAGGGGGTCTTTAACTTTAAAAATCATAGAATCTGGAATCCTCAACATAAGGATGTGGACTGGGTCCAGAGGAGGCTACAAAGATGATCAGAGGGCTGGAGCAACTCCCGTATGAGGCCAGGCTGAGAGAGTTGGGGTTGTTCAGCCTGGAGAAGAGACGGGTGGAGAAGGGGTGGAACTGGATGGGCTTTGAGGTCCCTTCCAACCCAAACTATTCAATGATTCTGTGGATTATTTTGGCATGAGCGTAAACAACATGTTTATTCCTAGGGAAAGCAAGACATGTTATTCCAGCTCCAGCCTTTTGCCAGGTCCTGAGGGTACTAGGGTGAAGAGGTGCCGTTTGTACCTACGCAAACCAAAGACGGGACAGCATTGGGCCATTGGTCCAAAGTCTCTGTGTTTTTGTGCAGTCCTGATTGATGGAAATCAATCAATCAATCAATCAATCAATCATTATTCTTTCCCCATCATTCTCCACTTTACTCTTAATTGTAGGATTGTAACACTTTGTCGTGCTGGCATTTGGAAGTTGGGCTGGGAATATTGATAGGAAAAGTTCCTTGTTTAATTGTGGCTATGGCTCAGTGTCTGACTTTTGAACTGAAAGTCGCTAATTGATACTTCAGGAGTCAGGTAGAACTGTTAAATCTGTTCATATTTTACAAGCAAATTATACCTGAAAACAAAATTCAGGAAAATTTATCTAGGGAAGCTGTTTGATGCCTCACTCCACATTGCCGTGAGACAGTAAGAATGGCAACAGCAGTGGACACAGAAACTAAAGTTTGCTGGAGGAAAGAATCCTGATAGGGAAGTTTGATTCCGTTCGTATGCTTGTACCTTCACTGACATCGGTGAGAGCTATTGCTTGTGTACCTGCCTGTCAAGGGATGCAGCTTGGAGTAAGGATCGAGGAAAAGAAGATGTGGCCCTTGTTTTTCCAGCGTAGCATGTAGGTGCTTTCAATGTTCATCAGTTTCATTTTGCTTTGTTTCAGGACACCAGCAGGAGATATGAAAACAAAGCTGGAAGCTTCATTACAGGAATAGATGTGACCTCCAAGGTAATTTTTGTGCTGTGGTTCTTCAACACATGTCATCATTGCTGCTGAAAAGGAGGAACTGTTGCATTTACTTCCTCCCCAGTAGGCACAGCTCAGCCTCACGATCGCATAGCTGGCATTTTTTATTAACCAGGGATTTTTCCTTTTGCTGTTTGTCACCTGCAGCGGGATAGGATCTCTTGTTAATTGTAGGAATTTTCAGTTTTAAGTAACAAAACCTTGCATGCTAGAACTTGAAAGTGTTCCTATTGTAGTTGATGCCACTCGAAATTGCAAAACAAAGCCCCTTGAGCTGAACCAGCTGAGTTTTTTCCTTTTAGGAGAGCGACAGAAGTAAGAAGTGGTGCTTGGTAGGAAAATACAGTTTTATTGCCACGTATCTTCCAAGGACTTCTTGCTGCTTTATCATTGAAGTTGTAGTTTGAAGAATGTGAACAGCTGTTGCATTTAAATAACTTAAAGTTGCAGAATTCCACAGATCTCCTCTCTGTCCATCTAACCCTTAACAGGCTGTTGCTTTGTATTGTGCCATTGACCACAATATCTGTCATCTGCTAATAGAAAAAAAGCAGTTGATCATACACTTGATAAGATAGGAACACTTCTGCATGTTCTAACAAATACAGATCCCTGCCTCAGCAGCATGTAGACAAATAACATGAATTCCCAGTTTGATTAGAGAAGCTCATAAGGCTGCTCTTATCCAAAAGTTCACAAAGGGTTCCAGATGAAGACTGAAAATCAACTTTTTGGCTTTGATATCTAGCTTGTGTGTATAGAAATTCGGTAAAGAATTTGAAGTTCCGCTTATCAGGAGAAAGCTGTCATCTTTTGTTGTGTTCTTTAATGATGCAACTCTGAAAACCTTTAAGAAATTGGGTCAAAGAGGTTTTGACAACCTTGGAAATAATTTAAAGCCCAATTATTTGAACATCATTGGTGACAGTTTTGGCTTAATCACAGTTTGTGTTCCAAGTTTGACTTTGGTTAGGAAGAGCCAGAAATCTATAATGCTTCCTAACAAATTCTGTAGAATACAGAGCTTCTCAGTCAGCAGCAAAAATTGCAGAAGATCCACATAAGCTGTTGCTCACGAGCTACTGAGTTGGAGTCCAAAGAAGGTCTTTATAGGTGGCTCTCTGGCTGGTGTTGGTGAATTTGTGCTCAGAGAGATAAGTCTACATTTTTGTTTATTTAAAAACAGGGAAAAATCTCTTAAATTTTCCACGTGGTAGAAATACTTATTTTCAGTGAGGGTTTTTTTTGAGCGTGGCCTGTATATGTTTGTTAGGAAGGAAGAGATGGTGTTACTGCTCCATCATGGAAGGAAAAGATGATGTTACTGCTCCGTCTGAGGCAGCTTGTTTCTGTGCGTCCCGATTCCCATTATATTACTGGACCTTTGTTTAAACGGTTACGTGGCACAGAAATGTGTCAGTGAATTGTTTCTGCTTTCTGAAACATCCAGTTCTCTTCCAAACTAATGGAATTCTTAATACAGATTGTTGCTGTCTGGTAAGTTTTAACCTCTTGTTGGGAATGCTGCTGTGATTCCTGTTTTGATGGCATTGTTTGGCAATTTGCAGGAAGCAATTGAGAAAAAGGAACAAAGAGCAAAACGCTTTCATTTTCGAGCTGAAGTGAATCTCGCCCAAAGGAATGTGGCGTTGGATCGGGACATGATGAAGAAAGGTATGAGTTTATCCAATAGATGAGAAGAAAAGTTTCTTTTGTTAATTTCCTCACAATTCCTTTAGTCTATAGTATTTTGTGCATAACCAGAAGTTTTCCCAGATCATATTGTCACAGGATAGTTTGAGTTGGAAGGGGCCCCCACTTAAAGGGGGTTCCAAACCCCCTGCAATGGGCAGGGACACCTCCCACTAGCTCAGGTTGCCCAAGCCCCATCCAACCTGGCCTGGAACCCCTCCAGGGATGGGGCAGCCACTCTGGGCAACCTGGGCCAGGGCCTCCCCACCCTTACGGTGAAGAAATTCCTCCTTAGGTCCAGTCTAAATCTATCCCTCTCCAGTTTATCCCCATTCCTCCTCGTCCTATCACCACAAGCCTTTGTTTACACTCCCTCCCCAGCTTTCTTGTAGCTCTTTCAGGTACTGGAGGGTCGCTGTAAGGTCTCCTCAGAGCCTTCTCTTCTCCAGGCTGAACAGCCCAACTCTCAGCCTGGCCTCATACGGGAGGTGCTCCAGCCCTTGGATTATCTTTGTAGCCTCCTCCGGACCCGATCCAACAACTCCATCTCCTTATGCTGAGGATTCTAGAACTGGACACAATACTCCAGATGAGGTCTCACAAGAGAGGAAAGGGGCAGAATCACTTCCCTCGAGCTGCTGACCACATTTTTGTTTTAAACTACTTGATAGTTGTCATTTCAGTCCTTGCTTTACCTGCCTCAGAAAGAACAACACATTTTTGTGTACCTTATTTACTGTTTGACAACAGCCCTGAGTGCTGTGTGTCCAGAATTCATTTTCTGGGTCAGTGCTGCCTTCTTTGGAAGACCAGACCTCGGTCTCTGTCTGTGTAGGAGCAGAGGAGACTGTGCAGTGAGATCGGATTCCATGCTGTCTGCACAGTGAAGCTGGACTAACTGCACTTGTGCTCTTGGATGGCAGACTGGGCATGTTGGAATATAAGCAGATCAACTGGGCAGTGTTTGCACAACAGATCGGTGCTTTTGGCATCCAGTTTATCCTCAAAGGTTTATGTCCAGCTGGCAGCTTGGCACCACTAAGCTATGGCCTGTAGGTGCTCCCCATCAGATGATACCAGCAGAAGTGCTGTGTGCACACATCCTGGCCACAGGCTCATCTGTGTTCTGGCTCTTTAGTCCTTAATGGTAGCACTTTGGCAGCAGCATTTCAGAGAATCACAGAATCACCAAATTGGAAAAGATCCACTGGATCATTGAGTCCAACCATTCCTAAAACCAGTCACAAAACTATGTCCCTCAGCACCTCATCCACCTGTCCCTTAAACTCCTCCAGGGAAGGTGACTCAACCCCCTCCCTGGGCAGCCTCTGACAGTGCCCAATGACCATTTCCGTGAAATTTTCTTTCCTAATGTCCAGCTTGAACCTGCCCAGGCGGAGCTTGAAGCCATTCCCTCTCGTCCTGTCCCCTGTCACTTGGAAGAAGAGCCCAGCTCCCTCCCCTCCACAACCTCCTTTCAGGGAGTTGGAGAGAGCAATGAGGTCTCCTCTCAACTGCCTCTTCTCCAGGCTAAACACCCCCAGCTCTCTCAGCCGTTCCTCATCAGACCTGTTCTCCAGCCCCCTCACCAGCTTTGTTGCTCTTCTCTGGACTCGCTCCAGAGCCTCAACATCCTTCTTGTGCTGAGGGGCCCGCAACTGACCCCAGGATTCAAGGAGCGGTCTCACCAGTGCTGAGTCCAGAGGGAGAAGAACCTTCCTGGACCTGCTGACCACACCATTTCTGATCCAAGCCAAGATGCCATTGGCCTTCTTGGCCACCTGTTACTAATGGAAAAGCTTGTTCTGTGAAACTAAGTACCAGTTTTGTATCGCTTCCTCTTCACAGCAATTCCAAAAGTGAGACTGGACACAATTTACATTTGTGGGGTGGATGAGATGAGTACACAGGACATCTTCGCCTATTTCAAAGAGTATCCTCCTGCTCACATTGAGTGGTTGGATGATACATCATGTAAGTAGATGGAGTCTTTTTTCTTTCTCTTTTTGTAGTACCTGTCATAGCTGAACTTCGGGTGCCTTAGTGGCTTTTAAAGTCACTGGTCTTTGTCTGTCTCGGTTTCCCTGTCATTTGCCGTAGTCAAAAAAAGACTTAGAAAGAAGGAATTAATATTATATGGTGAAAATGAAACCCACTATCTGGTTGAGTGTTTACTATTGCAGTGAGGTATCACAGCGTAACTTGGAGGTCTCTAAATGGAAAAAAAGGTCTAAAATGTTGTGCTGCTCATACATTAACATAAATAATGTTCCAGCTTGAGAGCATCACCAGGGGTGGTGTTCTGAGGGCAGATTATTGAGCTGTGTGCAGTTAAGGTTTTGTGCTGTTAAGGAGCACGCTTGCTGCTATATTTGTTTTGTGCATCCTCGAGGAGAACTCAATGGGTGGAAGAAGGTGGCAGCTGAGTGTGGTTTACAGAGACTGGGGAAGGGATGCAAACTCACATTGCAAAGGCTGTTTCAGAGACTCAACGTGCTATGAGATTGCCAGACAGATGTAAGGTTATTGGCAATCAGGCTTTCTTCAGTGACCACTAGAGACTGTACCAGGGCTGTTTGCTGCAGTCGGACCCTGGATCATGGAGCTGGAAGGTTCCAAGATTGTCGTGTGGCTGGAAACCCTGTAGCTGAAACCATATCAAAAGAAATAGGAGCCAGAGCACGTTTTCCAGTTGGATTGGGATTGCTGGAAAGTGGTGTATCAACAAGCATGGCTAAGAGCTGAGAATTGGTAGCATGGTTTCCTGGAATGACCTTGAAGGAATTACATTTTATTGCAAGACAAAATACATGGTAAACAAAGTACTGGTAACCTTGAAGTCTCAGTGTGCGATGGCTTGATGTGCTGCCGCAAGCTGACAGCAAATCTGAAACGCAGTGAGCCCGGGATGGACGATCGCGGTGAAGAGTGGCTGGAGGAACCTGGAGTGGCGCATAAGCGAGCAAGTGCATGGCTGGACTCTGTGTCTGAGGCTGCAGGTCCATGATGGTCTGATTATCTTTTCCCAGTCTGATTATCCTTTTTCTTAAGTGTCACATAAGTATATTTAGCATAAGACCAGAGTGAACTTGCAGAGCAGAACTGCAGGCTTCAGAGTCATAACAACCCTTGGCCCAGTTACAGTTCAAGCACGTTTGGTTGGGGGTATTTTGCCAACTGCACTTGGTGAAAATATCAAGGAAAAACATGGCCTTCCAGCTTAGATTTGTGACACAGCATGGCAAAAATTGTAACTTTCCCAACCAAAACACACCTTAAGGCATGTTAGTGCTAATAAGAATTTACAGTACTGTGTTGGACTTAAAGTGATAAAGGCTTTGAAAATTTGGCGTTGTGACAAGCAGGTAGACATAGATAAATGAAGAGTTATTAGCCAGTCATTGAAGGTAGGATCAGAGTGTTCTTCACCTTGTAAGCCTGTCTGCTCAAGTAACTTATGAGAGAATATTTTATTTTGGGACACTGTATAGCTTTCTTGATACCTGAATGCACTCTGCTTCACAGCAGGGCAATAAATGGTATCTGTTGCTGTATTTGCACTGAATGCATCTACAGTGAAAGCTTTTAAACAAAACCTTCTACACAGTTTTGGCTCTTGATTTTGACATTTATGAAATGCTTTTAATTGGCACAAGAAGTTACAGTTTAGTACCATCTCCTGATACTTCAGGCATGTACAAACCGTATACTGAATTGTGTCATTAACCTCTGTACGCGATAATCTCTGCAAAGTGCTTGAGCAGTCTCTCCTGTTTTCCCCTATTTTCCTGTTTTTTCTGGAAAAGATTAACAGAGTTTTGCAGCAAAGTCCAAGGTTCTGCCAGAGGGGGAAAAAAATCAAGGTTTCTTTCTTCTCCCCTCCACCCCCTTAATCACGTTTATGTGCTGGCACGTTCTTGAGCTGCATCAACCCTGGTTTGGTGCCCTAATCTGCTGTGTTCAGGAAGCTGACTTTAATACGTATGGTTGTGCATTTCAGTGATTTCAATTGTTCTGTGTGATTTTTGTAATGTGATGAAAGTTGGATGTCCTCCAGCTTATCAAGTGTGTTAAAGAATATTAAATTCCCTGCAAGAGGTGTATTTGATCAGTTTTGTGTTGTATCACTATCTAAGAGTGCTTCTGAACATAAGAATCTTAGAATGGTTTAATTTGGACAAGACCCTTAAGGTCATCGAGTCCAGCCCGCCCTGCTAAGTCCCCCACTAGACCGTGTCCCCAGGTACAACATCTACTCGTCTTTTAAACACCTCCAGGGATGGTGGCTCAACCACCTCCCTGGGCAGCATCTGCCAGTGCCTGAAAACTGGCAGTAAAGAAATTCCTCTTAATATCCAACCTACATTTTCCCTGGCACATATTGAAGTCATTTCTGATGGTTCTGTCACTGGCTACCAGGGAGAAGAGACCAAACTCCACCTTGCTACAACCTCCTTTCAGGCAGTTGTAGACAGTGATAGGATCTCCCCTCATTCTCCTTTTCTCCAGCCTAAACAACCCCAGGTCCCTCAGCTGCTCCTCATAAAGCTTGTGCTCTCAACCCTTCCCCAGCTCAGTTCCCTTCTCTGGATGCACTTCAGCCCCTTAATGTCCTTGTCGCGAGCGGCCTAAAGCTGAACCCAGGATTCGAGGTGTGGCCTCATCAGTGCTGAGTGCTTGTGTCAGTAATTCCCTTCCAGTGGCTGTGACTGCTCCGTTACACAAACTACATTTTGGTTTTGTGTGTGTTTGTGTGCCATAGGTAATGTGGTCTGGCTGGATGAAGTGACTGCAACGCGGGCCCTGATTAACATGAGTTCCTTGCCTGATCAGGAGAAAACAAAAAGCAGAGCAAATAATGAAGAGAAGACAGCCGAAAAAGCCAAGAAAGGTAGATTGAGATGTGCCCATGTAGACTTCATCTAGTTAAATCAATGAAACTTTAAACTTGTGCGTGGGTGCTGCATAATCTAAATTACTGAAGGAGCTTCTATCATATAGTTTCAGGTAAATGTATTCTGCCACTTTAAAAAAGGCTTTCATCTTGGAAACCTTTTGAAGAAGCTGCTTCTTAAAAGGTGGGTTGGAGCTAGACCAAAAGCAGTTGATACTGAACGCGTCAGACGCAGGGTCATACTCCAGTGTGATATTTATAGTGGTACGTGTTACACAGAAACAAAGTCTGGGTGATGTGTACACACAGGCTGTAAAGGATGCATTCTAAGTGTGGAAAGAGCAGGGCTAAGAAAATATCTATTTCTGAAACACTGCAATTGGTTCCTTTCTTGATACACCCCCATCCTATACGTTTATGAGTCACACCGATGTGACATAGTGTCCCATCACCACTGTGTACCCTCTCTAAATTTCACCACTGCTTCCAAGAAAGATGCGTGCTGCAAGGTCAGTTAGGAAAGAGTAAGGCAGCTGAAGCATATGGAGATTTTGTGATAAATCTGATACCTGAATGCCTGAATTGCGTTTTATGGGTGTAAAAATCAGGCTTTTGGTAGAATCATGGCATGGTTTGGGTCAGAAGGGACCTCAGTCCCACACTTGCCAGGGCAGGGACGCCTCCCACAGGGGCTCCAAGCCCCATCCAGCCTGGCCCTGAGCACCTCCAGGGATGGGGCAGCCACCACTGCTCTGGGCAACCTGGGCCAGGGCCTCCCCACCCTCATAATGAACAATTTCTTCTTAATGTCTGACCTAAATCTTCCCCCTTCCAATTTAAAGGTATTTTGGTACCTGAGGCCTGTTTGGTGGTAAGGCTGGTGGGTTAAATTGCTGAGGTTCAAAGACCAGGTACCACACAGCACAAAGCAAAGAGAGGTGTTGATTTGTTAACTCTTTCATAGGTTTTGCTTAAATACGAGCAGCATGCAAACAGCCAGTCTCTGTTAGATATTTGCAGTGCTACCAAAAGCCTTCTACAAAGTTTGGAGTTTAGAGCTTTGTTAAACTTATGAATCCATCTAACTCAACCCCTTGTTTTCTTGTTGCTTTTCTCCACAATGCAGTGGCTCCACCACCATCCATGTGACTTTAGATGTTCATAATTCCTCAAGAAAGGCTTGTTATGAAGTTTTTGGAGATCAGTGACTGTCTTGTTTAAATGGAGCATAAATATATGGATTTAATCTATTTGGCTGCAAATTACATCGTCCTTACACCACATCTCAAAATAAGAACTATCATCTAAATTACTCTTGTTCATCTGGAAAAGTGGAATATAGATAAAGCACAAGCTGTTCAGTCGCATCTTAAGGTGTGAGATGCACACAGATACATTGCAGTAATCTGGCTTAGTTGCATTCCCTTTCTGGTTCGGAATTTGAGGGTTATTTAGGCGTTTTGGGAAGCAAAAGACTATTGAGAAGCTTATTGTTTGGAAGCAAAAAGTGCTTGAATGCTGCTCCTGATCATACAGGGTTTGAATTTGGCTCCTTTGTTTCCCTAAATTCTCTCTTTGGTTTCAGTTTGGTTATTGTGCTTTACTCCTTTCTTTGAACTTGGATGTCTTTTCCAGGATCTTTTGAACAGCTGTTGGTCTCTGGGTTAAGTTTTCAAGTCTATTGCTGGATGAGATCAAGATAAGGAACTCTGAAATATAAAAACAGGGTCTTATGTCTCTAGAGTACTTTGCAAATGATATTGGTAGGTGTTGGTAGCTGTCCATATTCACTGCCGCTTTTCTTGTGAGGACTGTTTGGAAAAAAAAATATTCCCATATAAATTTTCTTCCTCTGAGCTAAAAAGAACCCTGAAAAAATCTGTGCAAGCATCTCACGGTTTTATTAGCTCTGGAAGCGAGCACTCTTGAGTTAGTTATTTCACGTCAAAATTAAGTCACTAAGATTTCGTTTTTCTCCTGCTCTCAGGAATTTCTAAGCAGGAACCTGTTTTACATTGCGAGTGTTGGATACTTGTAGGCTCTTGCAGCGAGGCAATAGGAGTTTGTATGCCTGGTGAAGTCTTGGCCTTGCTGATCGCTGAAATGCAGCACAATTTCATTTGCTTTCAGAGAATTAATAATCCGTGTGCTGCTGCCACAGGCAGTTATTGGCACAGCGGCTGCCTGGTTAACATCATTCTGTGCTCATGTGTGCATCCAGTTTCTGCAGACATTTACTGTTCTGATTATTCTCTAGGCTGCAAAGAGAAAGGATAACACCTTTGGTTTGATTTCAGAGAATGTAGATAATAATAATCGAATATGACTGACACTAAAACGGAGGTTGGTTTATTTTCCCAATTATTTTCCTTCTTAGAAAAACAAGAGGAAAGTTCTGAGGATGAGACAGAAGAAGGCGAGGTTGAGGATGACAATCCAAGTGAGGTCGAGGTCAGTACGGAAGGAAAGTAGAAACAGTATCAAGGACGTTTTGCTCTGACTGGTGTAAAATCTTCCTAACGTTGTAGTTTTAACCGTATCTATTTACATTTCTCTATTTAATTCTCAAAGTAAATGAGGTGGGGAAACAGCAGGCGGTGCAGAACGCTGTTGGTGAGAAGAGCTGTATAAGAGTGGTTTGTGAAGCAGATTTTGAAGAGTGATCTGCTGTGTAAGGGCTGGGCCCTGCTCTTTTCTGCTGAGAGGTAGCTATGGAAGAACAATAGTGGATGGCAGCGGCCTTTCAGCAGCACAGGCAACGCCTTCAGAGGCAAATAGGATTTAGGCTGCCATAGATGCGGGGAAATCAGCACATGCATTGATGTTTTGTAAGGAATTTAATCTTCACTGGCTGAACGCCGAATAGATGTGATTCGTATTTTCTTTAGGAATGGCTCAACGAACTCTCAGATGTCACGGGAGTCTGAATTTTAGTTTCTATAAAGCAGATAGAAATGAAAATGAAAGCCTTATTGTGTGAGGAAATGAGAATCCATTAGTAAAACCATTTAGATATGAAGCGAGCCAAACCCCCAGATTTTTCAGTGTCCAAGCCGTGCTGTTTATTTGCTGCATTTCAGTCAGTAGAGCAGTGTCATTGGAACATTGCAGGTTTTAATAATCTGATGCTATGAAAGAAGGGAATAATTTACATCTTCAGGGAAAATTAAAAATTCACATTAGTTTGTCCAGAAGAAGAAAGCAGAGTTCATTTGAACTTGAGTTGTAAAGTAACTTTCTTAATAAGTAGTTGATTGTTTCTCTGAAAGCAATCAATTTTCATTCAACAGTGATGTTATTTCTGAGTCCAGAATACATTTTTTTTTAACCCCCTCAAGCTGGATGCCCTCTCCCAGGTTGAAGAGGATTCTCTCCTGCGTAACGACCTTCGCCCTGCCAATAAGCTGGCTAAAGGAAACAAGCTATTCATGAGATTTGCTACTAAAGGTAAATGAACAGTTTAACAAGCGTCATAAATTAATCGCTTGTTGTAATTTTATTTGTTGACTCATTAACGACTTGAAGTACCTCATTTTTATTTGCAAAATCGTTACGGGTTTTGCTAATTATTAGATATTCACCTTTTGCCATAAATCCGCATTTAATGTGAGTTAAATCCCCTTGTACCTTTACTCTGGGCTTGGGGCGTCCTTCCCAGTACCACAGAGCAGCTTTTATGATGCCCTTCTCCACAGAGGTAAATTTAGTGTTTCATAAATATGAAAACAGTTTGAGATGCTGATGAGGTTTTAGTGGAAATCATTGCTAAATGCAGTTGAGATACTAAATTATATTGATGAGTAAAACGAAAATCCATATACTTTCTGGTCCATGCAGGAAGTGACACATCCATAAAGAAAAGGAAGGTCATGAGGAAGGGGAGCACAGCCCCAGCAGTTTTGAGGCATGTGGTGGTCTCTTAAGCTGATACATAGAGACTCGCTCTCCCTAGAAGTGAGTTTCTAGGCACAAACTAAACTGTGGCGGTAGGAGAAGTTTCAGGTTTGTCAGCAGAATTGTATCCTCCGTGCAGGACACTGCAGTCATGCTGATGTGTAAGACACAGTCGGTCTTCCTTTTATTCCCTGTGTCCTTGACTGGAGGGTATTTTCATGCTAGCGGTGTTAAGATATCATCAAAGAGGGAAATACTCCTTGAATTTATGTTTTTTTCAGATGACAAGAAAGAGCTGGGAGCTGCAAGGCGAAGCCAGTATTACATGAAGTATGGCAATCCGAATTATGGAGGCATGAAGGGGATTCTTAGTAATTCTTGGTGAGTAATGGATAGAGGAATTGTAGCATTGCAGCTGATTGGACAAGAGAGTCTTAAATGGCTATAATGTGTGGGTTTTCTTTCTATTCAGTTGATGTAGATGCTTCTTATGGGTAAAGAATGTTTTTGCAATGTCACTATGAATGTACCAGGGGAATATTTTCTTAGTAAAATAAAGAGTGTTTATATTCAAAACATTCAGAACAGTTCATAGAGTTATGGAATGATTTGGTTTGGATGGGACCTTAAAGCCCATCCAGTTCCACCTCTGCCATGGGCAGGGACACCTCCCACTAGATCAGGGGCTCCAAGCCCCATCCAACCTGGCCTTGAACCCCTCCAGGGATGGGGCAGCCACCACTGCTCTGGGCAACCTGGGCCAGGACCTCCCCACCCTGTCACAAATGCGTGTTTGCTATTGAAGAGATTGACAGTTGCAGGTGCTTAATCCAGGACGGCTTGTGGGTCATTCACGATGCCTTTTCTGTGACTGGAATGTCATTCTTTTTCTGGTGTTTCAGGAAACGAAGATACCATTCGCGTCGACTCCATCGGGATGTGATAAAGAAAAGGGCACTTATTGGGGATGATGTTGGCTTGACTCCTCCTTACAAACATCGTCATTCAGGTAAAAGACGCCAGTGAGTCAATCCTGTAAGAACATAACAGGGGAATGGAGGGTTGGAAAGAACCTTAAACAGGGCCTCGTGTAACTGCCTGTCACTCATGGAAATGGAGTGTACATTTAGAAAATATATCTGTAAGTGAGTTGTGTTTTAAGAGTTTCCAGGAAGCAGCTGAGGCAGAAACCTCACGCAGCTCCCGGGCTTATCAAAACAGCTGCTGCTTTTTATGTGAGAAATTGCTTTTACAAATTCAGGACATGGGCATCGAGGGCAAAAAGAAGAGAAAACTTCAGCCTTCTTGGCAGTGTGTGGTACTTGCTATGTCAGCTCCTCTGTTCTATGAAAAAAACAAGCCTGAGATAGACAACAGTAAAGATTAGAAAATTCTATTAATTAAGCTTGAACATCTTCATCTACTCCCTAAGGTAGGGATGTGCATTAGGAAAGTAATTGGTGTAAAAAATCACTGGTATGAGACAAAGACAGCATCAAAGTTTTGTAGGAGTGGCCTGTTAAAATACAGCCACAGATGTATCGAACCTCGGGGAAGATTGTGCATAATAATAATAATAATGATAGTAATAGTGGCCTTCCAGTACCTGAAGGGGGCTACAAGAAATCTAGGGAGGGGTTGTTTACAAGGGCATGGAGTGATAGGATGAAGGGGAATGGCTTTAAATTGGAACAGGGAATGTTTATAATAGGCATTAGGAAGGAATGTTTTGCTGTGAGGGTGGGGAGGCCCTGGCCCCGGTTGCCCAGAGCAGTGGTGACTGCCCCATCCCTGGACGGGTTCAAGGCCAGGTTGGATAGGGCTGGGAGCCCCTGATCCAGTGGGAGGTGTCCCTGCCCATGGCAGGGGTGGGACTGGATGGGCTTTGAGGTCCCTTCTCAGTCAAACCATTCCACGATTTTGCGATTCTCTAATCATGTGCTGGTGCCTTAAAAGATGCTTGCATGCTGCTGGTGATTAAATATAAGTTGTTGGTTTAGATTTAAACCAGTCCCCATGATAAATCCATGGCAATGATTGGTGTGTTCCCTTTGGAACTCACAGGACTTGAAAGGATTATGGCAGAGCCCACAGTTGTCACATTAAGCCCTGTGAGATCCTAGGAGGAATTACGCTTTGTTCAGGAAGTCTGAACTGCACCAACAACAAGAGGCGGTTGCACGTTACTGTTCAGGCTTTGTGCTTGAGCAGCCTTCTCAGGTGGCGAACGCCATCCACTCACTGTCTCCTGTAGCGATTTTCTTCCACTCATGCTGTTCTGTGATATCAGTCCACTTATTTTGCAAAACATTCTCTCTCTTCAGCCTCAACAAAGATTCGTGAAGCATTAATTATAGTGATATTTTGGGGTTTTGCCACGGTTTTAAGGTATCGTATATGAGTGATAAGCTTCAGTTTATCAGAATCAGTTTGTTTTGCTGCAGGCTTGGTAAATGTTCCTGAGGAGCCTATTGAGGAGGAAGAAGAGGAGGAGGAAGACCAGGATATGGATGAAGATGACAGGGTTGTGGTCGAGTACTGTGATGAACTGCAGGCGTTCAAACAGTCGCGAGAGCGCAGTGCAGCGAGGCGGTCGAGTGCGAGTGCGTCTGATTCTGACGAAATGGACTATGATCTCGAACTGAAAATGATATCGACGCCCTCTCCCAAAAAGAGCATGAAAATGACCATGTATGCAGATGAGGTGGAATCACAGCTGAAAAACATACGGTAAAATTCCTTATTCTTTAAAAGTATCAATCAAAGGGCATCCTAAATTTTGATTGGTGACAGAGCTTTCAGAGCTTGAAGACAAACTGTTGATGCTACTTTTTTGATCCTTAATTTTGTAGTAGACATTTTTACATGAAACGAAAATACGGAAGGCAGGGATACAAGCTTTTAAATGCATTTAACGTTTGTAAAATATAGCTTCCTTTGCAGATTTCCATAACCTTCTTGATAATAATGAAGCTCAGAGTGGAATCAATAGAAATTTATGCAAGTGAGCACAATTAACTTCCTGCATTTCATCGCTAGAATAGAGGGAAAGAACTCTTTCTCTTTTCCCTCTTTCCCTTCCTCCTTTCTGAGAAAGAAGTATCAGTGGCAAAAAGGAATTTGTGTTCATTATGGGCATATTAATCAAAATCACATATATTATAGATGAATCCCTTCACTAGTACTGTGCTTCATTACTATGTCAAGCCCTTGAACACTTCTGAGGTTGCTTATCTGCTCTGAATTTTGACCCAGCGGTGCAGCCTTAAGGAGGCAAAGTCAATACCTGCCTTGAAATGGATACTGAGATGTCATTAGGTCCCTTTACACATGGGATTATTGCTAAATGTAGGATTCTGACTGGAACACATGCTCTTCTAAGTAATAATTTAACCTCTGTTTCTCAGTAGATAAATCCTGATATTACTGTTTTCTATGATGTAATTTTACATACAAGAGGACTTAAGAATTACACTAGATTTCATTTCATTTAAGGGACGTTAAAGCTCTTATTACTGTCTTTAGGAATTCCATGCGAGCAGATAGCATAGCAACCAGCAACATCAAGAATCGCATTGGCAGTAAAGGATCATCAGAGAAAGTTGCAGACGTGAGGCTACTGTTAGAAGAAAAACGTCAGAACAATACTGGGCCACGTCAGCCAAACAGCACCGTGAAATCAGGTAATTTTAAACTCTTCCGCTGTGCAGAGCTGTGGCTGGCTCGTTAAAATGGATGTCTTCATTTCACATCTGTGCTCCGCTGCGATCTACAAACCTGAGGGGATTCTCTTCAGCAGCAGTTTCTGCACCCATACAGTTAATTTTTCCTCACTAAGAGACTGGTTTCGGGATTGCTTTGAGGAAAAACAAACTGCATTTGAGTGAAAGAGCGACGTTTATTTTCATCCATTTATCTGCCTGTTTGTATTTCCCCCCACTTTGTCCTTTTTGATTTGCTTTCTCCTTGAGGCAGAGGTTTACGTGTGACTCTGAGAACCATAGCACGGGGCAGCTCACAGTGAAATGTGAAACACCAGCTGCTTACACAAAAGAATGTGTATTACATGAACGTGGACATATTTTTCATTTGTAAGAGTTTATTTTTGAGATTAATTGACTTGCTTTTTAACTTAGGTGTGTGTAATCTCAGGTCCTTTGAACATGTACAGGAGCAAGAGGATTATCTTACAAGTGAAAGATACTTTCTCATATCAATGTAATACAGGAGGTTTAGTGTTTGATAGGAATGGTTGGACTCGATGATCCGGTGGGTCTCTTCCAACCTGGTTGTTCTAGGATTCTAAGTTATGTTAGCGTATAGCACCCCCCTGCACACTGTGGGGCTTTGACAAGTTGGGACTTAAAGGCAAAGGCAGCTACGAGATTTATGGTTTTATTTGAACCTTCTTTAAGACTCGGAATCATCTACCTGAACCAGACAAACTCCAGAATGTGCTGCTTGCATCTTATCAATATATTTAAGGTTCTTATGTTCTGGTTTTCATTTCGTTTTGCAAAATACCAAGCAGGATTAGAATTCTAAAGCAAGGTATGCAGTATCTGAACAGAATCATGCAGAACATACCAGTTTTCATATCATCGTACACACTGTGCTGCTAAAACAGGAACGCGCAAGCTGTGGGATAACAGTGTGTTTTGATCTTCCAGACAGAGCACAGCCTGAAAACAGTAAATGTCAAATTTATTGCTAAACAAAAGAAACATGATGTCTCGACAAATTGTAGTGCAGACGTTGCCAGGAGTGAAATCTGAGTATGAAAGACTTAAATGAAAAGGCTACAGAGAATATAGAGAATCTGTGTAGTTTCAAGTTGTGCAGATTGTGAATGAGCATAAAATCAACTGGCAGAACTAAAGTAAATATAACAGGATTTTTGTCATTTTAATCACTCAGTTTTTGTCCCCTAGATGTGCGGCAAAGACTGGGAAAACGACCACATTCTCCAGAAATTAAACCTCCAAGTAGTACCTCTGCTCCTCGTCGAGAACCAATCTCAGATGTCCACAGCCGGTTAGGAATCCCCAAACAAGATGTAAAAGGCCTGTACTCTGACACCAGAGAGAAGAAATCAGGTTAGTTTTATGGAGAAAATGTAAAACTGCAATTCCTTTCAGAGTATACGAGAAACTTCAGCAGAAAATCACACAAGAGGTTCAGCTGCTTGAATTAAAGATGAGCTGGTTGAAGGTGTCCCTGCTTGCTGCAAGAGGCTTCGTCTGGATGACCTTCATGGTCCCTTCCAACTCAAACCAGTCTGTGATTCTATGAATTGGCAACTGCTTTTTCACTTTGAATACACGTAGGTAGGGTGAGCCAAGTATTTTTATGAGCAGTATTTTTGTATAAGTGTGCTTAGAAGTAGCGGAGTGCTGTAAAACTGGGGTCAGAACAGGGCACTAAAACAACGCGGTGGCACTTCAGACCATTCCACAAATGGGAAATGATGACCAAGGCTGCACTGAGCCTCCTATATTCTATTTGCCACTGCTGCTTCAAAGCGTAGTAGGTTCCATACCAAACATTAAGGTGAGAGGAGTATGAGGACTTTAGAGAGGCAGTGAGTCTAGCGTGGGTTCCTCAGACTTCCTTCAGAATTCCTCTTAGTCCTGTCTCTTTCTAAAAAAATGTTTTGTTTTTCATCTGATTAGGTAATTTATGGACCCGTTTAGGGTCTGCTCCGAAGACGCAAGAAAAGACTTCAGATAAGCCTGAAAACTCTGTGGCATCTCCAGAGGAAGAAGATTCAGAGCTCCAGCGAGTTTGGGGTGCTCTCATTAAGGAAAAAGAACAGTCTCGGCAAAAAAAGAGTCGATTGGATAATTTGCCGTCTCTACAAATTGAAATCAGCCGAGAAAGCAGTTCTGGGTCAGACACAGAATCGTGATTGTATTTACACTCTGAGTCTCAAGGCTGTGACTCTGCAGCGTGGCAAGATTTCCTTCACCCAGAAGCTGGACACTGGCAAAGACTCTGCAGTGAAAGCTCCCGAAGTGTCTCTGTCCCTTTTATACTAAAAGAGCTGCATATACCACTTGAAAATTAAAGCAATCCCGTTTGTCTGGAGTCTGTGGTTGGCTCTGTGTCGCGTAGGGCATTGTCATAAATGTTTATATGCAAACCTGTAGTTAACTCTAGCAAAACACTTTCCCCCGAGCATTGAACTTAAAAGAAGAGGCAGAAATGCTCTGCGTTTTTAACGATGATTTTGTTCTTAATATTTTTAAACATGGAGCCTTTTAACAAAATGTTTTACACAGTTCATCCAAAGAAGAGGGCACTTCATAATTGACATCCTTGCCTTGCCCTTCTGGCTCTTACCAGCACCTTTCCTCTTGAAGTAATAACAGAAATGCTTCCTGGGTAGGCAGCCAGCTAGGAGAAAGCAGAAAGGGACCATCACGTTCCGTTCCTCCAAAATATTGAATGTAATCCAAGTCAGACGTTTTAATACAGTGAAAATTCACACAGCATCCAAGTAGCGTCACTGCTCTCAAGGAATTCTCATTTATTTTGGTGATAATTGTGTTCTGCTGTAGCAGGGATTGAGATGTTCAAGACGGCAAAGCTGGATGTTTGAAGATTGTGTAGATTCCCAAGGGTTTCATTTCTTTTTTGTTACATGACGAGAAATCACATTTCTTCCATTTCATCTCTTTTTCTGTTTTGAAGAAACTTAAACCCATTCAAACCCATTCATTTTTATATTTGTGAGGATTTTCCTGTTGGCTATGGTGAAAGCTATAGTGGTGTTTTCCTGCGTGCTGTTTAACTATATATATATAAAAAAAACTGAAAGAGAAGAGGAAAACTATAGGATCACTGTCTCCTGTTGATACTTTTGAATGTCCTTATTGTATCGTACGTGTGGACGTGCACGTGGCTGACTTACGTTCAGCTTTTTCACCCAGATACCCTCTCTAGGTAAGCAGAAGGGGGTTGGTCAGTGTGGAACTCCCAGTTTTTCTTCTCCATCCCTAAGGCATTTACTTTGATTGACAGTAATTCTAAATAAGGAATTAATGCTACCACATCCCATTCTGGTGAGTAACACAGGTAGCAAAAACATTGCTACATTCTGATAGTCTGAAAATTCCTTTGTCCCCCTTTCCTGGATTCTGTCAGTCCAAAATGTCTGTGAATGTCTCTTCCCCTTTCTGCTTTTTAACAAACGTTTCCCCCCGCCACCTATTTTTGTACTAAATTGAAGTAGGTTTGAGGTTTCACAAAAGCAGGGAATCTGCATTTAATTTCTTTTCTTGCTGCTTTATTCTGTGTAAGAACAGCAGCACATAAAATTAAAGGTAAAATGCGAGGTACAGTGACTAGAAGGGTAATCTGGGGACTGGCTGGGCTTCAAGCGTTATTTCCTTGTTTTGTGACACTCATCCTTGATTTGATATTTAATTATTGAATATATTAAGTGTGTCTCATAAAAGTACTGTTGAGAGTAAATGACTGCAACGTGTGATCACTGTAATAATACATTTAATGTGTGCTTTCATTAATCTCCCTTCCAAAGCTTTCAAGTGGAATCATATCCACACCGTACCCATTTCTCAAGATCCTGATAAAATTTATATAACCAGTGACGTCTTGCCCATAAACTTCGTGTTGTCTGACTGCTTGGAATCAATTATGACCTGTCCTTCTCCTGAAGGGAGATGGTAGATGGGTATCGTGGTCCTGGTCTGTGAGACCAGTGTTGAGAACCCTTGCGTGTTTTAAGGCTGAGCAGTTGGTTGTGGTCTCGATGTGTAAATACTCATCACATCAGCCTGGTATTGGACAGATGGGCTGTTATGAAGGACGAAGCAGAGAGAGAATCTCTTCACCTCATATAAAAGAAGTAGAGTGTAAGAGATCAACAAAAGCGATGGAGGTGAAAGCTTTTGTTCAAGGCAAAGGAGCCATGAGCACCAGTTTTGTCTCTGAGGTAATTGTAAATACATGAGAAATGCCTGCATCGTGTCTGGTTTGGAGAGGTGTAATGGTTTTGATTTTTAGACCCTCCTTTAGACCCTTGATAACCAGGTTGTAACTGAGAAAGAACTCAACCTCGCAGTATTCCATACAATTTTCTATGTAAACCAAGGTATAAATGAGAGAAAGGCGTCTCCTCCTTATTTCAAGAGGTTATCAAGGAGGGTCTAAAAACAGAAACCACTACAAGAGGGCTGTGTGTTGGTGAGAGCATGGTAGCTTAGCTGCAGGAAAACTAAGTCTAACTCTTGAATGGGCTGACGTAGAGGGCAGTTTTATAGCTGTTTGCCTGGTTTAGCATTTTGATGATGTACAGAGAAGCCTTGAAAAGCATTTGCTGGTATCAGGAATTCCCAGCTTTGGTCTTCCTTGGTTGAACTTGGATGAACTGCTAGGTTTTCATAATTAAAAGTCAGCATTGAACCTTTAGTGAATACTTTTTTCCTCAACAGGGTTAACTTGACTCTCTTTAACCTAGAGAGACTGCAGGGAGCGTTTCATTGTCAATCTCCTTCTCTTTGTGGTCAGTTGATTTGTTCTTAGTTTATTCACTCAGGAGTCTTCAGCCCAGGGAGGACATGGAGCTGTTGGAGTGAGTGCAGAGGAGGCCATGGGGATGATGTGAGGGCTGGAGAACCTCCTGTACGAAGCCAGGCTGAGAGAGTTGGGATTGTTCAGCCTGGAGAAGAGAAGGCTGTGGGGAGACCTTAGAGCAGCTTCCAGAGCTGAAAGGGGCTCCAGGAAAGCTGGGGAGGGGCTCTGGATCAGGGAGGGCAGAGAGAGGAAGAGGGGAACGGTTTTGAGCTGCAAGAGGGGAGATTGAGATGAGATCTTAGGGAGAAATGTTTTTCTGTGAGGGTGGGGAGGCCCTGGCCCTGGTTGCCCAGAGCAGTGGTGG
>WAAB01000103.1:0-35532 GCA_013389865.1 Piaya cayana
GTGCTGCCTGCAGGGAGCCCTTCGCCCGCCTGGGCAATTGAGGATCTCTGCTCAGGGAGAAAACCACAGAGCTTCCAAAAGTCAGTCCCTACCACAGTACTCACTGTCCTGGAGTGTCCTGGAGCTGGGTGCTGCCGAAGATTCTTCCCAAAATTCTTGACTCCACTGTTACGTGTGTACCTTATACTAGACAGTCTGTACTACAGAGAATACTTTTTGAGTAGATACAGAGACTAACGGAAGGAACAAACAGATCATAAGTTTCAGCCTCTGACAATAGTGAAACAGAAGATTAAGTCCTCACCTGAGTTGCAGCCTAAGAATTTACCTAGAAGATCTTGCTTTTCCTTTTCCAGAAATGGAGATAAAAATTACAAGGGAGCAACCTGGAAGTATGATTTCTGCATTAAAAAAAGCAGTTCCTGACTGAATTTGTCTGTTTTAGTTACTGCCGTAACACTGCACACAGTTACGTAGTCAGATCTCAAACAATGTGTGGAAGGAGCACAGCCACTTGATTGCTCATCCAGGACCTCACACTACTTCCATGAGAATTAGAAAGTGCATATTGTATCCAGATTCCTTCATGTGAGTGATATGTAAGAGGCCTTACAAGTCACGGAGACTTGGTCAAGTTCCAGCTTAAGTGCACTGACTAAAAGTATAAATTACAGAGTCAATCAGCTGCATTATCCTTCAATTCTTGGTCGGCATTGGATATCTAAGTTGTGACATGCCTTGGGGATTTTCTCTTAGTAATGCTGGTTCAACTGTTTAATGGAGGAACAATCTGAGATCAAGATGATTTGAAGTAAGATTCATCTCACCTAGCTTTGGACTTTTGGCAGTTAGACATCTAAGTCTTAACTGGAGAGACATAGGCACCTCTAGAGGGCAATTCATTTGACCAATCTCAGATGTCTGTTTTAGTCAGAGGTGAATCACCCTCCAGAAGTGCCCAGATTTCTCTATTGACTGTAAAGGAAGCCTAGGGCAAACAGTTCAGTGCTGTCATCTGACTTTCAGATATGTGATTTAGAAGAGATATATCCCACTCACTGTAGTGGTAAGGTTCAGTTCCTACACTTAATCACTCAGGCTGTTATCAGATTCATATATTACCTAAGATCTTATCTCTTAATCTTTTAAATTTCTTCTTTGGGTTGTTGGTTTCTTCTCAAGCACTTACTGCTTTTAATTTTCACTCACTTTCTCATTAAAAATATTCACTTATAGCAAGTTCATTGTAACCTCTGTATATTTCACTTTCCAAAACAGATGCTTTGATGATAATAGCCAGAGAGCTTTATAAAATTGCTATGCTTGATCCAGCTGTTATTCTTTGTTAAGATTTTCTTTTCAATTCTGAGATGTCTGAAGGCTCACTTTTCAGCCCTCTATAATGGGAATACTTAATGGTCTGTTTCTATTTAGTCACTGATTTAGTAAGATTATTTGTTCAGAACTGCATATGATATGAATGAAATCATTATAAATGAACCTGAACATTTAGAAAACCAGAACTAGCACTTAGATTTAAATTTCTTATGATCTAGAGGCTTGGCATTCTCCTCAAAGTGGTTTTCTACTAGTGTAACTATTGACTTCAGTAAAATCTTTACAGACGTAACAAAAGTGAGAGAAAAAAGTAATCCTAGGCTTTTGCTAGACAGGAAATGATTGTAGATGCTTAATTATTTCTCTCTATACTCAATTAAAAATAATTAAATCATTTTATTAAAGACTATTTACATTTGATTCAAAAATTCTAGCCATTTCAACACTTACTTGCTGATAGTTACAAGAATTTGTAGTGTTCTTTGCTCTTTGATCAGTAGAAAAAGTCTTGGTTAATCAACTGTTCCACAGAGCTGTTAATTGATACAAACAGCAGCTTATGTTCACTCAGCATTTAAATACAACTTTTTAAAAAAAGTATCTAGCATGAACTCTTTTGTTAAAATATAGAACCATCTATTTTAACATCAGTTCAGTTACTTCAAATGTTTAAAGAGAGGATTCTTAATGTAAAATTCTTACAATACAGACTGAGCACAATCAGTATAAAAATAATTTGACAGCCTTCCACATTGCTGAGCAAATGAGGCATAAGCTTGAACACAAAACTTAGATACTGCTGATTTCTTTAGACTATACTAGAGAATTTATGACACTTCCTGTGGGAGAGGGAAACTGTTTAGGAATGTTTACCCCATCTCCCAAAGGCATAGCAATCTTTTTTTATTTATGCCTAGATTATCAGCATGAGCAATTTTTTCATTCTCTGTGGGTGTCAGAACTGTGATATCAGAAGTAAAGTTTGTGTGAAGGAGTAAGGGCTGAAAATTACTTTCAATAACATACATAGACTCGACTGTGTCTGTCAGTGTCTACTGTTGCACATCCTATTGGTTAAACTGTAGACTTAATCCTAGAAGTGCTGGACACTTTGAAAGTACAGATGACTTCTCCCATCAATGGAATCTTGAGATCTGCAATGAAAGTTGATTGTCATCAATGGGACCATTTCCTATTACTTCTCAACTTTTCTTTTCAGAAGCATTTAGTGCTTGAACCAAGTACACATCAGCTGGAAGAGCAAGAGTTCCCATGACTTGGCAAATATATATTCATTCTGGATTTGGTCATTTTAGAGGAGCATGATGGTTTTGCAGGAGGACTTATAAAGATATTCTAAACACTATACATTTATGCATACTCCTGTAATTTATAAATGTGTAAATAAATAGTGCATACACTTAAAAAAATGTGCTAGTTGTACATTTAATAAAGCATTTAAGATATAAACCACAATAAGATAATCTGACAGAAAAACCTCAGTATCATTAAGGAATGACAGATTAAGAAAAGATGTCCCCAAGATAAGCTCAAAGTATTGTGACCCATTTTAAAGGAGTACTCCAGTACCAGTGCTTAGTTGTTTGAAGTCTAAATCTGAAGAACATAAATATGAGAGAATGTTAAGTCTTTAAATAAAACAGACTTATGTCTTGTTTTCTTGTTGTTCAAAACAATCCACTCTGTTTACATATTTTCCAGTTATAGTCATTAGATAATGTGAATGAAAACTATTGCAACCAGAAGTCAGGGTGCTTCTTCCCAGATGAATTCCCAGAGAAGGGATTCACGATCCTCTTTCCATCATTAATGGTGATACATAGCTATCACATCAACAAGAAAGCTCCATATGTCACTCCAGAGATACCCTGATTATCTTCTATTGGTTTCAGTCCAGAAGGCTCTGGAGTCTTTTTGTTTCCTGATTTCTGAACAAGTGCTTTAAGTACTAGACATCTTTTTTAAAAGAGGATAGAGGGAAGCAAGTCCACTACGTCCTCAGCTAACAGACAAGTTTTTTAAAAACCTATAACGACACTCCATGCACATAGTGATCTTCTAGTACATGTTAAATGTGTCCTGCTCTGGCATTTTTTTTATCTAGACTTTTGCCTTGCTAAAAATTCTTTAATACAGTTCTCAATTCAGTGCAAGCAGGAAAGAGGCAGAAGAACTTAGAGTGCCAGAAAAAGAATAGCTATTCACTCAGCACTGTTAGGCTGTAGACATGCTCCTCCCAGGAGGAGCTGAAAGTTTGTAGAAGCTGAAAGTTTTGCTTTCAAGCTTTATTAGGCATCTCTTTTGTCCAGTAACACATAGATCCTGGGTCAGATGGTTTGAGCAGTGTAGCTATTTTATATAGTAAGGTGCAATGTGATCCAGCTCAAACCCCAGTCTAAGAGCTTGTATATGTGAGGACACTCAGCACAGCTATAGAAAATAATTTTGGAAATTTTAAATTATACAGTTCAGCAACAAGTTAAACAGTCCTAGTCTTTTCTGAACGAGTTTGCAGAAAGGCTTAATCTGCAGCAGTTCAGATCAGATTTCTTCAACATAACTATTCAGACAAAGACTAAAAATGAAAGAACTAAAAAATTCCAGTTCAGGGACAAAAGAATGAGGAAGCTATTTAGAAACTAGAAAGAGAACAGATGTCCTAATAGTGTTGTGACAGTGACTAAATGAAGTATTTTTGAACCATGGCATGTTCACTTATTAGTAGAAGTGCAAAGAAAAATCTAAAAAGACTTGTCATTGCTTTGGCTTTCCATTCTAAACATGATAATTGCATGGTAATTAATCGCTGTCTCACAATTAAAAGTAAATAAAAGTGAATTTATAGTCTGAACAGAGATGTGTCAGACTTTTACATCAAGCAATATCTTTTTCATTAGATGGAAGCACATGTTGACAGCAAGCTCAGTAGCAGAAACCTACCTAGGATAAAAGCACTAAAAGAACATAAAAATATGAGATTACTATCCCCAAATATATTATTTCTATCAAATTATCATTTTATGATTCTTCTTGCTCCTATTATATCACATCTCAAGTCAGAGAACAAAATGCCTATTTAAAACTCCACACTTTCTTGAGGCTTCCTGATACATCTCAGACTGTCATTTATTGTTTTGTAAACTTGCATGTTTTATCTACATGTTACCATATCCCTTAAAATCCTAGAGTGTACTACCCAAGCGAAAAAGTAGTCCCAAATGAAGTATAAAATGTTAGGAAGAGAAACACTATTATAAAACATTCTCTGTTTGTTCTGTAATGACCTGCATATAAGATCATCACAGGCTAACACCCCAGACAACAAGATTTCCATACCAACATTTTCCTTCATAGTTCATTTACACGCTACACACAGTATGTTTAGAAAAATCAAATTACCAGTCCTGACTACAAACTAATCTGTGGGTGCATTTGATCACTCAAGGTGGTAGCTACACAACTGGTTTGCTACATGACTAGTTTGCTTTTATTCTTTATAGTAATAGTACATAAATCTGGTGAAGATCATGATGCAACATTTGAATTTATGTATATATATATTTGTGTATAAGTATACCTATACATACATGTTTTTAAAGATGACTCAGAACATTTTTCTAGCCTTCTGTCTCTTTTTAACATTAGTATAACCTCAGCAAAAGAAAGTCTTTGGTTTCAATGTTTAGCAATTGGTCATTTGTTATAAGTATACAGACTAAAATTAAAACCTCAGCCGATATTTGTATTTACTTTAATCTCTTAGTGGAAGGAAAAGAACTTAACATAATAGGAAACTCAAACATTTCAATCATGCAATATTTATAAGGTAATAAAGAAGATTCAGAATTTCCTTCCTGCAGTGTCTCACAGATTACTCTTTCATATTAAACATTCGAAGTCTCTAAGCTTTTATTATTACAATATTATGATATTTACTAGATGCATCATGTCTTTGAATGCTAGTCAGCATAGACGTTAACCATGCAATATACCTTCAATTTTCAAAAATTATAGAAGGCAGATGATATCTTCTTTACCCTTTCCCAAAGATAATCTCTGTGCAGAGAACAACTATGAGCAGAAGTACTTAATATTTGGAACTGTGATTGTAGTCAACATATGTAATTAACATCTAAAAATGTTGCGTTGCAAGGTAACATGAAGGGTAACTTGCAGAAGAGATTCAGATCCATTCACCTTAGCACCACTTCCCTGTGACATGTCTACTTCAACTCCCATATCCTTACTCAGCTCACTTTTTCCCTAATGCTTGTCCCACCTCCCCAAGACCTGTTGTAGCCGTATTATAAAAAAATAGGCTCAGCTATGTCAGTCTGGGCATCAGTAATTATTGTGCACAATGCCAGTTACTTTTCTTGGGAGGAGGATATGAAAATAAACCCACCACTATTTGTGTCGCAATCCTGGGTCATATTAGTAAGCATCACGAAAATACCCATGAAGAAACTATTCAGTGTGGATCTGTTATGTAATAAAAAGACTAGAAAGCTCACATTGATTGTTGACAGCGAAGAACTAAAATGAGAACTACACTTGCAGTGGGATTCAGTTCTCCTAAATATTGAAGGAGGCAGAGGGTCTACTTGTGGTTGGGAAAAGGGGGGAAAAAAACTAAGACAGGGCTGAGAAAATTAGGAGGGTATGGAGTAACATGGTGGAGGCAGATAGAGCTGGGATCTGCAGGTGTATTATACACAGTGTCAGTGTCAGGTGTATTTTACGCAGCACAAAGCACGGGGGGGATGTAATGTGGGAGGCAAGCACGCCACTGCATGCACAAGCAGTTCAATGAAATCCTGAAAGCTGCAGCTTTCTCCCAGTCAAACTGAGCCTGAGGTTTCTTTTCAAGGTATAGAAGAGTTTCTGATGGTTTGTATATCTATGTATAATGTATACCCAGAAACTGTTCCGAACCAACGCATCTAAAGACCCCAGGCAATATCATAGTTGCTAAGGCCTTGTAAAGGGTAGTAACATTGCCTACCAATGGCTGAGAAGTAGCCTATATACTAAATAGATCAGGTGACTTCAGGGGAAAAAAATCTATAAAATCTCATAACTAAAAACTACATTAAAAATTTGTACCTCCATTCTTTCTAAACTCTTGAGTGTCTCTTGAGTGAACATTCTTAATTAGTGTTTCCTGTATGTTTGCAGAAGTTTCCTGTGCCATTAGCTATCACAAACCAAACACAGTAATCTGTTTTGGGTTTCTTTCAATCATATAAATGAGAATATATTGCAAAATATCTGTCTATGGGATAGATAAAATATGAAGTTTAAACACCAATTATATTTGTGTTTTTACTAATAGGTTTGATGGGGGAGTGTGGTATGAAGTGAGAAAGAGAAAAAATAAAATCAAGCATTTCCTAATTTAAGGTAACACAAACACATCCTAAATTCCTAAAACTGGAAAGTAAGAATCCTGAACAAAAAAAAATAAAATTAAAAAAAAACCTGATTGCCTACATCTATAAATGAAAAAGAGGAAAGAAGAGTGAAATGAGATGTGACTGCTTCTGAGCAGTGGGATTTTTAGGCAATACATTCATTTTCTATAGTTGTCAGAGAAGCAAATGTTCCAGAAATATGGCAGTTAAAAATTATCCATCATCTCTCTTGGTGAAACAAGACCTAACTAGAGGATGAGATTTGATGAAACAGTGCAGGCAAGGTCATATTGCTCTGCGGTTTCAGTAGTCAAGCTGGGCAGCTTGCCTGCTTTTTTACCCAACATCTTTAGTACGTATAAGTGAAATTTGTTTAAACTCAGTATGACTGGTTGATATACAGAGATGACATATAGAAGCATCAAATTTCTGAACTGCATTAATCATGTTTTTTCATGTTTCCTTTTTCCTCCAGGGAATTACAAACTCATATGTGACTGAAATAAGACTGGGCAAAACTTTCTCATATGATTGTAGGTTTTGTTGCTGGGAGATGTTGATGAAATCAAAACATTCATGATATTATGATGTTAACAACTTTCTACTTTACAACAAGTGGAATACAGCATGGTCAGCAGTCTGAAACTGAATACCTTGGTTTTTAACACAACTGTTTTTTCAATTCAAATTAAGTTGTTTACTTCTGTTTTAATTTCAAGTGTGAGATTAACATTTCAAAGCAAAAAGGAAAGGTATCATTTGTGTTTGAAATGATACGTTCCTGGAAATTCTATTTTAGGACAAAAATTTATTTACAACTTTGAATATTATTTTGTATTTTTTCTCAAAAATTGTAATTTAGCATGAAAAAAAGAGTTTCAACTTTCAATGACTTTTCTGGAATTCTATGCTACACTATTAACTTTATTGAACATGACCTCTATAAATAAAATTTTACCAATAAGTCAATAATAAATGCAAAATCAGAAGACTGATTAATTAATTTTGAAACTATGAAAACACCGTATCCTTTCCTTTCCAAAGGACAAATTCCTGCACCAAGTTTTCATTGTGGTACTGTCCCGTTTCTGTAGCAGCCCTCTGGCAGCATTCATTTATTCTACTGGTGACTGCTGTTGCAAGGATAGTAGCTCTGCTTCCTCTTTATCATAGTTTCCATGGGGAAGAGCTGAGATCAGATGCACTAAATTCACATGCACTATTTCCATTCCTTAACTATGTAAAGCACGATCGGTATGTGGCACTATCCTTTTACAACTTATATTTTTACAAATAGAACTAAACTAAACCAGTAGGTTTCTGAATTCTGTTTTGTCAGTGTCTGAAACTTTCAACTGCAAACAAAATATTCTGTAAACTTTACAGCCATTATTGCTTGAATATGTTTCATTTACTTAGTGGTTTATTGAAGAACTGAATCTACTGATGTAATTCAGGTGCTCAGAATGAAGCTGTTGAAACGTTTGTGCATGAATTATTCCCACGAGCAAAGATTACGACATACCTTTACAAATTAACACATTTCCGGTTTTATGTCCTTGCACCACTGAAATATAAATTCTTCTCAAAAATAAGGAAATGTACTTGCCTGAATGGAGTTATATTGTTTTAGCATGTATTTGATAGCTGTGAATATTATTAATTCTCACCGGCAAGGCTAGACTCAGTGTATTTTTCACAAGGCCTGCTGTGATATCAGAGGTGATTTAAATAGAATCACTCAGAAGCTGATAACCTCATGGGTGAGATTAACTGCTGTTAAACCCACAACTGATACTCAAACTGCACTTTCTTTTTTGCCTTTGGAATGAGAATGGTTCGGTTTATTTTTTTCTGAATCAGAAATGGCAAAGGAAACATACTGTCATATTCCCTTCCTTCCAGATAACTTTTTCCACAAGTTGAAATGACATTTATGCAAATGCAAATAAAGAAGCATGAGTTGCATTCACCCAATAAAATAGTACCTGAAGTTGAATCAGAAAGTTCCAAAGGTTAATGCCAATGTATTTACTTAAAAGAGTAAGAGTAAATATTGGGGTTTTTTCCTAGAAAATAAAATAGTAACTTAACTTAGGTCAAGTAAAAACTACAGTGTAGGTAGGGTATATGAAATCTGTGAGATCAGGTTCAACATGCAGATACTCTATTCATTTGTGTCTGAAGATAAAGTAAGTCCATATTCCTTGATGTATTTAAAAGACAGCATAAGGAAATTTCAAAGAAACGTCATGTATTATAAAGCTGTTAAAACAACAAGCAAGCTTTATCTTGTTATTTTTTTCTTTTCTGTCTGGATAGCAAAATAATTATTATACTCAATACATTGCATTTTAATAACCATTTTATCAGTTTTCTTGAATTGCATCAGGCCTTATTAAACATATCTAGATATTCTTGAATTCAAGCTGAGGTATTCCTCATGTCAGGTACTCGAAGTAATCCAGGAACTTCTAAATACATGGCTACAGAACCCTGCTCACTGGTTTGCATCCTGCCTGTTTCAAACTCATGTCCTCCTACATTGCAATTCTAAATGGAGGTAGAGTATATTTTGGGTTTTAACAATGCTAATGGAAGATTTTTTTCACCTGACTTCCCTTGTATAAGATTTTGGACATTTAATGAAAATGAGATGTGTAATTTGGAAGAGGAAAATCTTGGTTTTTAAATGCCTATCGTTACTGTCAGTTGTAGATTAATGTGTTTATATTTACACAGATAGAAATTAGGGCTGTTGCCTTAGCTTTGCTTAACAGACTGCCACAATTTTATTCCACTTTGGTATTTACAGCTTTCAAAATTCCTATCCAAGTGTGACAACATTTCTCTTTAAATTATAACTGGAAAGAGAAAATTGTTTCTCATTCAGCTTATTCTCAAACCTTCATGTGCAACTGCAGTCACAATAACAGCTCCCATGACAATCCTTATCTTTCTGGGTGCACAGATGGAGTGAAAGCACTTCCCTGTGTGGTTTTGGGCAGCTAATATTATCAGATCACCTAGCAGTTGCTATAAGTTTTATGAAAGTTTATTATCTCCTCCTGAATATAATCACTCCTTTAGAATTTCTCTGGATTATTTCTTAACAAATTATCAGTGGTTATCATTTTCACCTTTTCAAAGTTGGCAATAGCAGCAAAGTGGATAGCATCACCTCTAGTTATGACTGCCTACCTTCTGTTACAAGATCTTGTAATCAGACAGACAAACAGGACAACAAAAGATGCATTTTTTTCCCCCCTAATTTAACAGATAGAATAAAAAGAACAAAAATGTAAAGCAGAAACCCATGGACCTAGCAGGTCCAGATCTGCAGCTAGTGAAAGTTGAGACTGCACTGTGTTTTAGAAGGGCTATGATAATTCATGCCAAATAAGAACTTGGCCTAGCTTAAAATGATGTCAGTCTACTTTGGAAAAATTCCTTCAATGGCAGCTCATAAAATCTAGGGGGACTTAGAAGAGCTTTCTTTCAACAACTTCATCACTATAGTCTCTTTCTACCTGACAAATAATAGCTGCAGATATGCTTTTCACTTCATTTTCAGCATATCTTCAAAGGGAGTCATATACCATTTCTCCCAGCATGCTAAAGGAATGTGAAATATTCTTTCAGTCTGAAAAGACAGACAAAACAAGCTGAATAAATGGTAATATATTTAAAAACCTGTTATTGTATTATTTCATTTGATGCAAATTAGTAGAAAGAAATAAATCCCAATGATTAATAATTCAATTAATAATTCAAGCATAATTCACCACTTCAGCTGCATTGCAGTATATATACATTGATTTTACAGGATATCTACATCACTGCAAATGTAGACTAAAACATATTTTATTCAAATCCTCTATTATCTACATCTCTGTTTTTTACATCTGCAGAATTTTCATACATACTATGTAGTTTTTATTATGAACATATAGAAGTAGACATATACTGTGCCATTCCATGGGTCAGTATATGTACTCAAGTGTGTATGCCTTATCTGTGTACACATACTGCAGTAGGTTTGTTGTGAGCACTGGTTCTTATCAAATACATAATTGCTCAAGTGTAAACTGTATTCCATGTCATATTTTAGCAGGTTGCTAAGGATATTTAACATGTTCTAAAGTAACCTATTCTTTATTCTACATTATGAGCCTATAAAGTAGCCTCCCTTTTTTACACTTAATGTTTTTTATTATGTGTTACAAGTAATTATTTAGTTTGCACTTCAGTTAATAGGCATTTATTGTAACAGTAGGAATCAATTGACTGCTAGGAGGACCTTTTTTATGATTTGAATCATTTACAAGAAAATTAATTTTCTATTATTATATCCCCAAAACTGTAACAACAATAAAAATAAAATTATTATAAGTAATGGAATTTGGGTAACTAACTGACATGAAATGATATATAGATTAATGTCAAAAAGTATTTATATTACTTTAGTCTTTCACTTATTAATTCAAATCAGGTTTACTTTCTTGGTTTATAAGACAACCAAATTGCTAAAGAAGGCATTTAGCTTTACAGGGTGAGTAATGGAAGGACAGCTATACTCACATTTATAAGTCTCAATTCAGCAGCATTGGACTATGTTTTATATTGTCATCTTCTAAAAAACACGCATGAACAGCATACAACATATGACTTCTAAAGTCTATAGATACCCATAAAACTAGTGAAATAGTTAAACATTTAAATCACTGATACTGTTTATCCAGTCAGATATTTAGCTTTACTGATGCTACAGTGTCAGGTAAAAAGTAGAGGAGAGTAGTAAAATGAAGGTGAGGAATGCTAAAAGTACAGGAAGCTCACCCTCTAGCTTCCCCCAGTTACCTGGCTTCAGTAGGCATGATGCAAATTGAGATGACAAGTGGTGATAGTCTATGGCTGATGTATAGAAAACTTTGAGACATGATAAAGCCTGAGAGAATACTGGAAAATACAGCATTAACAAAATGGAGTAGTTGCTTGCTTTATTTATATTAGCCTATCAAAATTCATGTCTAGCTGCCCTTGACAAAGTAATTAGGCTGAAATCTAACAGAAGCACAAAAAGCAAATGAACAGGGATTCTCTGCTCAACATACATTTTCCACTTTCTCACACACAAATCTTATTTTCCTCAAGTATAAAATCCATTCCCGTGCCATCTTTTCACCTTAGCTCTTCTCAGGAATCAACCTGAATGCAGAGGCTTCACAGACTGTCAGGGTACACATGCATAAGCTGTTTGCTTTACCAATATTGAGAGCAAAACTCAAAATCAGTTTTTCCAATCAGCAAGCTGTATTTTAAGGCAAAGAAATGTGTGGTGATTGCAGACGAAAACTAAACTCCTCAGTCTGTCAGAATTGAACAGGCAAAACCTGCAGGCTTAAATGAGTATCTGTCTCTCTCTGTAGCTCAGAAAGTCAGACACCATTTCTACACTAGCAGATTTAAGAGACAGACTTAAAAGTAGAGTACTGCAGCTGTTGAACCCTTAAGTCAAGGACTGAATGACAGTTGTAAAAACTGTACCAAAAATGTAGAGTTGACCAGAGGCTGATAGAAAGGTTATGATAATAATTGTTTAATATCATTGTCTTACACAGTTGATGCATAAAAATATGACTAATAAACAATGGGTTTTTTAGGCATACTTAGTGGCGCACAGTATTGCACCTTTAGCCATACCCTAAACTAATGGGAACACAAGCAAACTCATACTCAGACGATACTTAATTACATTGGTGAAGATTGCAGCTACCCTAGTTCCTCCCACTCAGCCTCAAAGCTAGTTCACCTCCTAGTGGCTTAGCAAAAGTGGTAACTGAAGCTCACAACCTCTTACTTTGTTGTTTAATGGTTGTCCAAGACAATGTTAATCATGTTGCTCAACTCTGCAGGTAGATAAATCTCTGTAATATCTCATATTTCAGTTAATACTTGGTATAAAATTTACTTTCCACTATGTCCTCTTTCTTAACCAAAAAGAAGTGCAGGAAAAAAAGCATTTTGTATATCGACATTACACCAGAGGAGTTAAAGATTTTTATGCCAGTCACAAGGTAATGCATAGCTGGCTGTTTGCGTGCTGTCCAATATAGTAGAAATCTTACAGGAGGCTGTGACTCCCAGACACTATCATTGTTCCAATAGCTAATAACCATTGAGATTTCAGCACTGTCTTGTCTTATTTGTAAATGTTTTCCATTTCCAATAAGATAAAAACTAGGGACATCAGAGAACTTCTGTTTCTCACCTACTCTTTGAGCTAGTACAGTTAGTTGAGCTGACTCTTCACGTGCGCAAGAAAGGCAAGAGGGAGGACAAATTATCCTATGTTCAGATCATATCCCACCATGGATTTACTGTGCCATAGTAAGGGCCTTATCATGGACAGAGAACTGAAATAACAGGGATCTAAAACCTAAGAAATATCTACATATAGCCTAAGAAATTTCAAAGTTAGCTTTCATACCTTTATCTGACTTGATCAGAAAGCAAGTCTGAGACTTACATATTGCCTTGACACAACCAGGATTGTTTGTTACCTCACTTTGGGTCTGATTAAAGTTACTGAAAATGAGATATATGTAGCTCTTTAGCCATCGAACTCATAAAAAGCCTTATGATGATTATTCTTAAAGTTCCTTATGAGGAATGGCTGAGAGAGCTGGGGTTGTTTAGCCTGGAGAAGAGGAGGCTGAGGGGAGACCTCATTGCTCTACAATTACCTAAAAGGAAGTTGTGGAGAGGAGGATGCTGGCGTCCTCTCCCATGTGACAGGGGACAGGACAAGAGGGAATGGCCTCAAGCTCCGCCTGGGGGGATGGTTCAGGTTGAACATTAGGAAAAAAATTTTCATAGAAAGGGTCATTGGGCACTGGAACAGGCTGCCTAAGGAGGTGGTTGTCACCCTCCCTGGAGGTATTTAAGGATGGGTGGATGAGGTGCTGAGGGTCATGGTTTAGTATTTGATAGGAATGGTTGGATTCGATGATCCAATGGGTCTTTTCCAACCTGGTGATTCTATGACTCTATGACTCTATTCAAAGTCAACTAAACCTTGCAGTATGAGCTAAGCAAATAGTTCTCTTAAGCAAAAAGTTGTCTCTGCCTGTGGAAAAATTATTTAGTTCATCCAGTCTTTAATAGGAAACCTTAAAGGTAAATTTTGTTTTTTCTCAAGGTCTCTTAAAAGGTTTTTTAATAAATACTTTTCTGCTGTCGTGAATCTCTTAATCTATCTTATATCTTGTAGACATTATGTGCCTTAAATTATCTCAAAAATCTTCATGAAGCTTCACATTGATTATTTCTACCTTGGACCTTTCTTTCCCATTTAGTGTTTTTAATCATCAGTTCCACAGATATTTGCTTGAGGATATTCCCCCCCCCATTTTGGGTCACACAGGGCTACTCCTGTGAAATTCAATTAGAACCTTATAACAGCCCTCTATGATTTTCATCACTTCAAAAAACAAACAGTAAGATCTTGAAAGAAGCACTATGTGACTGCCAGAAAGGGTTTATTAGCACTTTGTCAGAGAAGTGTATTTGTTGGGGCAGATCAATCAAATCTGCTTCAAATAACAAATCTTTGAGCTCTAAACAGTGTGGACCTAATATTCAGGTTTTATTTAAAAAAAAACCAAACAAAAAAACCCAAAAAACCCACTGACTGCCATCTTAGCATGGAAGTGTGTAGAATGAACTATCTCTTAACTGCAAAAATACTGCTTCAGAACATTTACTTTTACCATTAACTTTAAGTACGAGCCTGTTCTTAGATCATTTATTTTGATACCTTGATCTGGGCCACCAGAATACCCATTAAGTCCTGGCACATGATTACTTTTCATTTTTAAAGTCATTGTTTCCCAAGGATGTCTCTTCAGCCCACAGAAACTTCTGACTAATTTGACAAGTGTAAGGCATGTCTGAATTAGAAGAATTTGCAAGAGAATAGTTCTACCAGCATCACTTAAGATTAATTCAGCAACTGAAGTCCTTTATTACAAATGCACGGAAAATCTACACTGTGGGACTGCAATGATGTTATTAATTACATTGCTGGAAATTTCACCTATAAAGTTATACTCCTATACAATATGTCACCTTAAGATTTGTTTTCTTGACTATCATACTGTCAAATATGAAAAGGAGACAATCAGAGTGAAAGACTTCTAAGAAAGTTTCAACAACCTATACTAGTTATGAGAAAAAACGGAGCAAAGTTGTGGTGAAAAATGTAATCTCTTCACTGGTAGATTTCAAATAAAAAAGTGGTAAATATGATGATTCTGCCATGTGGGTTAAATGTTTCTCGTAGATTCTGATGTGTTTTGGGTAATTATATTTTTGTCATATTAGCTGTAATACATGAACAGTTTTGGGAAACAGGATTGGATTGCCTTGGTAGTTGTTAAGACATTAATTTGAGTTATAATGGATTTTTTCCCATAGAGTAGAGCAAAGTTAAATGTGAGCTGGCCAAGAACACAACTATTCCACACAATACCTTGCATCTCATCTCTAATCTACTTTATGCATACAATTAAACACTTAAGAGAAAAAGAATCTCAACCCAATAGTTAACTCTTTTTGTTAAAATTGAGACCTGAACTGTACTATTTATTATGTACAAAACCCAAGAATTCCAATAGGAATAATAGACTAATATGTAAGTGATTAAGGCAATCATTCATTCTGTGGGAGACCCAACTACACATTTTACTTGTTTCAATAGAATAAAAGGAGGAGAATTCAAGCTATCAGATTCTAACCATAACATTTAAATATTAATACTCAGCATATCTGTAGTTTTGGGTGGAAAGTATATTTTGGCCTGAACACCTCCTAAGTGAAACTGGCTTTGAATGTCTTTGGTTACTATACCAAAAATATCAAAAAATTCCACCCAATCACTTTCAGTAACTCATCATTTCAGAAAATGGGAAATACTGTCAGAAAAGTCCCAGGCAATTGCATCTTCTGGACTGTTTTACACCAGTGTAATTCTATATATTCCCATGTTATTCATCCAGGTTATGTTAAAAGTCAGCTGAAATCACCGCTTCACTCCAGAGACTGAACATGGTCAATTTGAACATTGTAGTCACCGTTCAAGAGTTCTGACTTCACACATAAATGTTTTATGGTTGTATGAACAGATGGGAGGATAATTATCCGGCATTGCCATCCAATGTATGTTTAATATTTCCAGCAATAGTCTTAGAATCTGTATTTTCCAATCAAGTGTGTTTTACTAGATATCATCAGGGCCAACAACTTGAGAACCCAATGCTTATTAAAATAAATAGGAACTTACAGGCTCTGCTGCTTAAAAGCTCAATATATTGATGCTCTGGATTATATTCCATCATAATTTGATCAAGAAAAGAGCAAACCAGTAGCAAGGAAAGTTTAAACAGAAAACATATGTCTCCTGTCCTGCTATTCATTCATCTACGTACTTGCCCCTTAAAATTGTCAAAATCCATGTTAAGTGGAAATTTGTAAGGAAGGCATCTGTGAATAGCATTACTACATAAAATATCTAAAGTTATAAGGCAATATCTATTTAAAGACAATAATATTTATCTTTACTGAACAGGGTACTAGAATGTCACTGTTCACACATCTCTGCTTCGGCATTCATTTTGTTTTTCTGTAGAAATTCATCTGAGAGGTTCTTATTTGGTTTTGTTTGCATCTCTGTCACTGATTGCATTAAATTTGTATTTTTTTTCCCAAGAACAGTATATACAATATGAATTGTTTATGCAGTCATTGTTCAGATTATCATTACTTTCTGTCTCACCTTAATGTCATTACAAACATCACACTTCCTTTGCTAACCTGATGTTGATTTAATGACTTGACTTGCTCATTACAATAATGCCTCTTATCTTCCAAGCTGCTTCATGTATTTGATCTCAGAGTAACTGAGTTCTCAAGTGACTGTGCAAGAAAATTAGAAACATTACAAAAAGTTTTATGGTAAAAGATTATTACAATAGGTTGAATTCCAAATTAATAAGCAATCTAAATTGCTTATTAAACAGCCAAGAATTAAAGTGTTTAAGTGTTATCTTTGATTAATCTATTTATAGGACCTCAACTGGAAATTTATAACATTATCCCAAACCTCTGATGCCATGGCCAAAATACATATTGAAAATTTGTCAGTTCAATATAATATCTTTCTGAGGACAGTGACCTGTATGGATAAATCATACTGACTTCTACACCTAAATAGCCAAACTGACTGTCATCCTGGCTGATGTTCCAGGACTGAACTTCCCAGGCATAGACTTCTGTTCAGTCCTGACATCCTCCACTTCACCAACTTACACATACAGTAATCTTCTTAACTTCTTCTAGTATCCTAGCAATAATTCAGATCTCTCCAACACAGAAAACTTTACGCTATAATAAGAAAAATAGTTAAGAAACTAAGATGAAGATGCACAGACTGTATTCTATCCATTCTTAAGGCACATGTATTTATGACACAATCAGATATAAATGTTTTTTTTCTCCCAAACTAACCTTTTATGATTCATCTTAAATGTACATCTGTAACCAAGTGTATATTCTTAATGAGTACAGGAGTGAGGGACTCCCATTTTTATAATTAAGTGTACACTTCAGATCATGTTATTGATGAAAGAGACATGGTCAAACATGAGAATACTACAACTCATGATATATTGCATTTATTCCTGTATGTGTACATACTTGGAATTACATTGTAAAACACAAGTTTCTAACTTCTCTCTGATAGATACTAAGAGGAAAGCTCTTATTATTTCTCCTTATTTTCCTATAATTGTATGTAAACATGTGCTTGTTTTGCAAATAGGATCATAGAATGCTAAAATGTCATTATTTTACCACAACTAATTCCATCTGTTTTGCCATATAAAGTTTGCCACCAAAAGTTGTCTTTTCCCACCAGGAGGCAATTTTGTCTTGCTGTTAATTTGGAGTACAACAAATAACATTATTATTACCATTTCACATTACTGCTGACACTAGGGAAAAAATCAAAACCATTTGAACACTTGAGATACAGGGTCAAGTGTTGTCAAAGCTGGTCACATGTTATTTCCCTGTGAGTTTGTCCTATCTTGGTTAGCAGTAGAAGCCAGCCTACACAGGAAATTAAGCCTGTCTCCAGTTACAATATATCTATGCCAAAATAGGTTTTTATTTGAAGAGTTAACAGCTTGAAAGGGAGAAAATAGGATAAGCAAAATTAAATAAATAAAATGAACACATAGCAATTAACAATTAGTATATAGTATTAAAGCTTATTGAGTCTTGGGGAGGATTTCTTGGCTTCCCTTCCTATTCAATGGTCATTATGTTGACAATGTTCCACTGTCTTGAGGGGGGATTTGAATGGTTAGAACATAATTTAAAGGGCAATATAAGTAGAAAAAATAGATACATATAAAGAAGTTATATGCAGAGAAAAACTTTTCTGTGGTCTTGTGGAATTATTTGTTTTAGAATTCCTGTGAGCAAACCTAAGCTATCTGTATTCAGATTATTCAAATGACAAGAGACATCAGGGAAACAGACAACTGAAGCATTTTAATGCAGAGCTCCTTTTTATAAGGCATGCAAATCACGTTCTGATTCCATAAATATCTCCCCTTCCAGAGCCTTCAGTCTGTCATTGTTAGAAACAATACACACAGAAAAAAGTCATAGTGTTTCTTAAGATCCCTTGCAAATTTGTATTAAAAAGGCAAAAGTGTTCAGTCTAGGGGAAAAAAAACAGAGTTTGGTGTTTTGGATTACTGAATCTACAAATAAACTGTTAGCAACAGAAGGCAACACAGCAAAAAATATTGTCAAGATTCCAAAAGTAAGTATAAGACATAACATATGTATATTTCAGGAGTAATTTTCTATTTCTGGATTATGTGCTATAGTAGATTTTAGAGTTTTAGACTTAAATCTTATCTGACTGAAGTCCTGTCTTGGCAACAAGTGTGCTCTATTAATGGTATTCTAAGGTTTTTTTCAGATAATGGCACATCAACTCAAATATCCATTTGAGAATTTTTTCAGACTAATAGTAAAAATAATGCTACAACTCTGAACTTCAAGGCTGGCCAAATCCAAATTAAAAACAAAGTAAAACCAAAATTAGATGAATACAAGAGATGCACATATAACAAGAGCATAAATCCGTATGGAATTTTTTATTTGCAAAATCTTACAGTACAAAAACCTTGTATATTTAATTGCATGGAATTACCGATATAGATCACATTTTTAGACATTCATTTTAATATGTTCTTATGTTGGATTAGACTGTGGTAATTAACTAGAACATGGGTTTGCATATTGCAACAAGTGTAAGGGATAGCACTAACCAGAGAGTCTGAAAAAAAAAGTGATGATTGCAGAAGGAGTATTAGTAAGGATTCTGGTTAAAGTTCTTGCGACTTTGAACAGTACAGGCTGCAAGTAAAATTTTCCTACCCCTTTTTCACTCTCGCTTTCATGTCTATGTTTTTTCCTCAGGTAGATGCTGCCATTCATGGTACTTACATCAGGCAGTGGCTTCAGTCTGCAGGCACTATGAACAAGTTCCATGTAAGTTATGCTTGAGTATGGAAATGTTCTTTGTTTTGTACATATATATTGCTTAATCTTATTTTAAAATACACTCAGCACATTGCATGGTTTGATACCATGCATAGATACAATTTATGCAAAATGTCTGGTTTAATAGTGCTGGAAATATATTTCAAGCATATCTTCAATCTCTAAAATTTGTACTTGTGTAATATGTATTTTCCTACATAAAACAATACTACAAAACACTTTCCCTAGAAATATGTATTTCTGTATGGTGCATCCCAGTGCTATATAACTATTGACTCTCCACATAGAACCTCATTCCCTCTCACAGAGAGTTATAACACACAAATGCTCACAACATTGAGAAAAGTCCAAGACAGCTTTCCTCTGTGTGTAAGTGTGGAAACACACATTAGGGATTTCAATACAACATTTTGGATTTCACCATGTCTGTGTCTTGTACTTTCTGCTAAAGTATTGTCTTCCTTTCTTTCTCATTTTTAGTTTAATAATTAAGTCCTCGCTCCTAAAATACGAATGGCATAGTGGTGTCTGCTTTGGATTATTTCTTCCACTTCCTATTAAATAAAACAATAATAAATGATCACTTTGAAAATTTACAGCAAGCACACAGGTCACAGCACAAGAGAAGGTGTCTACAGATGTCTCAATTTGCAACAGACTTCAGTTAATTTTAGTATAGCACAATAAACACTGCTAAATGGCCATTCATTCCAATCAGCTGCTGAAAGAAACTTCATAAGTCCTCCTTCCCATCAATGCCATGATATTTACCCCTCAAAATCACAGAAGATGCTTTTAAGTTTAAATCCCTTTTTAAAAAAAAAGTGATAAAATATTAAAAAACAGTCAATTTTAGCCTAAGTAGATGAGAAGAGTAATTATTACATCAAAGCATAAAATCTTTCAAACAACAAAAATAAAACTAATGATTCTTCAGGTAGATCTCTTCTGGTACAATTAGTACAGCAATCCTTTTTTATCTTGTCCTAGTTGAAATCCCTATTAACCACTCCATTCACCTCTGGGTGAAACCATTGTTGGACTAGTCATTACAGGCTCAATAGCATAGAATAGCAAGCTTTCAAGGAGAGAAAACCTCGTTGAAATTAAATTATTGAATGGCCTACAATGCAGCTGTGCAACCTGGAATCCATTCAGGATAATAATAACTCCCACACCTTTCTTGCAAAGAGTGTCCTGGGATCTTTAATGACCCAAAGTGGTTTTGCCCTTGGTTATACCTCTCAAAAGCCATATGACTGGTCATATTATAGGATCCCACACCCTAGCTATCCCACTAAAGTGAATAGTTAAAGAAAAATGAAAAGGGCAACACATCAATAGTATGTATTGTTTCGTGTAAAGAATCCTCAAAAGCTCAGGAAACCTGCCCCTTTAATGAGAAATTTGTGGCCAACTGTCCCACATCATTATGAACATGTTAGCTCCAGCAAGATGTACAAATGGGGACTATAAACACAGTACATTGAAAATAAGACCTGCATGGATAATCATACCTATTAATATAAATGGCAGTGAGAAGAGGCAGACTGAACTCATATTCTGACTGATAATTAAGAGCAAAACATTGTTTTTCTTCACCATCTCAATAATAAATTATATGTAACATGGGTCCAACAACAAGTGAGCCCCATTAATGTGTTTATTAAAATGCGAATTGAAATACTGAGTGGAAATATACTGCACATGAATGTGATGACTACTCTTTTGAGTTCTTATACACCACTAAACTGTACCCACAATAGGATCATGCACTGGACATATTTTCAAAACACAGCATAATTGAAGATTTGTGCAGCTTTTCTGAAGGTTATTATGAAAAATACGCAAGTGCAGCCAAAGGGCTAAGTTTATTACAACCCAAAGAACATTTTCTTCCTTAATAATAACAGGAGTTTACTCAGAGATGATGGAGTTTCAGAAGGTATTTTAACATTTTCTGTCCTGTGATTAAAGAAAGTCTACTGAAGAAGTACCCATGCCTGACATTAAATCTTTAGAATTTATCTGGCAGCAAAAAAACTGAGAAAAAACCCCAAATCCTTATCAATGTGTTTTCTATAGCAATTTGCTCTGCTGTATTTCTTTCTATTTTAAATATGTCCATAATAAACTGGGGGCAGAAGGAAAAGATCAAATACATCATCTAAGTTATTTTTCCATAGAGGTGCATTAATGCAAATTAGACAGAATGACTTTTCCATTATAATTGGGCTGAAATGAAGTGGAAAGATGAGAATGACAATTAAGTTTAGTGAGGGTCCTTTCTTTCTTTATCAAACTCCCCTCTCCTCTCCCCTTTTCTCTTCCCCTTCCCCTTCCATCCTTTCCCTTCCCCTTTCCCCTTCCCCTTTCCCCTCCCCTTTCCCCTCCCTTTCCCTTTACCTTTCCCTTTCCCTTTTTTTTCTTTAAGTTCCAGCAGTTTAGAGTTAGTTTAGTGTGTGATGGTAATACTTTGTCAGTATCACCAGGAAAAATTATTCAGACCTTCAAGGGGCTTTGTTTATCACATTTTTCGATTAACCTCTGTATAACTTCATCATAATGCCTTGCCAATTCACACCAAAGAACAAACAAACAAAATCACTTCTTGTCATTTTTCTTTGCTTCACGTAATCAAGGGGCTTGATATTTTTTCCTCTTTCTCTCTTTTATTTAGTAGAGGGTGGAAAAGGATGAAATTTGAGATCACAGAAGACCACCACAAGAGGCAAAGGGTTTAACATGAATTACATTTCTACATTAATCTTTCCTTTTTAAAATTTCCTTTTCTGCTTATGAAGTGAGGAAAATGTTTTCCATCCAGAAAGCAAGTAGTTTAATAATTATTAAAGTCTGACATGAGGATCTTGAAGTAGATACACAGGGTTCGATACTAAACTAGTCTCAAATTTTAGCACTGCAGTCACAAAGAGAAAAATGTGATTTTATAACTTTAACCCCTTTATATAGCAAGAAAAGTACTAGATGCCTAAGAGTTCCAGCATTAAATTCACAGCAGCCATAATGTTAAGTGATGAAGCTAAGCAAGCTTAGTTATATGGTATTAACTGAAATTGCATAGCTATAACTTTGATATATTGAAGCACATGCAATAAATCTCTTCTTTTCTGCCTTTCCCCCTTCTTTACCTCTTCTCCCCAAGCTAGTGCTGAACACCTGGATATAGAAGAGAAAAGAAAGTAATTGTGTGCCCAAACTTGAGCAATTTGCGTTACATATACAATACTATGTCTGCTGGAATAAATACTTTCTGTCTAAACTGGAATTGCTATACTGGGCACCCAACTTTCAAACACAATAGGCACGTATGTAGTGTATTTTTACACAGTTGCTAAATACTTCTGGTTGTGTGGGATGGAGGTCAAATCATCTACCATTTGATGTCTGGCTTCTTACATGGAAGCTAGTCTGGCCTTGTCTCCCTTTCAAGTCAGTGGAGAGTTATGGGCACTTTCAAGGTTTGATTCATTTCACTTCTCTTAGACATCTGCTTTAGGGGGAGACAAATTCACTTTAGACTCTACTCGTTATATTGACTACATCTCTGTTGACTAACAATGGAGCCCAGGGCACAAACACCATCCTTGATGAATCCGATCTTTTCTGATTTTCCCATCATCTACTCCAGGTATACCAACTGATCACTGAATAAGCTCTGGAAGTTAGTGTTTATTAAACATGCAGTAAGACTGACAGGCAATAAGCAAATTTTTGAGGAAGTGAACTGAGGTAAGAATTTGGAGAGGGATTTAAGGGACTGCACTTAAGTAAACTGATTTTTTAATGATTACAAACAACTCCCTCCTGAATGTTGACAGCCAAATAAATTGTTAATTTTCTATTCCCTGTCTTTTCTTTTAAGCCACAGGTACACGCATTCTCAGCTATTTGCTAACAATAATAATAATAGCTGTGGCTTCTTCACTGCATGATGAGGCATATGACAACTTGTGAAGTAGGAGCTAAGCATGACCAATACTGAGAAAGACTGTTGTCCAACATTTAATCTGGGTAACAGCTGCATAAATTCTGAGGAAATTTGAATGAAGCCTATATCAAATCAAGAATGGGATTTTTTGTTAGTATTAGATTAATTAATTGAAGGATATTTACATAGACTCCAAAGACAGGACAGAACTTGCCTTTCTGTGCAGTCCTTGAGGACATGGGAAATACTAGGATCTGGGAACAGGACTCAGTTCAAGACTCAGAATTATGACAACGTGAAGACAAGGCTAAGGCACATATTTTATGCCACAATAGTATGCAATGTAGATGTGTGTACACCTCACTAGGCAAGATAGCTGGCTGACAATCAGTTAATTCAGTTGCAGTCCTATATCAAGGCAAATACCTCGTTTTGAACATCCAAGTATCTCTGAATTACTCTGTGTACCAGGTTTGCTTGAAACTCATTGTGTAGCACGCTCACAAGCTTTTTATATACACAGCATCTGGATAAAGCTGGGTGTCCATTACAACTGTGAACAATCGTCTGAGATTATGAGATTAAATTGGGCCTGACCTTGCAAGAAAGAAGAAAAAAGTATATAGCATCACTGTCCCCTTTTCTTTGTCTGCTTTATTTACTCAATAAATAGCTTCAAGATAGAGAAATCTTTGAGGCTTTGGAAGAGCCAAGTTTAAACCACTTTCGTCTCAGGAGACTAGAAATCATGCTTACCAAGTATGCCCTAATCATGCTTACAAGTTTGCCCTAAGTGTAGAACTATGCAATATTTAGAGGCAACAACTCTGTTTATCTCCAATGAAAACTTTTATTGGTGAGTTTATTACCAGTACATTCCTTGGCATGGAAAAGTCTGCAAATCTGCTCATTGTTGTCCTGCTCCCAGAGTAGATGTGGATTTCAGAATCTGCTCCACATAGTAGATAACCACATAGATTCCACCAAAAAGTGATTCTGATCAGAAGGGAGTATTGACAAATAGTATATCCCAAGTCAATAAATACTTTGTAGTAAACATGGGAGTATAGCTCCAGTGAATACTTCAGGTCTCAAAAAAAAAAAATCCATAGCAAGGATAAAATTAGAAACTACTTAGCATTCCATCAGTAGGAAAGGCAGAAAGACAGCTCATTCAACCACATAGTCAAATGCACCAGGTTTACATCTTTAAAAAAATGCAAGTTCAGGTTTCATTAGAACTTGAATTAAAAGCCTTAGAAGCAATTTGAAAAATATAATATTCACAGGGAACGTATTAAGTAAGCAAATGATGCTGTACAAAAATTGACTGAAAGACAGAATTCTTTTGGCAGCATTTCTGTTCATATATTCCTTGAACATAGTAAGTCCAAGGTGTTTGAAAATTTTTGTGGGACAAAGCTATCAGCTAGTGGTAAAAGATCTATAAACTTTACTTTGTAGATTGTATCAACTTGAGTGGGGAAAAAAAGGACCATAGCCAGTAGTTCTAACAACAAAGCTACCACCTGTGGACTCATGATCAAACAGGAGGAAAAAAAACAGATAGAGGACAATGGAAAATTCTCATATGCACCATGAAAATTGTACCAAAATTGAGAAACTTTCATGAGTGGATTCATTCAGGTATTTCAGAATTGCCATCACAAAGGAGAGAGTCTGAAGCAGAAATCAAAAGTAGAATTGCTTTTGTGAGAGCAGCACTCGTAAAATTCAGGAAAACCCAAAAGATAAGAAAATCTGAAGTGCATCAAAGGTAAAATTCAGAACATACATGAAACATGGGCTTCAGCAGTATGTGTCAAATGACACATTCACACCTTTACATTCTAATGTCTCCAAATAAATATATGAATAACATACACTGTACGGAACTAACAAATCTATTGCAAGAAATTGCTGCTGGGATAGCTTAGACATGAGAGGAGAGTAATAGGCCTTGTAAACACAACACATTAGGAAAAGTAAAAAAGCAGAGGAAAAAAAGACTAAATGGCCGTATGGAGAGAATCTGGCGCAAAATCTCTGCATGGAAGGAAATTAGAGGCAATTGGATCGTTTCTCCAAGCTAATAAAGACTTCCTCAAGGCCCAATCAGTACTTGAAAATAATGAAGCTATGATCATGTAAGTCACAAAAAATACTGGAAGTATTTTTCACCGGGCTGAAAGCAGCAATTGTATATATAAATTCCTATGACTTTATCTTTATTTTAGCATTTTGAAACAGATAAACAGAACTAGCATGTGAAGAGTGCACACTCTGAATGGCTCCTCTGTTCCTCTATTGTGTGGAGGTGTTTAACATTGTCCAGAATTGGGCTTAATATTTTATCAGTCATGGGGTTTAAGGTCTTATTGTAAGATGGCACTGCTCCAGCACCAATTACTACTTACACACATTTTTTATAAATCTCTGCACTCATATATTAAAGTATATTGCAGTCTAACTGTTGATACACATAAATGCTAAAAAATACCTTTTTTTCTTCCATAAATACTATGGAATTGGAGAATATCAGTTTGCCTTTGAGTATGAACAGGAAGGTCACGAGTATATATTCTCAATTTACTGCAGTTTGCTAAGTTACAGAGTTTTGCTTCTCTCTTGATAGTTCCTGTAGCAGTTAGCTTCACTATAGACTCAAATGTGAGTTGAGCAGTCATCTGTCTTGACAAAAGTTGAACACTACTTTGAAAATGAAAAATTTTTATTTGTTCATTTTCTATCAATAGTTTTGATAGTAAATGTACTGTAATAAATTCAAGTGAAAACACATTGAGTAAGTAGAAATTAACATTAGCTAGCAAAAGCCAAACTTCACAGCTCCTATTGATAACATTCCTGTTGATTTCCTTCCGAAGTTTACAGCTACTGAACATCCTAAGCACAAAAACATCTAATGCTGAATCATGTGTGTTGTTCAGTACAGAATGGGCCATAAATTAACCATGAAAAGCCAATGGAGTAATGTTTTTTTTCTGAACAAGACAAGACACATACTACAAAAAAACAGTCACAGAAGTTGCATGGAAGTGTGGCACATAAGTTAAATTAGACTCTTCAAGGTAATATTCTGCCATAACTTAAGAAGTTTTTGTAAATCTGAGCAGAAAGTGTGAAAGGATACCAAAGTTTACTAGAGACAGAGAAATACATATCCTAAAGTTGGCTCCATGAATTTGGAAGTAGGGAGAAGAAAGGAACTGAATATGTTTTTGTCAATATTGCATTTTGACAGCTTTCTTGCCTTTGAAGAAAAAGGAACAAAAACTTCATGAATGGTAGGAAATTTATTTTTAAATGTGACCTTATAAAAGATCATTTTTGGAATCTCTTGTAAATTCTCTGTAAAAAAAAAGCAGATAATCAGATTTGCATGGGTCAGATACAGATTTAAATGAGGAGTTAATATATGGACTAAATTCTGTACCGCATAGAGGTAGTTTTAATGATGTCAAAGGAAAGATTGTTGCCTGTCCCTGCCTTCCTAATTCTACTCAGGGTTATGGATGATTGCCAAAAAGTGTTGAACATAACTCTGATAATTCTTTGTGTAGATTTTAGTGCAAAAAATAAATCCTAGTGAATTATACACTCAGTTTCTAATGGAATAATTCCAGTCAAATCAATAGAATTAAACAATATGACCCAATTGTGACTCTATCTAAGTTGTTTAAACAAGTTATTTTAACTTGATTCAGTTAAACACTATGCATTTCTTTTTTATACTAGTGTAAATTTACAGTTCTGTTCTAAATTATAAAAATTCAAAATGTTATTTTTACAGAATGATATTTTTTAAAGTTTGCATGTTTAATATGAATACAGTTTTGTGTGTGTTTATTTTCCATAACATATTTGTGTATCCATCTAGTAGTCTAACAGATTCCATAAGAGGGCTGTCAGGAAAGATATTGCATGGCAGAAAGCTACAACCACCAGAACAGTTCATCTTGCATTCACCTTCTTCCCACCTTTCAGAGAAGAGTCTGGCAGGTTTTTATGCATTGGTTTGGTTAAATGAATCAGCCTATGGTACCCTAATCCCATTAGCCAGGCATCCCATCAAGACTTCAGGCACAAGCTGGGGAAGAGAATGTGCTTTATATATGTACAGTGAATATGCTTTATACATATACAGTGGAGTAGCTAACCTGGATAGGTACAGTAAATCCAATCATGCTAGTAAGCCCTAGACCAGATACATCTGTGCAGATGAGCTGCAGTATAGATTCATCATGATGAGACAGAGAGATAGCATTGCTTTTGGCTTGCACTGCAGGTCAGACACCATCTAACACTTAAAGTAATTTTCAAACCACATAGGAGAAATTCAGTCTGTTCTCACCAATTCCTTCTGGTTTTTACCATGCTACTGAAAGCAGCATTTGGCAAAACTGCTCTCAACAGCAAAATGGTTTTCCAGATTGCTGTTGTTGTATCTGAATTTCTGGTGCTCTGGTAAGGAGTAGTTTAAGTCTGCATCAAATCGTAAAAGAACAACATCTGAAAATATTTCCCACATAAACTCCTTGGGTAAGTTATTTATGGTCTCACAGACCCCTGTCATGGGTAATGCCAGTGATTTAGCTAAGATGATCCCTTGGTCCTCTAGCAACAGGTCTGACTGCTTAATAAGAAAGCATTCAAACCTGTCATGGACATAGATTCTGTCAATTCAGAACAAGTTTCACAGCTTCAAAGTACTCCCCATTGGCAAAGCACTAGCATTTTCTCCAGAAAATTTACTATCTTCTCATGATTTATTCCTCCCAACAATGGTCATTCTCTTTGGTCCTGACCTGGACCTGTATCTGAATATTTAAGAAATAAGGGAATAGATGCACAAGATACTAAGTTCCTTTTAGCATTCAACAGGTATCCCATGGTGGGCCAGTTAAACTCTACAAAACAGAGCTTCTAAAGGTCTCAGAGCTAGCATTAAGTTCTAGAAACACATTTTCTCATCACCATCTTGAATCTAATTGTGGTCCACAATAGGAGAAGCTCACAAGACTATAGCCATCAATGCAAAGAAAACCTGAAAAGGAAAATAAAACTTTAAATAAACATGAAAAAAATCATGCAAAACAAGGATTACATTTGCCACTGCCTCCTGGATACAACTCTAAATCCAAGGTATTTTCACGTAAAATGGTAATGAGTTTTTTAAGAACTTAGCTCCAACAAAGCTGAAAAGCATCTGTTCAGTTTCAGTGAGACCTGCACACACTGAGTACTCTCCTGAGAACTCATCCATCTTGATAGATATGTCTAAAAGAGAAGAAAAGCAGACCTGAAGGTGTCAGCTAAATTACTAAATATTTTTATGCATCTAGGCTGCTTGAAAATCCCAAATCCTTGCTAAGTTATGAAAAATACAGTCTACCAGTCTGACCTACTCTGAACTGAACATTTTCAGAGTTCATTGATAAAAAACAGTATCTGGGGAACACTCTACCAAAAGAAATTTTCCTATGCCTAATCTTCCATCTCATCTCACTGTTAAATATCAGAAAATCACACAACTACAAATAATAGTAAGAGTGGACATGTTTCCTTTTCTAGAGAAGAGAAAGTAACGTTTTCTTTAGGCACAGACCTCATGTAAAAATGCACCACTAGGAAGTCAGAAAACACAGCAGTGTATGCTCTCAAAGGACCTTGAGCTACTGATGGTTTTGACAATCTAAGAGCAGTCAAGTGCCAAGGCTCTGCAGAACCAGTCGTGTCTTGGATGTGTTCCATATGGTTCCACAAAAAGGCAATGACTCAAGCTTCTGTATGTATAAAAATGAGAAATAAAAAAGCATTTCTCAGTATGCAGACTATGCTCAGTATAAAAATAGATCTAATTAATTTCTAAACAAATTAGTGCAAGAGTAGGCATAACAGAAGATCAAAGAGATTTGTGTACCTTCATGTTAATATATACCAAGTTCAGCATCTGGAACATAGGAAGAACCCTTCATACATCTCTTTGTTCCTGTTAAAGGTCAACCTGAGACGTAATTTTCTATGCATTATGACATCAGTTATTTTACACTGTATCCTTGGTATTCATAAAGGAGAATTTTGACACATGTAGAGTACTACTATAACCATTAAAAAAATGGGAGGCTGTGGCAAGCAGTGCGAGTGTGAGGCAAATGAAACTTATTTCTTTAAAGAAATTCTGGAATCCTTTTTTGGGAGGCCTTTTGACAGAAAAGGAAAAGCACAAAGCAAAACAGGAAGTAAAAGCTCAGCAAAATCTGGTCTGTATGAACACGGGCTACAAATGCAAGAGTATAACAGCTTTTGACACCTTATCTGCTTAATTTAGTTATGAACAATACTATACACAAAGAAGAATAAAGAACAGTATTGATTGTCATGGCAGATTAAGGTATCATCCTTCATTTTACACAACCACAAGAAGCCATTATCTGACATGAAGCATAATATAGCAAACACAGAGTTAGTTTATATGACATGGACTTCCAGTAAATGCCGGGAAAGGTAGAATTTCTTTTCATACCTGATGGCATAACTTTGAGCGGGCCATCCAAGTATGTTAATAAATATGACATGTGAGAGTGCTATTTCAGAGATGCTGGAGTCAGAACAAATAAAAATATCAAGTGACTAGTTGTGCGTAAGTTAACTACAGTTAAGTATAAACAGAAATGTCTATATTAGACTGAGACGAAACACAAAAAAAAGCATGTCTTCCCAAAGAACAATTAAAGGCAATTGCACTTGTATTCCAGCATCTATTTCCAAAGGATCTTACCTAAGAAATGCTTGGAAAGACTATTTAGAGTAAAGAGCAATTGTAAGAATGTATTTCATTGCAAACTGGTTTAAAGGGTAAAAGCTAGTCTGGGGTTTTAGACAAGAGGGATAGCCTAATAAGAGAGATAACCTAATGTATCCTAATCAGCTAATAAGTATTTTAGTTTCTTTCTAAACTCATCTTTTCAGGTTTGCTCCTTCAGTATTCTTACATAAATCTTTATTTTGTTTCTGTGTTAGACTTTGATGGTGTTTGGGCAAGAAAACCACTGTGAAATCAGTCAGGCTGAAGAGTACTAAATCCACAGAGTTGGTTCAGATAAAGCAATCTGTTCAGATTCCAATTGAACAGAATCCATCAGCATATATCTTAAAATCAGAAGCTGGAGACTCTGTCCTGTCAAGTTGAAACAGGGAGAATATAAGGTCAAGACACAAACTTTTAGAAAGGGAAACTTTACAGCAAAATTGACGAGAAGTCTCCTGAAGACTAAGTCAGTAATGAGACATCCCAGTGATCCAGGTAATCTCCCAAGCATCACAGACAAGAGCTGGTTTTGCTTAAGCCTGTAGGAGAGAAAGTGTAGAAAGGTAGTTTTTTTTTTAAAAAAAAAAAGCCCAAGAAAACATGTGCAAAAATCATTAGAACAAAACTTTAGAGCAAAATGGAAATTGTTTCCTCTTTGAAACTTCCCATTTCAGAGAAACAAAACCTGCATATTATTCTGTATGTAAGTAAATAAGACTGGTTAAAAAAACTATCAATTTTTCCCTCTAACTGAAATTACCAAAAGGCCTTGATTTTCAGTTGACCACCACAGGATGAAATGGGCAGCTAAACAACATTACTTACAAGTTACTGCTTGTACTACTGCTAAAGCTGCCTAGTTATGATTCTGAATCATGTTGCCATGAATTGTTGATGTATCCTGTGAAAGAGACAGTTTCTGTCCCTAAGAGATTAACACCTAAATTTTCTGCAGCCTACTGAAGGCTGGTTTCTGTGTGGGTGTGTGGAAATGTTTTCCAAACCTCATTAGCAATGATCCAAACAATTAATGATACCACACCATTTAAGTCAGTCTTCATCTACTACTATAAGTTGTTTTAGCAATCTGATAGACCATCCTTTTAATTTGCCTTCAATGAGATTATAATTAATTTCTGAAAGGAAGGATACATCTAATACTGTACTCACCCAGGCTTACAGTCACACTAATTGTTAAATTAAGGAACAACAACAAAGAGCTGCATTTTGGATAGTTTGTCTCATTCCTGTATATAATGCTCAGTATACATACTTAAGAGTTAGCTTCCATCAATTTTGCGCTCTAACACTGGACAAAGCACATGACTACATCCTAGCATCACAGTGGGCAGGATCTTTCTCACTCTGTAGATTCAGTTTCAAACACCTTAGCTCCCCTAACCAGTACATTGCCCTTTCTTCCACTGACCTGTTTATTCTAGTGATTATAAAAGGGAAACAATATAACTAAAAGTAATGCACAACAAACATCCCCTTCTGTCCTCTCCAAGTGTAGTAATGCTGCCTTAAGCATCCCTAAACTCTAATTGTCTCAGTGCAATACCATACAAAAGACTACAGAGAAATAAATACAGAAAACACCTCTTTCAGGAAACAGAAGATGAAGATGGCCTTTGGAGAGCCAGGCGATAAAAATTTCTATTTGTTCCAGAGATACTGGCTTGTTTTCAATTTCTGTGCTGTAGATGAATGAGGGAAATGTGATACTCTCTACCAGTTCAATTAGTTCACCTTAAAACAAAGCTGTTGACCTACCATGACCCCTCCAACTCCCTGCATATCCTTCTAAAATTTGGCTTAGACCAGAGTGTCCACATTATTTTTCACTAAAATATCCATTATGTCTCATTAAAAAATGTGTCTTGACACCCATGTGCACATTAGCTAAATACCTAGCTGTGATTTAAATACAATGGGAATAATTGTGTCAGCAAATTCACTAGTACTCATTTAAAAAAAAAAAAAGAAAATGCAGTGTAAAATAATAGAAATGAAGACTCAAATGGGCAGCATAATCCCAAAAAGCCATCCCTACAGTGATATATATTGTATACATTATTTTATTGCACCTTATCTGCTACAGAAGGGAAGTAAAATTGATGACAGGAAAACATTTCAGTCATTATTAAGTCATTATTATTACAATTATGGTCACACCAAGGATGAGCTCTAATTGAAGTCATAGTGTGTGACTTCTATAGGGAAATTAAACAAGCCAAAGTGATTCTACATACTGGCAAAAATAAAAAACACACATAGTGCTACATTATTTTAAAACATGGTATTTTAATATTATAGTTAAAATCCTTTAATACATCCACTGGACACCTATAAACAAAGGTGACACATAAAGGAAGATATTTATTGACCCTGGGAAATCTGCATAGTACCATGCTGCAGTCCCTACAGTGTTAACACTTGTTTCTTGAAGCAAAATAGACCCTATCAGGAAATTTTAAAAAAAAAATTGATTAGAGCATTTTAGTCCTAATTCCTTTACTCTGATCTTAGCAGAGGATTTTTAGCAAGTAACTATATTTAAATAACTACCCAGAATTAATCCTTTTGGTTGCTCAAGGCATGAAGGGAAAGCAGTCAGAAACAAAGAATTCAGAAAAGAGTTGCAGCTGTTTCATAGAATTCACTATTTATAATTGAAATGATTCTTTTTTAAAAAAATTCTTTCCTTTTTCGTCATGTAGTGTAAGGGTAACCTTCATCTGCCTTACTTGTACTTTCTTTTTCTCAATAGCAAATATACAGAGAGAGAGAGAGAGTAGATATAAAATATTTTCAGCTGTAAATTAATTGTTTCTGACAGTTTGCAGTGTGCAGCATAATGCTGTATGTAGAAAAAAGATTCCTTCCTCTATATAGCTTCAGTTGATTTAATACAATTGAAAAAAAACTTTTCCAGTATTTGTCTCAGCAGTAATTGGTTGAAAGAGCCCAGCTCCTTCCTAGTTTGCAAAAATAGGATTTACATGCACTGACAAGTAATTTCATATGCAGCTGTAGTCTTCCTGATTCTACTCGCTTCTTGCAACATTTGGTGCCTTCCAGGTTAAAAAACTACAATGACTAATTTAATCTCAATAAGGAGGTAAGGGATTTACTCCATTATGAAAATTCACAGGACAAATTCCAGCTTTGGGATGATCTTCCAACCAGCATCAATAGGTAAAGTAGTAAGGGTCTCTCATTCAGTAGGAGATAAGAGTTACTTCATCTTGGAACACAGGCTAACAAAACTTAGACTTTAAAATACAAGATATATAGGATAGTTATTATTTTGCCACTCTCCTCTTTCTGTGAGTGTGAATATATTTTCAATAACAAGTAGATTAGTTTCATATGTGTTCATTGCTGATTTAAATGATGAGGAAACATTAAACTTGGAGTAAGAAAACTGAGATCATTATGAAAAGAGGATATTTGTTTTTCATATTTATTTCATTCTTAAGTCATGTGTTATCAGTCATGTGTTAAATACATATACCAGGCACTGTAGAAATTAAGCATTTCTACAAGACTGTCACTTGAATTGCAAATGATACCACAACAAACATTGTTTTAGCAGTAGTAAAGTCTTTTTGACAAGGAGTAAAAGAAGGAGCCAAATAGAAAGCACATATTCCTATAAGGGAACGGGTTCATACTAATTGATATATAATAATATAAGTAAATAAGGAGCACATAATTAATTCTCTCTTCATCTGTTATTTTGAAACTGTCACTACAGTTGTTAATTGCCATGAACATGCACTTCTGTGTGCAGAAGGCAAAGTATTGTTTGCTACAAGACACAGGGGAACAGGGAACAGAAATTAGAAATATGAACCTTAATAATCTGTGCTTGAAGAAAAATATAAACCTAGGTCTTTATGATCATTCCAATCTTGCATACATTCAAAGTATCTTATTTGTTTAAGCAATAACTCTGGCCTCTATTGAAATGTTTATTTGTGTAAGATCTACTACACGTGATCAAAGGAAGCAAATTCATCTTCATAATTTGCCACATATATGAGTCCCTGGATAATTTTTTTAAGACTACATATAATATAACTCCTTAAAGAGTGTAATTTAAATTGTTAAAGATGAATTACCTAGAAATATAAATAAATTTCCCCAGAGTATCCTTTCGCATCATACTGCTATACTAGAAGTTGGTTCCCAAATGAATGAATCCTTCCAGGTATTGTGTTGTTTGCCTGAGACATGTAGTATGTTTTCAAGATAAGCAATTTTCAGATGTAGCATAATCAAGAGGTGTCTGCTAAATTTATGCTTTGGCCCAATTTTCACAGGTATATTTTACGGAAACTACACCTCAAGTGCTATTGTTCTACAATACTTTTAAAATATTATTGTGGGTCACTGACATGATGACAGAAAACTACAATTGCATGTCATCAGGGTTAAAATTTCAAGACTGAATAAAATGTTTCAGTCAGAAGGGACAATATTGTCAATGAAAAAAAGATATTTCTATTTATCTTGTCTGATAGCAGAAAATATACAATATTAAAAAGTACTACAGAGCACTTGCTAGCACCATTACTAATAAAGAGGACTTGCACAGCAGGGAATGTTGTAAGCATTTTACTTCTAACATAAATTTTTTATTTCCCTTGCAATTGCTTTTAAAGTGTTCAATCATTCTGGCTGCTTCCTCTAGTTGTTTCTACTAATGTATGCACTCTGCTGCTCTTAGTCTATCTTGTAATTACACTACAACACAAGTTTAGTGGCAGCAGAAACATTTAATGTACCCTATGTCAGTATTAAGCCTCTGTTGTATAAAAAACTCAACCTAAAGAAACCTAAAAAATCCCACCACATCTTAGAGAATGAGGTAGAAAAAAAAAATGCTGGTAAAAATTATAAAATCATAGAATCACCAGGTTGGAAGAGACCCATCGGATCATTGAGTCCAACCATTCTTATCAAATACTAAACCATGCTCTCAGCACCTCATCCACCAGTGCCTTAAACACCTCCAGGGAAGGTGACTCAACCACCTCCCTGGGCAGCCTGTTCCAGTGCCCAATGACAATTCTCGTGAAAAATATTTCCCTAATGTCCACACTGAACCTCCCCTGGTGGAGTCTGAGGCCATTCCTCTTGTCCTGTCCCCTGTCACTTGCGAGGAGAGGCCAGTATCCTCCTCTCCACATCTTCCTTTTGGGTAGTTATAGAGAGCAATAAGGTCTCCTCTCAGCCTCCTCTTCTCCAGGCTAAACAACCCCAACTCTCTCAGCCATTCCTCATAAGACCTGTTCTCCAGCCCCTTCACTAGCTTCGTTGCTCCA
>WAAB01000103.1:35688-97014 GCA_013389865.1 Piaya cayana
CAAACTTACTAAGGGTGCACTCAATGCCTTCATCCAGGTCATTGATGAAGACATTGAACAGGGCTGGACCCAGCACTGAGCCCTGGGGGACCCCACTTGTGACTGGCCTCCAGCTGGATTTAACACCATTTACCACCACTCTCTGGGCCCAGCCATCCAACCAGTTTTCCACCCAGGAGAGTGTGTGCTTGTCCAGGCCGGAGGCTGACAGTTTCTGTAGCAGAATGCTGTGAGAAACTGTGTCCAAGGCTTTACTGAAGTCCAGGAAGACCACGTCCACAGCCTTTCCCTCATAAAAGAGTCTAAGTCACTTGGTCATAAAAGGAGATCAAACCTTAAACTTTGTTTAAAATTTCCAATTTAAATATGGATAGAAAAGTTTCAAGGAGCCCACACTTAGCAGTCATATCTTTGTCTCTCCTCATATACATATTAGGAGCTGTTAATTCACCTAAAACAATTTACTTAGGCACACTTCTACCCCAGCTATGAAATTTAATGGGCTGCTGAAAATAATAATAGCATTGCTATCCCAAACCTTCACAAATTTTGGCTTAAAAAATGCTGGGTTTAAAATGTATAATGTATGGACTGTTCTTTTTTTGTTTGTTATCGAGTTTTGAGAGTTAGTACACATTCCATAAATTATTTATTTATTGTTAGTTTGTCTTTGCTGTGCTTACCATGCCCTCTCCCACCTGAGATCTTGGTTTATATACAGACTCTGAATCCATGAGAGGAGAGAGACAACCTGCTCAGGCTAGATATTCTGCATCCCTAGATTCTGCAGAAAAGCTTAGTCCAAAATTCATCAGTGTTTTAGGAAAGGACATAGATATGAACATGACCTTGTGAAAAGCTACAGTGATTATAACATTAATACCACTGTTAGCGAAGTTGGTGGTGATGGAAGGCAGAGGTTAATTTTTCTCCTTTTTCCAGAGAGGTGGCAGTGACAGGTATGTAAGATGTTTTGTCCAAACTGAAATCTGACGTATGCAACCTTTCTATGGCATTCATTATTGGTAGCGATCTACCACCCATGAGAATTCCAACAGGAGGGAAATTAAAAGCTACAAAACCATCCAAACCCCAAGTTTTCAGCAGGACAGAGTTTCAGCTGATCAGTTTTTTATCCTGCCTACTCCTACACTCAGAACCATTTCTGTGGAGCTATCAGAGTATGACTGCAAGAGATTCACAATCCAGTATAAATTCTTTTTTGATACCTATAAAAGGTTACTGGAAGTGATGGGAATATTTTATGAACAGATCTATTTGATAGTTGTCAATGACACCGTTACATCTCTTGTACAAATAAAAAAGTGTGGACTTAATTGCAGCAAGCTCAAGTATGAATGGCAGTAAAACCATTCAAGTTTGGCTTTAAGTCATGGAAATTCGGGATTCAGATGCTGCATAAGTACATGCAAACTCTTGTGTGAACTCTGATGAAATTTCACTGGAGAAGGGAAAAATACTGTCAAATAAAGTCAAAACAACTTATGAAAAATTAGAATATTTCCTTGTGAAATGTTCCAAATTCAGCTGTTCTTAACTCTGCATTAAATAAAATGTTACACAACTGAAAAGAACTCAATTCAAGACAAAGCTCTGGTTCACTTCAGATGACCAGGTCTTTTCTAAGGCTTCCAAAACAAAATATAGCATTAATCACCTAATAACTTTTCAAAAAAACACTATGTCCAAGGTCACTGCTCTGTAGCGATTTTTACTGTGTTGGAGTCACACTTTACCAAATTCTCATTTCATGAAAATACTTTAGCTTAGGCCACAGAGCAGGTAAGAGATACACTCCAACTGTTCTGACAAATTTATGTATTCATGAATTACTGAATCACATTCAAAGATAAACCCCTACTCCCTGAGATATGTAACTGAAGAGCTAGCACAAGATCCATAGTAAGTGAGAGAAGACTGGGCTAAACAACAAAGGATAGACTGTAAACATATGTGCCATAATATGTAGCAGAAATACTGCAATACTTTAAGATTGGTAAGCAATATTTTGTATATATTATGAAGTACATACCTGGAGAAGCTGAAGTGAAACACTGCAGCTATCAATGTTAAAATGTAATAGAAGTTCTTGAGAGCTTGCACTAGCTAAACCATGGTCAACCCATCTGTTGCGTCTTTATTTTTATGACTTACTTCGCACAGAGTTATTTTAGATTAACTGCATATGACATTCTATGAACCATTTAAATGCCTGATCGTATTACATAGTTATAGTCAAGTTATCTGCCCAAAATGGATAATGGATATTTGCTCCTCCTCTCTGAAAGAAAGGAAACTGAAGGAAATTATCAAAGACCATATTTATTCTTGTAGAAACACTACTGGTGGGAAAAAAAGAGGGTGTTAAATTCTGTGCTTGACAGCAGAAGGAAACAACTTGTATTTTTGCAGTTGTAGATTTTGCAGCAGAAATACAATACAGATTGCAAACATTCAGCCATTTCTATTACTTTAAAAAGTCAATATTCTGGAGAGGACATACTTTTAAACCACTTTTATTTTCAGCATGGGAATGTCCTATACTTTGTATCACCAGAGACAGTGATAAGGTCTTAAGGCCTTGACCACTAAATGCACATTCTGATTACTTTGAATTGACTATGCACGACACCACATCCTCTACCACACTGTAAGGTCTTGCACCATGCTCAGCTGTTCTGGTAGAATTTGGCAGGTGGGTGAAGTGCAATGGAAGCTGTGGGAATGTAAAGTAGATTTCTACATCACCTGGGCAAGGCTGATTTTTCTCACACAAATCCTGTTTTCAAAAGTGGCCACCGACCATTGACAATGCAACAGTAGTCTAAATAATTTTTGTGAATCTAAACAATTAAAGGATGGCCTAATTAGAGACTACTCATTTGTGACATGCCCCATAAATGCTTCAAAGGTAGGTAGTGGATAATAAATGGATTTTTGAAAGACTAATATTGTGTTTTGCAGGAGGGCAAACAAGCAGAGAAAGAATTCAAGAGCATATAATTACAAGTGTAATAAAGACAAAATATAAGAGTAAACAAAAATTGAGATCAGATAGTTTTGCAATAAGTGTTGAACTAATCACAGAACAAAATAAAGGTACAAGAGGTTAAGAATTGTTCACTTAATAAAATTTCTGATGTATTTGAAAGGACAAACACACAGATTAGTTGTAATATACTCCAGTGCACATGCATAGAACTACTTTCACTTTGACACAGCCACAGTATACATCACCAGACCTTACTGGTCACCCCAAAACCATTATGTGCTTGTGAGACTGCCAAGTGATTAACCAACAAATTTTGAAGTTTCTTCTCCCATGATTGTGTAAATTCACACAATCCTTCAAGTCCTTCACTTATGTTTCTCTCTTACACATTTCCCCTCAGAGCTATATTCCTATGCGGTTTATTCTTTACTTTCTCACATTTTTTTCTGCTCCACTGTATTTTCTTCCAGCATGCTCTGGTGCTGCAGCCAAATATGCTTATGCAGAAGCATAAATGCTAATAACATGTAGAAGATGTTGCTTCTCTTTCAATATTTTCTGCCAAGAGAAGAAAAAAACATGTTCAATTTCATTCATTTTATATTTGCCAAGCTAATTCAGTTATTAGACCAGTGCTATATTTTCAATTTTCAGGAGAAATACATGCGTTACATGTTTCTTCATTTAGTAAAATGGATCATTAACAATTGATACAAAGTGGCATCATGGATATTACTGTTGTTCTTATGCATCTTGTGGTGGTTTTAACTTAGGATTAAATTGCCTTATGTCCCACACATTAATAACTGCTACGACTGACATTTATGTAGGTAGTATGAAGGATATTTCAGGCTTTCAGATTAATGTCATTGCAGAGACTGTGAATTAGACGTTTACACGCCCATATGACTGCTAATAATTAAAATCAACATCTATTATTTGTACAGATATCAAACATTTCTTGACAAATATTAATAAGTTATATATAATACACATGTATATAAAATGTACATAGTATCAGTTGGATGTTTTCAGCAATAAACAAGATATTTCTATAATCTCAAGTGCAAATTCACATTAGTCAAAAATATTACCTCCTGCTTAGTTAAATATTTTTAAAAAACACACAATCCCGGTTTCTTCATACAGTGGATATACAGTTTTTCTTCTTTCATAGTGGAATGAAAAGTAATAATGCATTTAAACAAAAGAGTAATTATTTCTTTTGCTGTTTATGATCAACTGCAAAACATAAAGCTCTGAGTATAATACAGTGAATCGTCTAGTAGCAAAGATAGTAGTGGTTTTGCCTAAAGAGATACTAGCAAGTAAAAAATTGCCTGTAAAGCATTTCTTCATGAAGTAAGACTGTGTGTTGAAATTATCAACTTGTGTAAAGTTTCTACTAGCACCCTTCAGTGTTATGTAGCTACACTGGAGCCTTTGGGTGTAGTATTGTCCTCTCTGTCATTACTTAAGTGGACTAAAGTTTGGAATTCATTGTTTGTTCTAGTTTCATTTTCACTCTGTCTAAAAGAAAGACACTGAGATCCAGAGAAGGACAACAAAACTGATGAAGTGTCTGGAGGACAACTCTTATGAGGAGCAGCAGAAGAAATTTGGGGTTGTTTAGCTTGGAGAAAAGGGAGCAAAGGGGAGACATTATCACTGTCTACAACTGCTTGAAAGGAGGTGGTGCCAAAGTGAGTTTCAGTGTTTTAGTCAGTCTTCCAAGTAACAAGTACAAGAGGAAACATCTTCAAGTTGCCCGGAAGGAAATTTAGACTGTATATTAGGAAAAAATTATTCACTGAAAGGGTTATAAAGCACTGGAACAGGATGCCCAGGGAAATGCTGGAGTCACCATTCTTGGAGGGGTTTAAAAGACATACATGTGGTGCTTAGGGACACGGATTAGCAGCGGGCTTGACAGTGTTACACTTATGATTGAACTTGATTACCTTAAAGGTCTTTTCCAACCTAAACAATTCTTTAATTCTAAAAAGAAGGTTTGATTCCAGAACAAGACAGTGTAAGCTGTAAACTTCCCTATGGATATACTGGGATCATGACTGGACTTCTGAGTATTCAGAATCCCAGTTCTGCACTGTAAAACAGTGAAGCTGAGCTGCCATGGATTCATTTTCTATACTAAAAGCAGCTAGATTAGAGCTGTCTCTTGTGTAACACTTCTGCTCATATTTCTTACGGACTGTGCTCCTACTTGATGGCAGCTGGGCAAAAGGTTACCCTAATTAAATAAGAATTCCCTAGCTCATTGTAAATTATTTTGCTCATATTTTTTCTCTTCTTCTCTTTTGCCTTCTGAGATTGTTTAACACTAGAATTACAACATTGAAACTGTCTGAGGATACTCCATATGAAGAACTGAACTACATTACTCCAGTCATTTAACATGGGAAAAAACCTTGTCATTTCAATATATTCATGTAAAACCAAACCAGGAAAATTAAACCTCAAGAGTGATCAGTGAGTTTTAGTATATTCATATTTAGTATATTTCATAAAACAATGGAGAGATTTTAGGAGTCTGTTTACTAAAAACAACCCATTTAAAATAGTAGTTTAACACCCTTCAAGTGACAGATAGACCAGATATTGGTTCAAAAAAGAGCAAGCAGAAACTGAAAAATGCAAGAGACAAATATGTACTAAATTTCATACTTACTGCACATAAAGAGGTAACATCAAAATTCCTAAGAAGATGAGCATAGCTGTAGAGGAAGGAAACCTCAGAACAACCTACCTTAGAACAATTTCTCTAAAGTTTTAAAAAATAAGTATTGTCTTGAAACTACTCTACTGTAATGGGCAGTCAAATTACAGAATTCTAGCACTAGAAGTGTTTTCCATTTTCTGGTTTAATTTCTCTATTACAGAAGGCATATAGAAATAAAAGAGATCTTATTAACAGAGAATTTGATTTTTGTTGAGATTTAAAATTTCAGTGAGCTTTGCACTGCTAACATCTACATTTGAAACACGTAAGAGCAGTTTGGATAAAACCAGTGTACAGACCATGGCATGGAGATTTATTTTGTAAAACTATCTATAGAAACTAAAATTAAGTATAGCAGAATGTGGACAATATTACATAGTTTATGTAAGGATATTGAAAGTCCCTATGCTAATGAATGTTTGCTAAACCCTCTTTTATTATCTTCTGTCTAAATATCTTCACAAGGAATTGTATTTACTGATTACTACTATCACTAGCACTACTGCAGGTAAGTCAGTAAAAGGTTTATTACATACAGCAAGTGTTAAAAAGGCTGAATTCAGGAATAAAAGTAGGTTTACATGGCATGTACTGTAGGATTTATAGCACAATTTTCTTTTCAAGAAAGGGTCACTTTGCAATACAACAGTTGTTTCATTTATCTTGTGCCGAGTTACAATAGAGGCTGGACTCAGAGTTGATTAAAAACTAAAATGCATTTTATTCAACATATTGGTAGAGCAATGCTGCATAAATTGAATTGACTACTCTTTTTCTCTCATCACAGTCTGCTCTCTGGTTTATTTTTACATGCTGATAGTCTTAAATGCTGGACATTTTCTGAGAATTTAAATGTTAAGGGTTAGAAGACCTAATTGCTCCCAGGGCAAATGGCTACTATTACACAGAGCATGACTGGAACATTCTTCTGCTTCATTTGTTTGTCTGATATAACTATCCTACAGTCAGGAGGCCACCTGATATACTCATATGGTATAGAAATACAATGAAATTATTTCTTATTCCATATATTTCATAGAAATTCCCAGGGTCTCAGTACATGAACATTCCTAGAGTTGGAGTTCACATGAATTCACCCCTGATGCTAGCAATAATTTTATTTACTCTGAAAGAAGGCCTCCATTTTTTCATCCTCAGATCAGTTCTTAACATTTCAGAGTATAATCACAGTTGTATAAGGTACAGTAAGCCACAGATAAGTAAGGACAATTAAGACCACTTTCTCAGAGGATTAGGTAACCAGTGTAATTTCTCAGAAGCAAAAGTCTCAAAAGTCCAGTTGGTTTGGGGTTTTTTTGTCCTATCCTTACATTCAAATCTCATTATATGTAAGTAAAGCACTTAATTGACGTTTTCACCCATGATTCATATAAAGATCTCACTTCAGAGGTCTTTCATTGTATTACATCTTTCTCTTTCCTTAAATATTGTTAAATAATTTTATCGGATCTACTGCCAGTACCATCTTGTTACATAAAGAAGCTTCCTGACACTCAGAATTTTAATGTGGTTTTGATTTGTGGATTTTTTTTTTCATAGTATTGTATCTACTTTCTTCCTCATGGGTCCCCTTACTAACACTACTAACATTTCACTATTTGAGCTTTCTGTTTCAAATTGTCACTAGTTTTAGTTATTCTAAGGGAAAATAAAGCTTAATTGTTACTAAATTGTTAATATGTCTTTCTACATAAAAATAAAAGGTAGTCTGCTTTTATTACTTTCCAGTAAGGCTCCTTATCTCTAGAAATCTTGTCATGAAACACAGCAATTTCCAGATTGCAAAGGAATTACTTAGATTACATTAAGAAACCCTAAAGTCCCAGGATATTTATGGTTAGAACCATTTCTATTTCCTCTTTCCCAAGGCCTTGGATTTCAAGTAAGCAGTGCAATAGTTTTTAAGGTCAAAATACATCTCAGCTTATTAAACAGAACTAGCTACAAAGGAGAAAGACCTTGAAACCACCCTTCTTCAGCACAGCCTCTTTGAAAAAAAATCCATTATGAAGTCAGAACTTTATAAAAGAGAGGAGGAGAAGATTGAAAGGAAGAACTATATGTGACAGATTGTGACATACCCCAGTATCCTCATATAATGCATGCAGTTACACAGTTCTGAAAATTACCAGCAACTGAAAGTATAGTTAAGCTTAAGTATGAGAACAAAAGAGAATTAGGCTTTGTCTAATTAGAGTCAGTGGGAAAATGTAGATGAAAAACAATAAGCAAAACAAACCTCAACCCACACCAACAGTGGATCCTTACACAAACTGAAGTCTCTCACATCAACATTCTTCCGTGGGATTCTCCTTCATCTGTTATATAACTGCAAAATCAGTTTTGAACTTCTAAATTTCTCATACTCTTTGCAATGAACCTCATTGTCTAACCATTTTTCTTACTCCCCCTTGCAACTTCCCATTGTATTTACAATGAATTACGTTCTGAATCAAACTATCTTTGTCTAGCCTCTTTAATTCTCTCACATGTGCTTATTTTGCACTGTACTTATGATTATTAGTTGCTTTGACCTGTTCTCTCTTAGAGCTTAACAGCCTGAGCCATTTGGAAGGGTTTCCCTCATTTATTTGGAGTTATCTACACAGAATAAGGTCAGGCATAGATAATTATTCGTTATTTATTTTTTGTGTTTTCAAAGTTAGGCATGTAGGTCATGGCTCTCACATCTACCTGCCTAATGATTCCATTTTTTTCTGCCACGGGCTTCATATAAGGAAGTATTTCATTGGTTTAACCTCTTGTTTAGGACAATGGTATTAAGGAAGACTTTGGCACTTGTTATGGTGAGTGTGTAGAATTTGTGCCATTCATCTCTCAGCCCTTCAACTTCTATCCTCCATCTGAACTGTAAGGTCTTGGTTTCTTTTTCTCCATTTCTTTTACGCCCTTGATTTGTTCTGTATAACAAATCAGTTCTTTATTTCACCTTTTATATCCAAATTGAAAATCCAACTTTCTTAGTGACCATTCTTCATGGTCATTTCACTGCAATTGACTTAATTACAAATCGTGAGTGCATTTTGAAATCATCAGCCTCCTAGTTAATGCTTCTGCATTACATGACACAACCAAGGCCTCACAGTCACTGAGCAGCTGCCCTCATCAAACTCTATTATCACTAGCTAAGAGCAGATGCATTGTCTGTTCTGTGCCACAGAAGAAAGTGGATTCAGATCACTGTGGGTATGAGGGTATGCAGGCTTTAGACAACACATAGCAACTCCAGCCACAGGACAGTTAGGGATATACAATAACGTAAGTGTTTACATCATGAAGCTGGTAGGGGGCACAAACACTGAGGTCGGCCCAACAGGACACCAAGGAACAGTAAAGAATGAGACAGGGCAAGGAGGAAAAAGAGAACAGAAAAAATAAGATATAAAAGTAAATGCTTTATGAAAACATTATGGAGACCTTTATGAAATTAACTATTTGGTATTTAACTCCCTAGAAAAGGAGAATGGGGTTTACTAAAATGGACTCAAGTTGGAACAATACTGATAGTTATCTAGTCTGGAAGTATGCTAAAGGAACAAAATTTAAAGGAATCTATTTTCCCAAATTAATAAGCATATGCTCTCATTTGAAAGCTTCCAATTAGTTCTCTGTCTGGGATAACTTTAACAATAGCACTATAAAATGGAAATTGCAAAGAGATCTGTGAATAGAAATAACAGTGGAATGCAATGAATACTGCATGGAGTGCTGCCATCTTTTGGTTATGACAAATTTGGATTGTTATAAGAGAGCTCCAAATACGTATAAGCAAGATGAATACAGTCCAAAAGTATAATATGTAAGCTAAGTGTTATTAAATAGAGTTACCACTATTATTAAAATGACTACATTTTATACTCACTCTGAAAGGTAAGATTGTTACTTAAAATAATCCACCATTTCATTTAGACTCTCTATTTAATTTTTTTAAGCCTTTTGCTCTTTCCAACATATGGATAAGCAGAACAATAAAGTATTTCTCCTTGTATGGTTCAAAACAGCATTTAAAACACATAGGAAATAACATTATTTAATTAGTTCTGCAAGTCCCCCTATTAAAACCAGCAGATTGTAATATTTCTACTGTAAGCAAAGGTATTTTTATTTAGATAATGACTTGGAATTTTTTTAGGATTTTCAAAACAAGACAATCTTAAAATCTGACACCTGTTTTGGTATTATGTTTTAGTCATAATATGTACTCCTATAGTCTAGTAGCAGAACTGTAGGCAGCCATTTCCAGCTATTTCTATGGTAACCAATGGTAAGTGATTACATTTGTTAATAATAATTAATAAGGAAATAACCAATCCTTTTGAGGGACTTTTCCAGCAGATTATTTTTAACTTTTTCCTTCCACATAAGGATGCAAAGTATTTTTCATAATTAATTTAAATTAATACCCAAGGGCCATCCTCTTCAGAGACGTGTCTGCACAAATGACTATCACATAGCTACTTCCCCTTTATATAATTTCCACAGATGGAAAACTGTATTCACAGAGTATTTGTTTGGATGTGGTAGAGCCTGGAAGTCCATAGGGTTGTTTTATTTTGAAGAAAGTGAGGAATTAGCCCTTGAGCAGAACATTCTTGTCTTGATTTTTCCTTCAAATCTTTACTGTTGCTTTGCAGTTAAGTTTCTGGATACATGGCAAATAGGAAAAGCTGGAAAATGTGACTTGAAAAGCAAGAAAGTCAATAGCCAAATAAAAATTAAAATCAGGCTATTTTCTCTAGAGACTTTTTAATATTTAGATTTTAATCAATCTTGTAACATATATATTTGCCCTCAAATTTCTTTGCTTTTTCACCACAGACTGACAGCTGCAGTGGGGGAAAAAATATCTAGCAAAAACCTGTTATCTGCTATAATGGCTTTTTCTGGGTTTTTTTTTCTGTGTAAAGCAGGTGTTTACTGTGCATAATAATTACATTTCTCACCTATTCAAAGTGGTTTATTTACCTTGTAAGATAAACATTGAAACATCATCTTGGCTCAGGCTGTTTCTTCAATGCTTTTCACAAGCTTCCCACTGATGTTGATGTCTTTCTCTTATACGAGTGTGTTTTCTCAGTGCAAAGACATTGGCATTCAGTCTTCCACATTGTGTATGTTTTGGCATTTTCTGGTTCTGCTGATGCAGTGGTATGTTTTCTGTCAAAGGCAATTTACAGGCACATTACCCTGCTTGACAGGAACAGTGAGCTACAAGGATTTCCTGAGGAGAAACTTCCACATGCAGTGTGTGAGATTTCTCATCTCCCAACTACATTAATTACATTATCTTCCTGAAACAGCATTCTAAATGAAATAATTCACTGAAAGTCTTACACACAGTCCAGCTGCCTGGACTTCTGTAATGCTTCTGTAATCCATAAATAATTCACAAAAAGCCAACTGGGACACTGCAGGCCCATTTTCTGCACTGTCAGTATCTGCCAGTCATGGGTAAGGAAAGATTTTCAACCTGGCAGCTGTGAAGAGCTAGAGGTTTACCAATTTTAAATCTTAAAAAGATCTAGGCCTGCCTTTAGTAAAATTTAAAATTGGATTTACAAATGAATCTATTTTAAAATAGATTTTTTTAAAAAAATTTTATTTATTTTGAAGTTCACTGAGGTAATATTTTCACAAGATGTATTACATAACAAGAGGAAAAGAACTGTACTTCCAAAGGGGGAAAAAAATGTGATACTTATGAAGTCACACATCTTTGGAAGCTGGAGCTTTCAGGGAAAAAAAAAAAGATAATAAAAATGATGAGAGCTCCAACAAAATAATGAGAATTAAAACGCTGATACCAAAATGGAAAAACAGAGCAGTCCATTGGAATATATGATATGATTCCTTCAGTCACAAAAAGATTTATATATATATATATATATTGCTGCCATCAATAGTTAAATAACATGAACGACATTTTCTATATACCAGTCTGAAGCTATACCGAATGGGACCAATTATTTTATTTTATACATTTTTATTTGCACACTAATGCTATGGTGGGGAAAAGGAATTATCACATCATTAATAATATGATTCCAGTCAAAAGATGAGGAGTCTAAACTCAGATGCGGTGTAATTGAATTTGCACTTGCTTACACTAGTCATAGATTTGTCTCGTTATTTGTATTTTCTTGTGATGTCAAGTAGCAAAAATCTGACCTTATGATTAAAGAAGAAAATGCTCACAATTTCCCTTTGAAAGGCAAATGGGACGTGTAATTCTCTGGGTTAAGTTTTCTTTATAGTTACATTTTACAAACTGGTAATAATAATGGGAATTTTGAATTAAGATTATAGTATTGGACCAATCATAGACCTAAGTTAGTTCCAAATTTATTCAAGTCCATTGAAAACAATTGAATGCATCTATTTACATCAGAAATTATTTTGGTTTAGTTCCTTTGGGAGACTCTATTTTCCTTCAGCTGTTAGTATCTTGTCTCCCAAAGGAAAAGATATTACCATATAATTTGCACAAAGGAACAACATAAAATGCTGCATACATAAGAATGGAAAATTTATTCTTAAAAGAGATGCATGCTCCTTTATTTAAGGGCTTTGAGGAAGAAATTATACAAGTGTGACCTTATATTTCAACATCTATGGAATGCTCCATCGAATGAAGAGTCGCGGATTCCAGTTTGCATATTTTCTCTCTGCTTACTCTACTTGGCAAACATCTCTCAATGAATCCTTATTTAACAATTCAAGAGGAAAAGCTGGTAGCACCTACAATAATAACAGTATGTCAACATATTCTTAAAATTGCTGCAAGAAAAAAAGTCTTGGTAAAACCTTAGGAAAAAAGAAAATATTTGTGGTAAACCTTTGTTTCATGGTAAGTGTTGTTCTCCATCTTGAAACTGTGTTGTGATTTTTTTTCTGCTCTTCATTGTCTCATTGCAGGTATAGTTTTTCTGTTTTCTGTGGAGTCAAAATAAACAGAATGCAGAAAAAGTGATGGCTAATGAGAGTAAGAGAGAGAATGCAGCAGTAATAGGAGTAATAAAAGATAAATTTCAGTTCAGAGTGTAATGGTTTGATTTTGGCCCTTTCAGAATAGCCAGGTTGTGGCTGAGGAAGAACTACGTCTCCCAGATATTCCATGCTATTTTCCTACGTAAATCAGGGTGTATTGTTGGGGGGGACACTTCCTCTTCCAGCTCCGGGCTCCATCTTGGCTCTCTCTTGTCTCCAGTACTGATGTCGGTCTGCCGGTCTGTGGGAGCGGCATGGAATGCCAGTGGTGATTTTGCTATCTGAGGAGTGTAATGATTTCTTTTCTCTTGTTAGCTTATATTGATCTGCTTTCTGGATTCTTAATTTTCCTTCGTGGCAGGGGGGTTTCTTTCTTTTTGGGGATCTCTGATTGCTTCCTTACAGGGCAGGGGATGTTCTGGGGGTCTCTTATTCTCTGATTATTGTATATGTAGTATTTTAGTTGCATATTAGTGTTAATACATTATATATAATCACTTAGTTTCAGTCTACTTGTTTTTAGTATTTTCGACCTTTCTTTTCTTCTCCTTATCTCCCTTGGGCTTGTACAGGGGAGTGAGGGTTGGAAGGAAGGGGTGGCTGCAGACGCTGTGAGGGTTTGGGGGAGAGTTTTGACTCAAACCATCACACAGAGAAAACATAAATATCTCTTCATCATCTTTCTTGGAAGAAAAAAGACTCATTCAGAAGCCTGACAGGATTAACTTGCTGGCAAATATCACCTTCTAGTGCCTCAATATTTTTAGAAGATAGTCTTTGAACCAGTACTTCTGCTTCTTAAATTGGTGATCAGTTTCTGCATATACAACGTCAATATTAGTGCTTTGGATGTTCTCATGGGAAAGTCTCAGAGTTCTCTTTTAAAGTTAAGATCCTTAAATTTTTATCAGATATGTAATTTTGACACAAAATGACATTGACATGACCCCAAAATACTCTTTGATGGAGCATTACACACTGTGATGCATCCCCTTTGGAAAGCAAGATCATATTTGTATGTTTTCGCTCTTCAGAAAGCAAGAGTTTCTGCTTCAGTAGTAGTATGTATACTATTCAGATATTTGAAGAATGAAGACCTAAGATTATTTGTCAAATATTTTAAATTCTATTTTGAAATGCTTTATTAGGGCTTTAAATGAGTTTGTTTTCTCAAGAAGGGGGGGAGAAGGAAGTTTATTAGTATAACTATGGATAGCTTTAATAACCTATTTAAGTATTGCTGCATTTCATAGTACAAATAACATCTCAATTTAAATACTATTTATATATTCCTTAAAAAACTCTTACCTCTTCTTATCTAAAATGTGACTCTATGTAGAAGTAATTTTTCTTAAGGTACAAGAATCAAGATCTCTATACTGGGCTGGTCTTTCACCTAGGTAAATTCACCTATTCTTAGAATAAATAGCTACATTTTTCTCATCTCTTTGCTGCTTTGTTTTTAGAGTATGTCTACCTTCACTATTGGCAGGGTTCAACATCGTAAATGTAAATTATTCTTTTTAAAGCATCCTAAAGTAGTTATCTAAAAGAAACTCAGAAGAATCAGTTGTGATTAGTCCATGAATATGTCTGAAATTTGCAGTGTTTGGTTAGAGAGATAATAGTGGTACCACAGGATTCTTATCTATATCGGTACCATAGACAAATTTCTACCATTTTTATTTAAGCAGTGCAAAGGGATGGGAAATCAATTTTATTTCTATTGGTTATTCTGAATGGCTAAACAAAACATGGTTTCTGTCAAAAATCCACCTGATGCCTACTCAAACCCACAAGATTATAAGAAGCATTATGTCATGTCATTGAAGGATTCACTCTTAAACATATTATTCTTATCATAAAATCTCTCAAACAACAGGTTTTCAGAATGGACTGTTAAGCAGTTGTCAAAATGTCACACATCCTACATATAGTAATATCTTTAAAGAATGTAATTGTTGGACTTGGGGAGGACATAAAGATTTCTCTTCTATCAACAAATTAAGACTAGCATTTTTGTCTTATGAGATGAATTGTAACATTGTTCCTTTTTCTGTCAGCATTTATGGATCTTTACTTTCTTCTGTTGCCTCTGTTTCTGTCAAAATTCTCAAGATCTATATTAGTTTCTGAGAGGAACATTTTTCATTCTTTTTGGTATGTGCTATGTATTTCATAGAATCATAGAATAGTTTGGGTTGGAAGGGAACATAAAGATCATCCAGTTACAACCCCCCTGCCATGGGTAGGGACACCTCCCATTCATCAGGCTACCCAAGGCCACATACAACCTGGCCTTGAACACCTCCAGAGATGGGGTATCCACAGCTTCCCTGGGCAACCTGTGCCAGTGACTCACGAGTCTCATGGTGAAGAAATTCTTCCTTATGTCTAGTCTAAATCTACCCCTCTCATGTTTATACCCGTTGCCCCTCATCTTATCACTACAAGCCTTTCCCCAGATTTCCCCAGAAACAGTCCTTCCCCAGATTTCTTGCAGGTTCCCTTCAGATACTAGAAGGAGCCAACCAGAATATGATGCACAGTGCTCTCACATAGAGAAAGAAATAGTCATCATAAAGAACTATACAGAATAGTATAGATATTTGAATATCTAAAGCTGGACAACCAAACCTGTGCAGTCTAAAGCAGCAGAATCACTGGACAAAATGTTGTTAAGTAATGAAATGTCTGATCTAGAAAGATCATACTGACACTGAAAATAATCATAAGATGGTCTTCTTGTAAAAAGTCCCAAAATTATACTTCTAAAGTCTTTGTTTAATACCTTTTCATTTCAAATGGTTCTCAAAACTCACCAAGCAGCTAGTTAGATTAAGATGTTCTCTAGAGAGAGTGATTATATTTCTGCGCTTGCCTAAAATACTTATAGCGTGGGCATTTAGATCATCTCAAACATCCAGAGCTGGAAGATGTACAATGGTAGTGAAGTACTTGAAGGTTTCAAGCCTGTGGAAATATTCAGAGGACTTCTACCATGTAGTAAGACCAATACCAAAATATAATAGCAGTTAAGCTTTTGATCAAAATACACACACATAAAAAAAAGTGTAAGAATAAATGGACAGGGTTTGTACTAGTAGACATTATCAATGGTGTTGAGAAGGGCCCTTGTGCTGTTCAGCAGATTCATACATTAACCAAAAAATGGTGAATACAACAAGGGTTTGATGATGATATATAATAAGCAAACAAACAAAATCCTCCTAGTGAGGACAGCAGCTGACAATGTCAACCATCTCATAATCTATTTTTCATATGAACAATACTTCCCTATGAAATGAGAAATTTTATATTATGTTAACTTTCATGAACTGCATCAGGCTCAAATCTTTCCTTTAAGACTCTGAAGCCTTAAACTTTAATACTATTGTCTTCACTGCTGCAGTATTCATTTCCACTGAATATTATTGAAAAATCATATTGACCCTCTGTCTGAGGGCTGACTTTAGGACAACAGGTACTCTGTTTTTCATTCTGCTAGGAATAACCATTTATCCTTGTTCTTTCCTATCTGTCAACAAAATCAGAATAATGTCTCCTTTCATCTCGAGCTAAAAAATATACAGCATGTCTGTTGTTCTCTCATGGAAGAAGTGCACTAGCACAATGGATAACTATTTTGTTTTCTTCATTCCTCTCTTGGTTTTGTCTTTTTTCACCTTTGTCTTAAAATAACCAAGCTCTTCTAAGCCCTTTGCTTTTTCTTTACCATTTTTTTGTTTCTCACTTTTCCTTTTATTTTCTTCACCCTTTAATACTGTACCACTTGCTAGATAGCATCCCCTAAGATAAACAAGGTTTTCATAAATACAGTACATGTGTTAGCCTAAACCTAAACCTAAGCCTTATTCTTATTAGTGTCAATGCATCCCTCAGGTGAAGGACACTTAGCAGTCTGAAAAAGTGTGCAAGAAAATAATATGTGTCTAAATATGAAAAGTAGCATAGAAATATTTTACATCTGTCAGGGAGTAAAAAAGGAAATAATAATAAGATCTCTTCCTCTTACTTTAGTTCAGATTTCAATCACTGCAGCTTGTAACTGGCACATTAGCAACATATTAGCACATATAACAAAGTTCAGCAGATCAGATAAAAACTACTGGAAAGAAAGCTTGAAAGAGTGAGCTACTTGAAGCTCTTTGAGCAGCAATGTGAAGGAGACGTGATAAAAAAATCCACACACAATCTAACAGGCCAGTATTTGCTTTGATCATGGCATGAGATCTGAAATCAACCATGTAACAATCATTTAGGCCCCTCTTCTCCACCCAAAAAAGCTTCTCCTTCATAGCTAAACTGTAGTATTTCTCCAAGAAAAAAGGACGTACTTTTCCTATAGACAGAGAAGAGAACATACGCTGTTACACATTGTCTTAAATTAGGTAAACACATACTATTTTTCCATGGAATTTAAGCCTTATTCAGCACATAAGATGGGCTGTTAGCTGGACATGAACCAGAGTTGTGCAGTGAGAAGAAGAAAATACGAGTAGACAGAGTTAAACCCTGTGCTGAAACTAACAGATGAGCTGATGCTTTGAGATTTAAAGGTCCAGAATAAGAAGGCATAAAAGTAGCTCTGCAGCTACAAACCAACAGTTGGATGCCTATTTTACACTGACAAAGTGAATGCCAGATCTAGGTGCCAAGAAGGTTCCTTCTGATACACTTGACTGAGCCAAATTCACTGGTAGCTGAATACCCTGTATTTCACTCACGTAGCATTGCAGGGAGATGCCAACTACTTGCTAAATGGTAATAATGTACTGCTCTACCCATTTGCAAGAACTGTGAAGGAAGTTTCTGAAACATATATTAATTTGGTTTTAAGGTTACTTTAATTGAAAAGATATACTAAATCTTGTATATTTCTTTGCTTTTGTTCTCTGAAACTGTTAAAGAGGTAGATACATTTTTTTAAAATAAATTAATTTTGGACTTGAAGCTGTAAATCACAGTGTTTTATGAGCAGTGTTTCTCATTAATGGAAGATATCACCTGATCATGTTAGCATTGTGTACTGTTAAATGTATAGCCTTACCTAGGCTAGAATCTTTATTCAGGACAGACCCAGAAAAACACTTTTCTTAGATACCTTTGAATGTGAAACTGTTCTAGGTGCTGCCAGATAAAAATGACCTAGTTGTATGTATTAATGTGTTGGTCTGTGTTCTGATGGGGATTGATGATTTCCAGGTAGCTGAGAGAGTCTGAGACTTAGTTTCGCAGTATCCTCACTTATACCGGGGAATGGAAACTAGACCTGTCCTTGTAATTTAGATTAATTCTACAGATCACCTTTTTACTGGAAAGCTCTACTGTCTTGTAATACAGATTCACTCTACTGGACTATACGTTCATCAACTGCACCTATTATATTTGTCCCCTGATTAAGATTAATTTTAAGCTTACTTCCTACTGATACTAAGAACAGGTAAGAAAATTTGACTAAGATTTTACATAACAACTCAAAACATTAAAGAGACTTAAACAGTATTTTCTTTTCATCTGGATTGGATTTTTCAACATTCAAATGAAGATTTGAATTCCATGTCCTGTGTTTGGTCTAGTGTATCTTTTCCCCTCAAGGAAGTTTAGATAACCTCAATTAGACAAAAACTATTTGTCATATTGTTCAAGTCCTAAGAATGACATAAAAACACTGTCTGCTGCTGGTTCTACCAGCTGTACTATTAACAGAGTCTGCTAAAGGCAATTATTTCTCTAGGACAAGGGATTGTCATTTAGCTTAGCCAGGAGCAAGCCCTTTGCCTTAAAAAAAAGTGCCTAATTCAACTGTATTCAGTGCTTTGTAAGCTTTTTCTCCCCTCCATTTCCCTTATGTACAATTATCACAATTTCATCGGTGAGCAGAGGGACTGTGTTCCCATGAGCACCTGCGCGCACACAAAGGCACGCTCACACAGAACCACACACATAGTCTTCATAATACCAACAAGAACATAGGAAATTAGACAGATCATGCTACTCCACAGTGCTTCCTCACCTGCTCTTGATAGCTGGAGCCAACACCTTTTTATAAAAATATATTTGTTCTTATCTTTCTTCTTTCCCACTTGTAAATCTGTTTGTTAGAGACACAGATTTCTCCTTAGCCACTTTACGAATGTGTGTGTTTGTTTGTTTTTCAATACCTTTCTACTTGGACTTACATTTTACCCATTTTTTTCAATGTTCCTTTATCCCAACGTGATTAACAAGTGCATATTAATTTCTACCTGGTTTTAAGCCTCTGACTCTATTTTACAACACCAGATGTTCCTCAGCATGAAAACAGTCTCAGGAGGTCACTGATTTCTTAGTTACTCTGTGTAACATTGTTTCAAAGTTCTGAACTTGACTCAAGAATCAACATGGAGAAGAATTCATCAGAGATATGCTTATGTATATTGACTTGGGCTAAAAATTGCTGCAAAATGACCCAACATGCATTTTAAACACAAATCTAACTAGCAGGTGTTGTAATGTAGATAATTTTTTTTTTGTTAAAAGCACAAGGCTGAGAAAGCTAAGTTTTAAGAAAGGTTGTGGGCAGGGTGAAAGAAAACACAGAGAACTAATTCAAGGTGAAAAAACTAAGGCATATGGTACCATAATGGTGGATGGCCTAGATAAGAACAAGAGAAAAATTCAAAGCAATTAGTAGTGAAGCTCTGGGAGAACACCATGGATATGAATTTCTGAATGTTACTCTCAGTCTCAATTTGGGTTCAATTTATCCCTCATCCCCTTCTCTTCTTACTTGCGGTAGTAGTACAGAATAATAAAAAGAAATAAACCCTCCTACTGTTCTTCTATTTTAAATAGGAATTAATCAAATTGACTGGTTGCTGTGCATAATACTTTATCTTGTGAGTGTGTTTTTGCCAACACAGGCAGGTTTGATGCACTGTGTGATTAATGTTCCTGCAAATCTCAGGCACTTAATAATTTCTGTTCTTAAATGTAGAGAGAAGAGGTAAACCTCAGCTAGACACCTAAGAAAAGTGTGTGAACTTAGGTATATTCTATGCAATGCATATTATATGTACATCTATATACACATAAGAGAGTTGCTTCACCAGAAAAGGGACCTGAAATTTCTTGTACTGTTAAATTGATGTCAGGGGAAGTTTTGATTGAGCTGTACGTGAGAGAAATGTCAAAACTTGCCTATGGTTTACCAAAATATTGTACTGAAATGACTGCATGCCCTAAGTAGACTGCAATTTTTCATATTGGCTAAATGAAGATGATATTGATTTTAAAAAAGAAAATCTATAGGTATTAGCATTAAAACAATGAAATCAGTTTGAATTCACAGTCTTGGAAATTTCCGTCATGCATTTTGGCAAGCTTGAAATCTAACCATGATGAAGGGAAACAGAATACTGGCAAGATGGGTACAAATTCAATTTCCAGGTATTTTAGAAATTGAATGCATGGCCTCAAAAATATTCAGAACTGTGTGGTACCTTCTCAGTCAGTCTTCTCTAGCATATGCAGCTGTGTCATAGAGTGCTTCTCAAAGAACAGGTGACCATTTCTGCTTGTAGTATCATCTACCTATAAACCTGAATAACTGTGTCTACAAACATGTTAGAAGGTTTAAATAGTATTTGAAAATGTTTTGAGATCCTCAGATTACAGGTACTAAGGAAGTCCAGAACATTTAGGAGTTGTAATAGTTTTGTATTTATCCGCGGTTTTTTCTTGTGCTTTGATCTTCACAGTCACTTTCCATTTCAAAGTAATAAATACTGAACAGTTCCCTCAGATGTGGTGTTTGCATAAGAATTCTCAGTTCTTTCTGAAACAATATGCATAACAGAACTGGGATAACAAATGGGCATGTGGCTGAAATACGAAGAATCAGAATTCTATAAATACAATTACGAATATTTTATCTGATTTCCTTATTTGCTCTGGATTAAGTCACATTTAAGCTAACAGTTTTAATTTATCCTTACCAAAATATTATTTGACTAGGAGTTTAAAGCTAAATGTATGCATAATTACTTTTCTAATCAAGAACATAAAAGAAAATATAGCCATAAGACAACACATCTACATTTCCCTTTGTATTTAATAACGATCATACGAGGCTACAGTTTATCAAAGACTCAATTGTTTTTGGTTGCAGACAATGATTGTGAAGAATTGACTAAAAGATCAAATGCCACTCATAGTTATTTCCTGTGTGGCTCTGTTAATTTAAAAGGACCTACTGACATGTTTAAGTTGTGAAGCATTTGACCCATAAACCTCAGTAACATAACACCCTAATTTCCCAGCAGTGTCTCTGCTAACCCACAGAAAAAAAATTGTATTCAGCTCTAATATTTACATAGTAAGTAATATATTTTTATATGCTCATTTTAACTTCATAGATAGCAAGAATGAAGATGCATGTTGTCATAATACAGACAGTGCCAGAATGCTTCTCCAGCCCACTCCAACGCCTGCATTAAATGCAGAGGAAAAATGTCGTAAGAACAGTTCTTGAAATAGAATAGCACATGAGTAACAGTGTTTAAAGAGGCTCTGTTCAGAAATGAAATGTTCATTTCATTTACACTGAAACTGAGGTGGAGTTTTTTTGCAGGAAGGAGAAGAGGGAGAGAGAAGAAGGAATGTTGCCAGCTGAGCAAAGATGGGAACGGTTGCAAAGAAACATTTTGTCAGTAAAACACCATGTTTTCTCATAATGTCATGCATCTCACTCACAATAATTCTTTCTTATTAACTGCTATGGAACAATTTATTTTCCTCTCAGGCTATGAAGACAAGTGCAAGTGTAGCAGACTCTGGTTGGAGCCGATAAGCCATCCTATAAAGCAACACTGCTGGCATGATGAGATTTGTTAAGAGGACAATAGCCCATTGGCTCAGACAAACCATGTTGTATATCAAACCTATTAACAATAATATCTGAAAAAATATGCCTTTATGTATCTGCCAACTGCCCTAAAAACCTCTCCAGTGTTCCTTTGGAAATGTGATTTGATTTTATTTATTTTAATTTTATGTTAATTTGTTTTGGTGGTTTTTTTTTTTGGTTGACGTAGACAACAGTTAAAGGCTCATCTAGTCTCTTATATATTTTTAGGGTACTTTTAAACCCAGCTTCTAATAATATTAAGCAGAAAACTGCACTAAATAAACTCTAAAATTATTATCAGCCACTACAGTAGAAGAAAAATAAGCCTTTTATTTTCTACATAAATGGAAGAGAAACAACACATTCGCATTGTTGAATTATTGCTATATCCCCGCTCAGAATGTTTTAACTGAACTGCTGAAGGAGCATAAATGAAGCAAAAAACTTCTTATTTCGTTATTAAAATTATATGACCATTACCATTACCATCACCATTGTCTTTTAAATACCATTTTTTTTCTTTTCAAGTGATTTTGTTTTCTATTTGTAAAATGGCCTCAGATAGCATACATTCAAACACTGAGAGACAAAATAGTGCTTAGGTTTTTTTATTATCCTAAAAGAGAAAGATGTTCGATGTTTCTAATGAAAATATGTGTTGGGTAAGTTCATCCGGGTTTGATTCATTTCAGGAAAACTGCTATCAAAGACAATAGAATGTTGATCATAGGAAGTAAATTTGCATCTCAAAGAGTTATAAAAGACAAAAGTAAGCATGAGTATTATTTAAAATTACAGACTGAAGCTTACTTTTATGTACATTCTGACAGGAAGAATTAAGATCTCATAAAATTTCCAGGAGAGTACTTCCTGTCAAATCTGTTGGAAAATTTCAAGTTGAACAGTACAATAATAGTTTGATTGGCAATATTGTGTACAATTCAGACAGGAATTCTATTTCTTTCTTCACTCATTTAATTACAAATATTTCTGAGAAATCAGTACTTATTTGAGTGGAGTGCTCAGCTTAGATCATAAATGCTGGACTCCCTACAGAGTTTAATTTGCTCAAAAATAGATTTCTTGCTGCAAATTTTGCAAGTATCTCACTTTTCAGTGCAAAGTACAGTTTTCATGTCTATAAAGTGGGAATGCAAATATATGGGGTATACATAGCACTGGGGAATAGGGAGGGTGCATGTAAGAATGAATGTACTGACTATAGGGAAGTAACCCTCTCACCATTTACCTGAGGAAAGAAAGAGCACCGTGTGGGCAGATGGAGGAGCAGACTGGTACCTTATATCACAATGAAAAATTACATAGTATTTCATTCTCCTTCAGATACAGTTTTCCTGGGGTGAGTGGAAGCTGTCTGTCCTTTTCATTAGCTCCTGTCCATCATTCCCACTATAGTCTTGACAATACCTACATCCTTGCTGCTCCTCTCTGACTCTCAAAAGCCAGCTGCCAAATACAAGCAATCAAAGTAAAGCTGCAATCACTTGGATCTATGCAAACGAGAGATGAGAAGGCCGGGATTAACAAAGAAATAGAATTAAACACACTCCACAGCTGAAATCCCATACTGCTAGTACAGCTAAATCATGTCACCATTCACACATAAAGATGTCTCTGCTCCTATTGATGACTGCACTTTGAAGTTATACACACTGACAATGTCTCGACTACACAAGGGCTCAGAGAGTATCTATGCAAGCTGATCCTGCTCTCTTTATGGAAAACACACTGGGGTGAAAGGTGGTTTAACTCCAATTAACTGATATTGTCACTGCAGCAATTTTCCAAAAAGATAAATCCCCTTTTTTTTTTTTGTTAACTTGGAAACTGGTAGACATCTCCATGGTTACAGTTCTCTGCTAGACTTGTACCTTCAACCTTTTAATGCAAAATGGTTCAAACACTGGAAGCTTCTCTGATGCTTTCTTCTTACTGTTCCTATAGTTTCACATGAGCAGGGCTGTTTTAAGCATGAAAGAGCAGTGGACACATATTCTATAGTCTCTGGCTTGCAGAACATGATAATAAGCTGCTTCAGTAGAGCTTGTACGCTTGCAAACTTGATCAGAATAAAGTGTGTTCTTTTCAGTGGTTTTGACCTCAAATGGACGTGATCTATTTAATCACAATGGACAAAGTCTAAGGCTCTTAGCTATAACCCCATAGTGTGAAAAAAATATAGAAGAAACAATGTTCCATGAAGTTTAATGGTTATGCTGCTGGTTAAAAGACTGTTTTGCCACACCTCTCCACAGATAACCAACACCCAACACATAATGTCACATTAAGCACTACATCTCCTCCCAGACAGATATACATTTTGGAAACATTTAACAAGGAGCTCTTTGCTCCCTTCAGCATTTGGTTTGTAACTCTGTCATCTTTTATTTGGCTATGCAGAGGGAAGAAGTGTTTTCTTTAGCTTAATAAATGAATGTAACCTTTCCTAAAATGAAGATTATTTACTAATTAGCACTTCTTCATTAGTGCAAGATATTTATGAATATTATACTCAGTGTTCAATCCAACAAAGCACTTATTCTTATGCCAGACTGTAAATTCATCTCTAGTAAAACAGGCTAATAAAATAATTCCCTTACTGTAGCAGATCTGATATCAAGAAGCAAAAGCAAAACTGTATCTGTTAAAGGACACGTCACACTACTGAAATGTTATTGACAGCAACCAAACAGTTCATAAGCAGGTGAAAGGCTATTGATAGCCAGCAAAATGTTCATAAGCAGGTTTATACAGATTTATCTGTATAAAGAGATAACAAAAAACTGTGAATAGCAAATTTTTTTTATATATATCGCTCGTTGCACTACTGCTTAAGTTCTCAGATGCACAAAATGGCATTGAATCCTAGCCTGGAATATTTCTAGCTGAAATTTTGTCCTGAATTCCTTTCATGACAGTTTATATTCTCTACTCAGCTTCTGAAGAATGTTCTATATACTCCTGGATTTCAAAGCTTGTGTTTTATGTTGCTTGCAGTCCTAAAGAATCTTTCATATCCACAAAATTCCAACTGTCAACTGCTGCCCACAAACACTCTTAGATTTCTCTCCTCGTCTATCACATCTTTGGCATATGTATGAATAAGTAAAATCACATTAGGCAACACTGACATCTTCAAATCAATCTTCAAGCAGTGACTCCTTCTGCAAATATTATATTTAATGTTGTGCTCAAGCTGCCCACTTAAGTGTATTTCCATTTTATTCCAAGACCTGAAAAACTGGTATACAGCACTGTTACCTGGCATACTGCCATATTGACAGACGAACATGAGTTTAAGTAGACAAGAGATTAAACATGATATTCAATGAGCATTTCAGTTTTTTCTTTCCCAGACAGAAATATCATAACTGCAGCTTGTTCCCAGTCCTTTGGCCTATGGTTGAGGGGATACACTATTCCTAGTTCAATTTTGAGTTATATTCATTTAGAGAACTATTGTATGTTCTCCTTGGCATGAGAATGGTTTCAGAAATTTAGAATCAGCTGTCTACAGAGTATTCTCTTTGCCTTCATCTATGTACCAATATCTTCCATTGAATTGACTGGAAAATCCTACATTATGTCAACTGAGAGGGTGAGGAAAGTGTCCAGAAGTATTAACAAGAAAATATCAAGTTTTGAAACAACTGTTATTACCAACCGATAGCACTAAATGCATGGTGCAATGCAAAATCCTTAATACGTCATCAAATTGCAGAAGATTACACAGAAACATTTAGGTTGGAAGGAGGTCTCTTGAGGTCATCAAGTCCAAATCCCTGCTTAAGCAGAGTCAACTAGAGGACATAGCCCAGGATCATGTCCAAACAGGTTCTGAATACCTCCACTGATGGATTCACCACAGCCTGTTTGGGTAAACTGTTCTAGTGCTTGACCACTCTCACAGTAGGAAGCTTTTCTTGTATTCAGATGGAATTCCACGTTTCTTGAGTCTATTGCTCTTCCTCTGTCATAGAACACTACTGAAAAGAGTCTGTTTTCCTCTTCTTCATCTCCCATTAGTTCTTTTGTGCATTGATAAAATCCTCCTTGCGCCTTCTCTTCTGTAAGCTAAACAGAGACACTTCAGTCCTTTTATTATCTTTGCAGCTTTTCACTGGATTATTTTCAGAATGTCCATTTCTCCCTTATACTGGGGAGTTCAGAACAGGAATCAGCACTTCAGATGTGTCTTTGACAGTGCTAAGTAGATGAGAAGGATCACCCGCTCTCAACCTGCTGGCAACACTCCTGCTAATACAGCCAAAGATACTGTTTGGCCTTCTTCACCGCAAGGGTGTACTGCTGGCTCATGGACAGTTAGTTGTCCACCAGCACTCCAAGGTCCTCTGCAGAGCTACTTTCCAGCTAGGTGGCCCCAGAACAAAGGCGTACACATTCCTCCTCACATGCAATAATTTGCATTTCTTTTTGTTAAACTTCAAGAGGTTCTGTCAGCCCATCTTTCCAGACTGCTCAAGATTCAGCTGCCAAACAAAGGCAGAAAATTGTGAAATGTGATTACCTACAACAATTTCAGTAGAAAAAGATTAATAACATGCAAAATAAAGGGTCTGATGTCTCCCACTAATTAAGTCTCAGCCAAAGTGTTATTGTTGCTCCCTTCAACTCATCCTCTTTGTTTTTCCAATTTAAACTGAAGGAGATAATTCGTGTAAATTTTAAGAAAACAATATTTTTCTTACCAGGTGAATCACAGTTTAATTATAAAGTTGATATGCTCTCAGTTATGCTGCCATTCATATCACTATTTTTAAGTGATCCACCAGAAGACATAGTGTAATGGTGCTATTCTATCTTTTGGCCATGAGTATTAATTTCTTTTTATGATGCTGAATTCAAAAATACTCTTTGAAACAGCACTATTTGGTTTTGACTGTCTTCTACTCTAGAATACTTGTTTAATACTCTATGTTGCTTTAGAAGGAATCTACATCAAAGTGGTAAGCTTCCTTCTGCCACACCAGGAAATTGTTCCTAAAGGATAACAATGCCCCCTTGGGAGGAAGTGAAAACATATTGCTAAACTCTTCTAAATCGGACAAAAATTGTAATATTCTCTGTATTTGGAGTCAGAATAACTTCAAGAAAAACTGTAGGAAAGGGATTTGTCAAATGCCAAATATGAAGTGTTTGGATCAGGAAAGGTTTTATTTCTATTTGTTACAATTTCAAAGTAAATAGTTCCACAGGTTTAGAAAAAGCATTCACTTTTGAGTGGGAGAAGAATCCCCTGTGTCTGACAAGTGAGTATATTTCTTTTCTATAAATTATACTCTATACTCCATTTGTATACACAGAGACACAAACATATCTGTCAAATTTTATATATCGAAGTAGTCGAAATGGTCCTCCACAGAGGCTTATAAAATGATAGCTCATCTTAGAGGTATAATTTATTGAATATAGTAAAAGTGACTTTTTTATTATCTTTTTTCCTGCTGCACTTGTTCCTGAATGATCAGGTTTTAATATTAAGCAGAAGGTCTTACAAAAGACAGAGCTGCAAGAGGAGTCATAGATTCCAATAACCCTTTGTCCATCTCTAAGCTTTCAGCCCTGTATTTCTTTTATTTCTCGCTTGAAATGAGATGTATCAAACTCAGTTCAGTTTCTCTCTTTAAAAATTCCTAAAGTGAAAAACAGGCTGTGAATAATATGGTAAGCCAAAAAAAAAAACCCAAAACAAAAAAAGAAATTAATCTTTGTTCTGTATCAGCCATTGTCAGAAATTAAAAGAAAAGCAGCTGTTCAAAAGGAGAAATGAGAGACTACATTTTCTTTTTAAATATAAGAAAGAAGTTCTACCAAATATATGTATGATATGTAGGTCTCCACTTAAAAAGTACATAGGTAGGGGGGAGGGGTGGTGACAGTTACAGAACAAAGGCAGAAATTTTGCAAGGATACACATACGAGTGTCCGTTTATTAGGCAGTACCAATGAGTATGTCCAAACAACATCTGGGGACAAAAAAAAATCATTGATATCACAAAGCAGTTGGCAACATTTAAGTCAACAGTTACATTTTTGCTAAGGTCAGCTTTTCTGTGTTTAGCCATTACACTCACATTTATGTGCTGTCTCAAGAAAAATCCCTTACTGGAAGCTCCTTGTATGAGCCAAGGCATTTATTGCAGCCCCCTCAACAGCTTGACCTTTCATTCCTAGTATTGGATGCACACCTGATCCTATACAGTTTAATTGACCTTACTCACAGGCTGACCGTATCTTCTTCCTGCAGTAAAGTGGGATATATTGCTTATTGTTAGTTATTCATATTCACTGCTTTTAGATATTGATCTGTTCTCCAGCCCTTTCTTCATGGGATGAATTACCATCATATGAACCTTCCTAAAGGCACTTAGCTAGTCTCATTATTCCATCTGAGAGGAGTTCTCCATTTTGGCTATGTGTGGATTTGCATAGGCTTCATATCATTTCTTATTAGAATTTTTTTCTCCCCACATTGACTTAGTGGACACAAAAAATCAGATGTCTTCTTTTTCTTGTGTTTGCCTGTCCTTTTCTTCCTTGTCAAAGTGATCAACACCTGGCCTAGGACAACTGAAACAGGGTCTTTCTTAGTAGCTAAAACAACCTGTAATTATCCATAGGCAGAAAAGAGAAAAATTCATCCTAACTGTCCATGCCTAAACTTCCTCTTTGACCAATTTATTAGTAATTATTGGTCCTAGGTAGCAAATTACCTCTGTACTGAAACATGGGGTTATAATGGTCTATTTAGTCTCGTCCAAAATCTGACAACCAACCATCAAACAAAACAGAAATACTATTGCTTGATTTGCAGCTTTTTTGAGCTAAAAACCCATAATCAAGGCAGCATACCCACTTTATTACGAGCTTCTGTATTCTTTTTTTTGTATCTCTCAAATCATCACATGGGACCTTATTACCTGTTTCAGAAAGTGATATAAACATATGGGTATATTCTAGTTATATTTCTTACTTTTCTCAAGTAATACATAAATCTGAACATCATCTGCTGCAATTCATATTAATTCTACAACAATCTGATTTACATTGCCTTTCTAGGATGAATCAGTCATCGTAAAAGGAACTCCAAGATAAGCTGTTATTGAACATAAATAGGAATCAAATACCTTTTCCCATTTTATATTTCCTTTTTCAAAACTAGGTATATAGGCACTTCTTTTCTAAAAGTCTTCTGGTTTCTTTTCAAACCTCCAAAAAAAATTAAGTGAATGCATAGAGAGTTCGTTTGAGTTCTCCCTTTGTGTATTTAATATTTCACTGGCATTCAGGGAGTGGATATCAGAAGCTTTGTTTTTTTGAATATTCCTGATGCCTCTTGGAACTTGTCAAAATTTGGTTCCCCAAGAATAGTTCAGCCAATGGTTGATAACCTTTACTGATCTCCTCACTAAAGCACTCGTCATAATATTGCATTTTCTATCTATGACTACATTCTGTGTAAATGTGCATTCAATTTGCGTGATACTTCAAATCTTGTGCTTTATCAAGCTTTGTTGTTGTTAATATTGTGGCCTCCATGGCTTGACATGCTCATATAATGACCTCACATTATTAGTATTTCTAGCCTGTTCTATCTGCTTTATCAAGCTAAACAAGTATTGTCATTTGCATTGTTTTATCAGTCTATTGGCACTTGTTTTATCTTGATAATATTCCTCAGCAGGAGTCTGACTCCTATTCTAAACACATGCTGTTCTTACATTGCTGGCAGACAATGTAAATAATTAACCTTTTTACCATTCAATTTTGCCCACAAAAAAAAACAAGAAAAGAAAAAAAAAGAAAAAAGGCTTCAAAAAGCACTTACTCTGCATTTCTTTACACTTCCCAGAGCACAGAAACCACAGCCTGAGTCTCTCTGTTGACCTTATTGCACAGTGGTACAAGCCACACAGGAGTTAACCAGAGTTTCAACCATCAACCTGATCACTGAGTAGGTTACATGGTCTTCATAATGGGACTTAGAATCCAGATAGTATCAAGTGTGAGTTTTATCACTCTTTGTATTTCCACATTTTAAGCAGACAAACAACTAAATTATTTTTGTCCCACTGTATATTTCACAACCATCCATGTTTAACTACAGTGCACACTAGAGTACTAATCACAGTCTGCTCTGAGAGTTACCTAACACACTTTTATGATCTTCCCCAGCACTTCCAGGCAATTAGATTCTGGAACAAAAGATATAACTTGACTTTCCCTAAATAAAGTACAATCTTCATCTGTGTTATTAAAGCAGCACAGCTCTGCTGCTATCACTTAATATTAGCCAAGGATCTGGCCCACTGATTGTTTACTGATACATGAGTATAATCAGTCTCATTAATACCTTGCTAGGAGGTGCTAATGCTACTTTTACAGCTTATTATTTTTCATAATTCTTCCAGTTGCCATTGTTGTTGATTGAAAGAGGATAATAATAATAAGAAGAAGAAGAAGAAGAAACAAACAAAAAAGTTTTCATGTAGAGACACTTTTGAGTTTATAGTATATTTGTTAGTTCACCTAGACTACTTTTGGGAATGTGAATTGGTGCATAATTTGTGGCAATTCTATGAACCATTTTGTGTCATGTATAATTTTACCAGCAGAGGAAATTGTTCTATATAAAAGCAGAAAGCCTCATACTCTCCTCCACTCATATGATTTAACAGGCAGAAACAGGCAAACAGTGAAAACAGGAAAGTGAAATTGTTTTTAAAAAACCACAGTATTACTCAATAAGTAAGATAAACAGATAACCATTGTCCTAGCACAATAGAAATATGTTGCTGAACAAGAAACAATTGTTTTACAGAGGAGGAGTTATTTCCTCTGTTCTTTTGTACTCCTCTGTTCTTATTTTTTTCCCATTTTCCTTCCTGCTTCTAATTTGACTTTCCCTCTGTATGGAGTGGATAAGCCCCTCATTGCTGATGCTTTTTTCTTCCCTTTTTCCACATTTTGACTTTTCTTCCAATCGCAAGGGGATTTATCTCTATTACATGATCAATTCTCAATAGTAAGTACATTTTTAAATGCCCGCTTTGTCTCAGTATTGAACAAATGAGGTACCAGTTACACTACTGGGCCACTGTGTAAAACAGAAGGAAACCAATCATGACAAGTCCTAAGAGCCAGTTAGGAAATCCTGCAGCCTTTCACAGTGTCAGTTACCATCAGAAGAGGTGAAATAGCTGAATTTACTAAGTTGATCTGAAAAGGAACCTCTGAGTGTGTATATTTCCCTGCCCACACCCTATAACACAGACTTAGAAAACACAGGATATTTTTTTAATGGAGTAGTATGTATGATTTCCATTAACAAAGGCTGATTTTTTCCCCATTTTGAGCTCTGGATCTACCAGATTGTGTCCGTGACATGCAGGCTGCCAGCCAGGTTCAGAAAATATTCTTTCCCTGCTGAAGATTGGAGTACAGTTTTTAGTCTTCCTCAGCTCTTGTTCAAGTGCTACATAGTAATATCCAGTACAAACTGGCTGTTTGTCACTAAGTACTTTACTAGTGTTAAAATGATAGTGAAAAGAACAAGTTTCTTGGGGAATTTCCTGAATTCTAGGGTAAGCCAGTGAAGGTATCTACCAGTATATCCTTAGTTTCCAGGTTTGGCAAAATATGTCAAAAAGGTAGACAATTCAGCTGTAATACCTTTCATGGCTGGAAAGGATGTTACATAGGACACTTACATGATTGGATTAATAGATTTCTGCTCAGTTGGTGTGATGCTGTGTCCAGCTCTGAAACAGCAGAACACTTACATAATCTTTGAGTAGGGCTGGGTTTTATACTCAGCAATGTTCTGGGAGTAGGACATTGTAAGCGTCCTATTGAAACAAGTTTTTACAAAAATGCATTGGGACTCAGCAGAAAGAAAGATGGTTGTATGTTATCAGTTGAGGCCCAGTGGGAAAACAGTTACATAGACACCAGCCAAAACAAAAAAAAACAAAAAAAAAACACCACTATGTAAAACTATTTTGATAGCTTAGCTTAAAATGAGAAAACCAGTGAAAGACAGAGTTTAAGCTGCCACTTAATCTTTAATTTATATTTTTGTACCAGTCTAGGTGCCTTTCCCTATGAGTTGGCAGAAGAGTAGAGGAATCAAAATACACTAATGATGTAGCATGCAAATATGAACAGCATTTTCTTGAATTATAATAATAAAAAAAAATCCCAAACAAGTAACCAATCATGGTTTGTGTATTTTATTACCTCATTTGTCATAGTATAACCAGGTAAATTAAAACTGTATTTACTGATTTAAAGGCATCTTAGTGACGTGTTATGATTACTGCATTTTTTTACTTAAGGACTGAATGGTAGGATCTTCAATATATTTTGAATGTCATTTTAAATGAAGTGAGAGAGCTGCCTATTGATTTATCTCAGATTTTTACTATGTAAAATTGTCAAGAAGTTTTCTGAAATCATTTACACAAATATATATGTTACAATAAATGACACCTGCCTAATACAACTTCTAAGTGCTCTGCTAGGAACACTGTTCCTTTCTGCTTTGATTTAATGGAAATTTGTTACATTCAGTGAAGTACAATGAAGTGGAGACACCAGGTTCTTTCATAAATGGGGGTAAATACGAACCCTGTTACCTTTACATTTTATGAGTTGCTAGCTCTTTAGCGTTTGGCAAGACAAATAGAATTACCTACTGTGAGTGACTCAGAACAGAACTTCACTATCAATCACCTGCTTGACTCTGCACAAATTCTGTAGGGCATTCAGGGCATTTTGCTGCCTATGAATATTTCAGGCCAGATGAATCCTGAAAAGTTTCCAGATGGATTAATACTGGAAAGCAGGACTTTTTCTTCCTTTATAGCTGTTTGTCAAAGTATTATTGCCACTACCACTATGCAGTAGAAGTACATCTCTTTATATGAAGGAACAAACCCAGGGGAATATTGCTGACTCACTTTATCACAAGTCATTTGAAAGTAATGATATTTAATATATTAATATTGTATGAACTACAACAGCGGAAAATTGAGAGTTGTATTAGCTTCTAAGCCTTTAATATGGCACTAATGAAAGTGAACTACAATGGATGCTTTAATAAGCCACATCAACAGCAAGAGTCATTCAAAGTTGCAGCCTACAGGCCTGGAACTTTTAGAAATCTCCAAATCACCATTGTAAACAAGGCCTTAAATTACCTGTATCAACAGCAACCTTATAATAGGAAATTACCTTATTTTGATTTTATATTGACCTCTTATTATTAGAGAACTTAAATCATAGCTTTACGTTAAATAAACATTACTTCTTCTCCACCACAGATCCTCAAGGGACTGTTCAAAACTATTGGAATAGCTTTGCTCTGATTTGTGATAGTTTGCTTACATTGGGGAAATCATTTGAAGCATCATTTTTATCAAAACATAATTTTGTTTGCATCTGATTCATTTAATTAAATATCTTTCCACTGAAGTACCTAGAAAGCATCCATCAGTAAAGTTTCTCTTTCTCTAATCAATCTACAAAAAGTACAGTTCTCATAAGCCAGGCTATGGAACCATGATACAGTCAACTGAGTGTCTGCCATAATATCCACCCTTCAACCAACCTTGGATGCTGTACCTTTATTACCATAATTTCCTCTTGGATTTAGCTCATCCTCAGCCTTAAGCTGTGCTTCCACCTCATGTTAAACAGCTGCTACATGCCAGTCCAAGGACAGCTGTGTTTCAGTTCATGTGAAAGAATTCCTTTATCTTCTGTGACTACCTCTCCAGGTTGCTCTAAGTATTAATTAAATTTTGCGGAAGGCTTGGAGACATTTGGATGCCTGCAAAGCATTATTAATTACAACCTCTTGCTGCAAGTATATATTGTCAGACTTAGAAAGTCCCAAACAAAGTCATATGTGCCTAAGTATTTTTAAACTTTGCAGGAATTTTCACAGAAAAATGTGAGATTTGGAGGTCAGGTATATTTTCAGTCAGAACATGAGCCTTTGCAGAACAGAAAGAAAATACATCAAATTTCCTCATTTCAGACTGTCAAATGACAGAATATTTTTCTTTATTAGCAGAAATATTAAAGCTGATGAGACTAGTATCACTGTGGCCCATCTGTTGTATTAATGTATATGAATTTGCCAAGCTATTCTCTCATTTTGTGGTAGTAAGAATAAAAAACCCAGCCCATTAACAGGAACAGGGTAAATGATCTTACTTCATCATTTTCAAAGAAACTGGTGGAATATGAAATGCATTTCATGGCAGTAAAGCATCATGGTATTGCAGAAAGTGTTTGAAATTACACAGATAAATGGACAGATAGGCAGACAGCTGCTAACCAGTCTCGTGCATATTTTTGTATATATATCTATATATGTGCATATTTATATGTATATGCTTTTATATTAGATTTTATTACAGAAATAGAATAGTATTGTTTAACTCTTATTATTTATACTTGTGACATCATGTATATCCTTACTGGCCTCATCCTGTGACAAACCAAGGTAGCATAAGTTGTAACTGCTGTTTTCATCAGCAGAAGATTCTGACACTGCAGGCATGCATGTAATTTATGTTCGAATATAGTTATATGCATCTATACATGTGCCAACATATATAATAAGGAAACTTAGAATGAGAGCAGTTTAAAGTTTTCTTGTTCAGTTAAAAGATATTCTATGCCATTTTTATGTCCTCTGCCTTCTTTGAGGCAACAGGCAAAACCAAATAAAACAGAGAGAAAACTCGTGGAATAAAACTAATGACTTTGAAGTTACGTTCATGTTTAGCTGGGGTTTAAGTTAATTGTTTATTAAACATCGTTAAAATCATGGTTTATGCTGCAGTGGCGGGATTCCTCAGAATAGTTTTGACTGTCTTCCCTATACATGTTTCTGAGTTGGTCCCCTCATATCACAGAAGCATGATACAGTGTACAGGACATGCCACAAACCGCTGTACAGTTTGTGTACAGTGTTTCTGGACACAAACCCAGGTTTGCTAACCTTTCAGACAAAAATTATTCGGATTTAGAGTGTTAAGAGCTTCTGGCCATCCTAAGGTATTCCTTACAAAATATAGTGAAACGCTGATTTTCTTTTAGCACTTGGTTAAAATGCTGAAATTGAGTACAAAGGGATCACAGGTTTAAAGCTCACAGTCAAATGAGGAAAAATAGCACTGTGGAGTTCTATGAAACATTTTATTTAAGGTAACTAAGAAATAACACTTTAAGCTCAGCTGTTTCTTTTAAAAAGCACAGTTTAATGTTTAAGGAGTTCTAAATACATTTTCTACTTCTTTATATAAAAATCTCACAATGGCTTAAGTGTTTATACATTGTTTCTACATAATAGTTCGGATTTCTCAGCACACAACCTGCTCATACAGAAGGGGAATTAGTTTTACACAAGCAGCTAAGCATCTTAGTGCATCCTAATATCAAATTCTCTGTAATAATGAGATCATTTTGTTTACAAAACTATAATCTTGTGTCATTACATTTGCATCACTAATGTAATTAAATACTCTTGCACATGTTAATGTATTCTCCCTAAGCTTAGGTCAGCAAATTTTCAGTTCTGAGTAAGGGATAGAAATGTAACTTTTCCTTTTAGTAAATGCTTCAGGTTTTAATGACAAAAATTAACTTGATAGCATTAGTATATTCCAAGAGACAAAGATATCTAGACTGCAGTAAATTGTCCTGCCATAAACAAACAAAAAAAATCTTTCCATGTAAATTTTACATGACTAATGCTAAGTATGTGCTGAGCTTTTAAGAAATCAAATTTCTGTGCTATGTTGAACTATCATTTCATGCTCCAAACTCAGATAAAGTGTATAAATGTTAATGAAGTAGTCCTAATCAAAATCACATTGATGTCAATAAGAAACATTGTACTTGTTTGGCAATCTATTAAATTATAACTAGCACTCCAGAAGCAGAAGCTAAAAAGCAACTCTGAAATATTCTGAGTTAAAACTAGGTGCTGTCTGTTAAAGCAAATTACTTCTAGTCATCTGTGTTACAACCTAAGGTGGAATACTTATATTAAAAGTTCATTATTCCTAACAGACCTTTCATTAACTATTGCCTAAGAAAACAATTGGCCTGAGCTAGAGAAAACACAGAATAATTATCTCTGTCAAAGTGCTCAGTCTCTTGTAAGACTGGATCCTCAATATGGCTAAATAATGCACTGCTAATGAGGCTTCATTAGAGAGCACCTTCTGAGTGTAAATAATTTCTGTATCCACCTTTATTACAAAACAAAATACAGGTCTGTTTGATTTTCTGAGAAAGTCCTTACCACATTTTTATTTATGAAAGTTCTAAATCTACTTACTTATTTTTCTGCATTAATTTGCATGCAATACTTAAAAAAAAATAGTTGGTATTTACTACACATGGGCATTGAGAGAAAATGCATTACTAAGCCTTATATTTTTGTTTTAGAAGCAAGAGTTTCTAAGGTAGAGACATAAGTCATGTAAATAAAACATGATAAATATATTGGCAAAGTAGCAGAAAGACTTAACTCCTCCAGCATGATCAAGCTGTAAACCATGCAAAGAGTGAAGAAACAGGGTTTGAAGGACAATAAACACAGATTCAAGCCACCTGTACCATTTCCTATTAAATTACCTAATCAGAAATATGTCCCAGCTAGATTTCTTCCCTAGTGTTTAGCCCACCTGTGGTGGAGACCAAACAACTGGGTTTACATGTGGTTTTATCTCCAAAGATGCTCAAGAGTATTTGAGTGACTAGAAAGTAACTCAGAAATTCTATCTTCTCATTTACCTAAGGTCTTCTGTTCACGTTGTTAAAGGTACCATTACTGCAGCATTTACTCTTTGTGTACAATTTACTGCCAGGCCCTAGGCAGGGGAGTTTGACTGACTTAGTGTTTCTGAAGAGGAAAAATTTATCTAACAGTTAGGCTTAGAGGCTAACTATAACGAAAACAGTATTCACTAGAATTTTGAAGATTTCTAATGTCCTGAGCATGACATCTATCTTTCATTAGTCTCTGGTAGTGAACACCTGATGAACAGTTTCTTCTTCCAGATTGTTTGCTTGTTCTTGGTACCGAGCCTCAGATCTACATTCAAATTTCATTTATGAACAAGGACAGTCTCTTAATTACTGAATATTCATTACCTGAACCTATTTTCTTTATTCTCCTGTTTAACATAGCACCTAACTCGGGCACAAAAGCACTATCGCATTAGCTGAAGGATCTGCTAAACTTCAGCAAAGAATATTAATAGTGGACATTAAATTGTTTCCAGTTTGTCAAGGCTGCGTAAAGAATAGGTCACAACATCACTGCTCACAGAATCATAGAAAAACCAGGTTGGAAGAGACCCACCGGATCATTGAGTCCAACCATTCCTAGCAAACACTAAACCATGCCCCTTAGCACCTCATCCACCTGTGCCTTAAACATCTCCAGGAAAGGTAAATCAACCACCTCCCTGGGCAGCCTCTGCCAGTGCCCAATGACCCTTTCTGTGAATTTTTTTTTTCCTAATGTCTAGCCTAAATCTCCCCTGGTGGACCTTGAGGCCATTTCATCTTGTCCTGTCCCCTGCCACCTGGGAGAAGAGGTCGGCTCCCTCCTCTCTACAACCTCCTTTCAGGTAGTTATAGAGATCAATGAGGTCTACCCTCAGCCTCCTCTTCTCCAGGCTAAACAATCCCAGCTCTCTCAGCCGTTCCTCATAAGCACGGATCTTGTTATAAAAGTGGACTACTCAATTGCTTAGTAAATGACTAACAGCAGTAGGAGTGATAAATTCTGCTGCACGCTAGAGTCTCTGCCTTCAAACAGTTTGCTTTATAACCTTACCATTATTGTCTTAACATCCTTTTCTGTAGAGTTTCATGATGAAGATACTTACTGAACATTTAGAGCTTGTCATATCCGGTTGGAGTGTGCTTAAGCACACTTCAGGCCACAGTGAAGCTATATTCAGCACACTCTAGAAGTGGTAGATAAGTACTAAAGATTCAGTAAAGCCAAAGCATTATAAGACTGTAACTTTTATGAAGTCTGTATGAAATAATAAAAAAACCCTTAAATCAGTGTATTTTATAGCTTAATAAAAACTTCTAATAAAATCTGCTTTAATGAAGCATTGATACTTACGAGCTTCATATTAACACATAAAATAAAATATATTGTAAAATTATTTAATACTGAAGTAGAAAAATAACCCGCAAAGAAGTCAAAAGTATACCACTAATACCATCAGCATCAGCATTTTATTGTCATAAAAATGAAGTTTCCATAGAGTGAAGTTAGTAAAGGCTAGATTTGTGTTCATACAATGAATTTCAACTTTTTCTTTAATTTCTCTTATATATACAGTTAGCAATTAGTCCCAAATTAGGATGATCTTCCAGTTCTTTTTTTCCATTGATTCCTGGAAGCCAAGTCTCACCATTTTCTTTTACTGCTTTCTCCTATTCACCATGCCATTCACCTATTTGTATTTTCACAAAAGACATATCAGAAAAAAAGACCGTGGAAATGTATAATGCTTCCAAAATGAGACCTCACTGTCCAAATTTATGTTTGTTTCCTCCCTTCTGCTGTTCTCCTTTATGTTCTTCCCCATCACCAAAGACTTTGGCAAACCAGTTGATGTGATCTCCACTCTCTTGTTTCTTCTGGCACAGCCCTTGGAAAATCTTTCATTATCCTGCACAAAGGAAAGAGCCTTTAAATACAACAGACAGAGCAGGCCGACTGGTTCATACCTGATCTTGGGCAAGGAGAGAGAAACGTCAATGAGGAGAAAGGCTGTATACCTAAGTTCACACGGAAACCTGTCCATACACTGAATGTGGCCAGTCTAGGCTGACTCTTAAACTGATCCTGATGCTGTACTTGAATTAAACATTATCATCACCACGATGGCTAGGAAAAAAAGACAAATCCTGTAAATTAATGTCGTTCACTCACATATTTTTTGATAATAGAATTGTGTTAAAGATGCTCAGAGCACTTGCTTTGCACCTCAGCTGTTTTGTATATTTTCCATTATTCGCTGTAGGTTGCACTCCCTTTTGGGATCATCTCCTCATTTTAGAGAAAACAAAATGCAATACAAGCTGTAAAAATCCTGGTTATTCAGACACACATGTAGAAGCTGATTTATTTTTAATAGAACTGTAGCACTGTAGGTTTAAATCATATTAATGTAAAAGCAAGGTTCTTAGCCCACTAAAGCTTAAATTATGCAGATACTACTCCTACTACTGCTCTATTTTGGAAAGCAAGCAAATTGAAAATTCAGTTAAGTTTGGAACAAACATGTTTTTATTATTATCTTTGATATAGCTGGTCTTGTTACTAACAATATATATTGTCAGTGTAATTTGAGGCAATTGAAACAAATGAGGGCATAGTTATGCCAGATAAAATATATGACTGTTTCATTTTTCTCTGCGAAATATCGAAGTTTATGATTCTCGTGTCTAGAATAGAATAGAGTTGAGATAACCACAACCCAGACACCACCTTATTTTGTGGATTGCAGGCACTCCTTGATCTGTGCCAATAGATTACACTATGTTTTTAAAGAACTCATCATTTATACAAGACAATAGTTGAAATGAAAATGTGTGTAGGAAAACAGCCCTCATAAACTGAAAGAAGTCCAAGATAGCTGTAAGGTGACATAACATCTATCAATGAAATGAAATAGCTGTCACAGGTAAGAGAAATAATAAGCAGATGACTCCAAAGCAGATGAGGAAAAACAGGACCAACCCTGGATTCCTCATTCTTAAGAGAACTTCATAATTAAATTTGTGCTTGAGCACAAAATATATGATTTAAAAAACTTCTCCACAGCTGGCAGCTGTGGGACAAGCATTGCTGGGACTCAGTATGGTAATTTTTGTCATTCTTTCTGTTCTTGGCATTCATATGAAAAATCAGATTTTTTTTGAGAAAATTGAGAAATTTTTGCAAACATAAGTCAATGACATTGCAAAAACTGCAAAAAGAATTTTCCCAAAAAAACCCCTGTATTAAAGACACAACACTATGAAAAAAAATCATTATCTGTCTTGAACACAAGAGGTCATTTTGAAAAGTTGAATATTACTTTTAAAAGTTGAAACGTTGAAGTACTTCAGAGTTGAAAGTATTGGTATTCCAATTAAATGAGAATTAGTGCCTGTTTCCTGAAAGTTTCCCTTGAAATTAAACAAGTGAACAAGAGCTAATATAGTCTAGCCTGTAAGGAAATATATTTTTTATTGCCCTGCAGCACATCAAGTGAAATAATCCTATTTCAAATATTATGCCATTAGAGATGATTGGGGTGATTAGTTTTGATTAGGCAAAAAATAGCCTAACACCAAAGTAAATTCTCTTCAGACGGAATAATGAAGAGTTTTAAAATTGTTGTTGGGTGTTGGATGTTATCTTTACGCAAAGTGAAAATTGTGCACTTATAACCATGTTTTATGTTCCTCATTATATAAGTCTTACTTCCCTATGTTTGTATGTGAACTTCAATTTCTGGCATTGGTTTGAACTACCAGTGAACAGGTCCATCATACCACATATAAATAAAAGTGAAGGTACTTGAACTCTTCATAAAGCAAAGAAATACAATTGTTGATTAACACCTAGAAGGTATCTGATTGACTGTGTTAACAACATGTGCTTAGTGATACAGTAGCCTCCAAAGCAAATTTTCCCATAAGTATTACTGTGAAAAAGAAGGGGTACATTTTGGGTCTTTGGAAACATTTCCTACTGAGGCATATCAGGCTTAGAGAGTGGAGAACATCATCTGGGTGGTCAAGCAGAGGAGAGGCTGACTTTTTTAAGGCTGACTTTGAGGTGTGAGTGACTGCTCCAAAAAATCTCTTCATCTGAGAGACTGACATCAGACAATTACCCCTTGTAGTGGGTTCACCCTGTCTGGATACCAGGTGCCCAACAAAGGTGCTCTGTCACTCTTTCTTCTCAGCTGAACAAGGGAGAAAATATATAATGAAAAGCTTGTGGGTCAATATAAGGACATGGATAGATCACTCACCAATTACTGCCATGGGCAAAACAGCTCCATCTTTGGGAAATTAACTTAATTTATTGCCAATCAAATCAGAGTAGGATAATGAGAAATAAATCATATCTTAAAATCACCTTCTGTCTACCCCTCTCTTCTTCATGGCCTTAATTTTATTCCAATTTTTTTTTACATCCTCCCAATCAGCAGCACAGGGGGACCGGAAATGAGGCTTAGTTTATGACGCTTTTTTTCTGCTGATCTTTCCTCCTCAGAGGAAGGATTCTTTACACTCTTCCCCTGCTCCAGCATGTAGTCACTCTCATGGGAGACAGTCCTCCATCAACTGCTCCAATGTTAGCCCCTTCTGTGGGCTACAGTTCTTCTTCATGTGGGTCTCTTCCACAGGGTACAGTCCTTCAGGAACAGATTGTTCTAGTAAGAGGTCACAAGTCCTGCCAGCAAACTTGTTTCATCATGAGCTTCTCTCTTCATGGGTCCATAAGTCCTGTCAACAGCCTGCTCCAGCACAGGCTTTCCATGGGGTCACAGCCTTCTTCAGGGTACATCCACCTGCTCAAACACAGAGTTGTCTGTAGATGGATTTCTTCTCCACTGTGCATCTCCATGGGCTGCAGTGGGACAGCCTGCGTCACCATGGTTCTCATGATAGGTTGCAGGGGAATCTTTGCTCTGGTGCCTGGAGCACTTCCTAGCCCTCCTTCACTGACCTTGGTGTCTGCAGTTTGTTTCTTTCACATATTCTCACTCTTGCCTCTTGGGCTGCAATTGCTGTTGCAAAGTAACTTTTCCCCCCTTTTTAACCACATTATCCCAGTGGAGCTACCATAGTCACTGGTGGGCTCAGCACTGGCTGATGATGGGTCCAGTTGGCATTGGCTCTGTTGGACATCAGGGAAACTTCTCAGACAAACCACCCCTGTAGATCCCCTGTTACCAAAACCTGGCCACACAAACACAGTATTGCCTTTTTTTTTCCCCAGACTTCATGCTTGATTGACTTGCTTGATTGATATTCTAAGGAAGGTAGTGGTGGTAATGATGATGATTAAAATGTAACTGGTCAATAAGAGGTAGCAAGAGAGTTCACTCTTACAAGTTTGCTTGGGCAGCCTAGACCAAGCAGTTTCTCTGTTCCACACAGCCAGATTCAAAAAATCCCATTGACAACCCTGCTGATGTTCTTCCAGATTTACCATCCTCTCTGAGTTACACTATACCCATAAGATTATATATTTGCCATCATGCTGTTTACTAATGTCTTTGATATCCTAAAGGAAAAATTCATTGTTTTAATGCATGATATAATGTAATTCATCATGCAGCAAGAAAAATACTTAATCACCCTGTTTACATCAGACATCACTCCATTTTCTATTGTATCTGAATCAGTCTGAGCTCATTGATATTCATAATGAGTTGTTTGCATAGAAAAATGACAGTTGAAAATTGTATGCACAGCTACCATACTGCAGAGAACTATAGAGAGAGTTGAGTATTAAAGAAGATTTTTAAAAAAGAAAAAGTTTTATTTTCTTAAATTTGTAAAGCAAATTTATAGGTTAAATGGACAGCGTATAATCAAGTGTTACAGATAAAAGATGTATTCACGAATCCTAATGTGAAAGGGCAGATAACCTCATTTACAAGAAATTGAAGAAGAACCTTTGAACCTTTGAACTTCAAACTACGAAGACGTAAAAAATTCCCTTCTGCAAAGACCTGCAATATGAACACTATGAAATGCTGCATGTACCTTTTTAGTGCTATGGTCTGTAAGGTACAGATCTGCACCAAGTATTTGCACTGAGATTTATCAGCCTCCTCTCCTAAGTGGGCAAGCTGGACATGTATTTATTTTCATTTCCATTTTTGACAGTTTCTTACATTATCAGTTACTGACATTAATGCCATATTCTATTGTTTATTTAAAAAAATTAGCTTTGAGTCTTCAGTTTACAATTAAACCTAAATATAAATATTTTTTTGCATTTATTTGTTCCAAAATGGGTATATCTAATTTTGAAGAAAAAGGCTACATTTTTACATCTAAAATAGTAACACTGAAATTAAGTGTGCCATCAGAAGTGAAATACACCCTTAAATAATTGTCTGACTCATGGCTATTACAGTTTTCCATGGACATAGTCTGTTGTAAACCAGTGAATTTTAAAGATGACACTACAAAATAACCCAACATAATGTATCATATGACTATTTCCCAAAGCAAAGTACAAATCCAGGGTTTAAAGGGTGCTATATAGTTTAGGATTAACTGAGTCAAAAATCCTTATTTTTCTCTTTAGTTTTTAATATTTATTAACCTGTTAACTTGGAGGCAAGCTAAAGGTGATTTCCATATTTCTACTAATAACTAAGAATATTACTTTTCTAGTCTCAAAACTTATAATGGAATACATCATAAAGAGAAGTTTCAGACAACAAAAAGAGTAATCTAAAAGTACAGTTTAGCTACAACCATATATTTTACATTGTCAACCCCTTTTCAAAGGGTCAGTACCTCCAGAGTATTCATAAAATCTCATTAGGTTAACCTTCATTAGATATTGCAAGAATATAAGTAATTTAATATGAAGACAACATTTATCAGTAAGCTAATTTAATGTATAGCAGATTAGCATTAAAATAATCTGAGGAAACAGAAGAAAGATAATGCACTATCCTGAGCCAAGTCATCAGCTGACATTTTGGTAGCCAGATCTGGTAATGGTGCCACTCCAAGTGCCGTGACAATGCCCTGGTTCTCTTTGATTATTTTTATTTACCAAATGTTCAAAAGATACAGCTCCTTCAGAGACATTCAGGTCATGCATTACTACCTGCTGATGCCCAAATATATGATGAAGTTAAGATATAGACTCAGACTGGGGAGACAATTGGGATTTATTTACACTGAAAAATTCCTAGTAGTGAAAGGCTGTGTAAACAATTCCATTAATTTTTGGTGGAGTTTTGTTTGTTTGTTTTCAGTGGGTTTTAACACAGAAAGAAAATAAAAGACCGTCCCATTACTGTGGCACATGAGAAGATGAAAAAATTGGCAGCTGCCATCACATAAAGGCAAATAAGGGTGGTATCATTCTAGCAGTGGACTGGTTACACTGGACTTAGATCTAAGGCTGAAAGTTTTAGGAAAGCAGTAATAAAGGCATTTAAGGCACAGCAGTAGTCTCACCTACAGTTTTCCAGGCATGACTTACAGTATTGCTTCAGATTGTTAAGAGCACTACATTTTTTAGGAATAGTAAAAACAAAATTCATAAACGTTCAAGAGAAAAGGGCTTGGTTTGGGAAGTATCATTACTGATAAGAAATATTGAATAGACAGACAAGCCATTAGCTTACTACATGACACAAAAGTGTCTTCAATGGAGTCATCCATCTGAAACAGGATTGGAAAAGTATTACCGAAGATATTATTTTTGAGTTGAATGTGATTCTGCAATGTGATTTATGAATAGGTATTCCATCATCCTCTTTATTGTTCTGCTAGCTAAAAAGAAGACTTTGAAATGACAATTTCCTACAAAAATTAAGATTTATTGAAGAGATAATCAGAAAGATTAGACTTGTCAATGTCTACTGGATGCATTGTCTTGAGCAACTCATTTTTCATTTTGTGAAACAATTCTTTAAATTTTTAAGTTTTCTAAAAAAGACCCTTCTATGCATGAAGCCATATTTTGGTAACTTTTTAAAGAGAGAAGCGAGGTAGCTACCAAATTTTTAAGACATTAGATGTAATCCAAGTGTCCTAACCACTCTTAAATTGCTTCCAGAATTATAATGTGAAAAAATATGTGCTTTATTCAAATTTATTTCTATTTTTCCCTTTATTCAATAGCTTTATATATATATATATATGTATGTATAGAATAAGCCTTGAAAAAAGCACATTATATTTTTCAAGTAGAAGGAAATTCTATTATCCCCACTATTTTATTCATTGTGTTAATTAATAAGGCTATTCACATAGTAGCAGCCCTGAAACATGACAGGGAAGTAAAATCTTCCCTGTTACAAATGGTAGGTTATTTACATGTTTATCCATTTTTTTTCCACTGAACTAAAAAACATACTAGTGTTTTATGTGAATTTTTCTACTTTGCATCTTGCACATAATGTTTCTGCCTGAATATCAGATAAAAGCTTCTCTCTCATCTTACTTAGCAACAACTCATAATCCAAGCCTAGGGCCTCCTGAAAGTACCTGCAAAGGAAAGAAAGCATGTTCTGTTTGTTTCACTTGCTTTCTGGCTGTCATTTATTTTATTAGTAGTACTACAGGGGACCAATTACAACAAGAATAAACAAGATATCTATTTGTTTTTTTTCATTATTTGACTGTTGCATCTCTTTTTCCTCTGTTAGAGCTTTTCAGCTGAAAACTGAAAACCCCATGTTTTTGCCTATAAACAGGATTTTGGAAGCATACTTAGAGTAATGGTATTCACTGGTGCAGAATAAAATCATCATAACATTAAAATGAAGTTTCTAGGTTTGTTTCTGCACAACTGCAAGCTTCAATGTGAATTTCAGTTTGGCTGTACCTTAGCCTGTCTTTAAAAGAGTAATTGCAATGCTGACCTGTTTAAAAGACTTTTCCAGAAAAGAACAGCTTTAGCTACCTCTCCCCTGTAGAGTTTCCAGGAGGTGTACTTGTCAAGTCAGACCACGTTTACCTATTTGTCTTAAACATTTTGTCCAGCAGGGAGCAGTGCAGGACCAGGCAGCTTTCCCCCGCTACCACCCCCACCCCCCACCCCNACCATTTTGATAATCGCCCTGGGAATGACCTCATTGGCCTCCAGATCGCCACACAGACAAACGGATCCTCTTTTTCCCCCTTGTCAGGGCCAGACACGAGCATGTGGCTCGTTGGGTCTGGGTTGAGACATTTTTGGCATAGTCAGCAGGATCTGTCTGTTTGTAACAGTGACAGGGTGAAGGAAAATGATTTCTGGCGCAGTTATGATTGATCCCTGGGATGTGCCCTGTTTCTATCTTTCCCACTTGCCTCTGGTGTTGGGGGTGCTTGGAGTCCTAGTAGCTGCTGTTTGGGTCGTTGTTCAGAGGGGAAAGTTGGAGAGACTCAAAGTTATGAGAGAATATGAAGAGTTGAAAACAGTGAATGAGTCTTTGGAGACAAAACTGGAGGTAGAGTGGGCTGCTCTGCTGAGGGTACAAAAAGCACTAGCTGAAATAAGGAGGTCAAGGGAGATTTTGCGAGGTACTATAGAGGACAATTTGCATGAGAAAGGATGCTGAGATTATTCTCGCTGGAGCTTAATGGGGCTGGTGGTAGAACGGGTTCTACCAGTTTTTCTTCCGAGGAGACTGCAGATTGGGGGGGCACCTATTGTTATGAGAGGGTGCCGCCTCATCCTGCCCCTGAGCTCCAAAACCTGTTTAAAACAGAGGTTACTTATGAGGGAGAGGATAAAATTAGAGTTTCTCAGCAAGAACTTGAGGGACCTTACAAACCAAGAGTTCTTTTGCCATGGAGTGCAGTCCCAGAGGCCAAGCGGGTGGCTTGTCACCAGGCTCCTGTTAGTGAAAGGGAGAGCATTACGTTGCCACTTTTGAACGGCAGTGGGAGGTGCCGTGAGGTGGATTTTTCGAGTTCAGAGCACGAGGCTCATTGTTTTGGGAAGCAGGGAGTAATGAAATCGGATCCTATTCCCGATTCTGATCCCGAACTCCAGTCCCTGATTATTATTGATGACGGGGTGGCATAGCCTGATCTTGCTCTTGATGCAGATCCTGATTTCAAATTCCAACCCCCAGTTGTTAGAGATAAGGGGGAGAAGTTAAAAACCTCTGCTGTAGGGAAAGCAAATGCATGTGCCCTAGCAGAGCTGGTTGGATTGCAGGAGCTTGACAGAGCACTATGCTTTGTGATTCTAGCAGGATTCTTCTGGGGTGGAGGAAATGGATTTTGGGAGCAGAATGATGGGATTAAAATCCCTGTTTGTAGAATAGGAGAGGGGTTTCCCCAACATTTAATGCCTGGCCTGCCCCTACCTGACCTACCTTGGTTGGCAAAAAGGCAGCAGCCCCCCAAAAAAAGCTGCCCCCACCTCAAGCGGCAGCTGCTTTGACAAAGAGAATAATAGCCACTGTTATAGCTCCTTTTGGAAAGAGGACCAGCCTCCCCAGGCTGAGAAAACTAGTAGAGCTATTGTTAGCCAAGCCAGAAAGAAGCCAGTGGCCTCATTTTGCACTGCTTGCAAAAACCAGACAAGGTGATTTATTAGCTACTTTCTCCCTCAGCAAATCAAGATACTGCCCAGGACGGCCTGTGCAGGGGAGCCTCCCAAATTTAGAGAGGCATCCCTTACTTTAAAAAAACCACACGTAATCCATATGCATGGGTAGCCACCGATGCCCATGGAAAGGACTACAAAATCAATACACGGTGGATTGTTCCTTCTGTTTTAAAATTTATCCTGTCTTGGATCAAATTTTCTTTTCCTTTGTTTTTATTAGGGAAAATCCAACCAAACTACAAAAACCTGGATGATCAACCATGGAGCCATGTGGGCCAAGGACATGCCCTAACACGTCCTGCCACGCTGGGTCATAACCTCTGATGACGAAGATGGACTGAAACCTTCCCCACAACTGTTGATTTTGCCTTTGTGTTTAATATGATACCAGTATTACTTACTTATTTATTCTTGTTTATTTATTTATTTTATTCTATTTTATTTTTTGACAATACTGTTGATTTTCTGTTTATTCAGTATATTATTTACACTATACTACATTACTTCACCATACACTATTATAGACTTTTGAATTTACCCTAACTTGAATATTTGTTTCATAAGAAAGTTGCATCTTTCTCTGTTAATAGTCTCTGCTAATTGTTATTGCTTCTCGGGAAGAGATATCTATACCCATTGATCTCAACTGNTAGCCATTGTTATATTAACCCTGATCCTTGCCAAATCATGCATGCCATCCTCATTGTTTCCCCCCTCCCCCACCCCCTTATTTCTTCTTCTTTTCCTCCCCATCTTTCTTCCTCTATCTGGTGTATTCCGATCCCAGTCCCTCCATGTCTTTTGACTGAGAACGTCGTTAGAGGCCTCAGTGCAAGCTGCAAACTCGTGGTTCAAGGAAACGCCCCCAACCCCCTGTCTTTCAACTGAGACCATCGTTAGAGGCCTCGGTGCGAGCTAGTAACTCGTGGTTTGAGGAAAACCCCCCAATCCCATCTTTCGACTGAGAAAGTCATTAGAGGCCTCAGCACAAACTAGAAACTCGTGGTTCAAGGAAACCCACCCCACCCCCCCCCAGCCTCCTGTCTTTCAACTGAAAAAGGTGGTAGTGCATGGACCTGGGACATGACTACCCCTTCCTTCTTTCTCCCTTGGTCTCGTTCTCCTTATCCCCTCCCCTTTTGAAAGTGTCACCACCATAAATGACGTGGACCTCAGTTTTTGACTTGAGTTCTGCAGCAAATATTTAAGTCACAGGGTGGAATGTGAAGTCAACTCTCTTTGCCTTAACCATTCTGCCTGAAGACTGCCTGCTTGTGTGTCGTGTTCAGCAGAAGGACAATGTAGGCGTGGGCACCACTCTCTCTCTTGCTTGGGTAGACTCCGGGCCCAGAGCTGGCTGCAGCTGGGTAAAGTAATGCAGCAGCGTGTTCAACTGAGCAAGTTGCACCCTAAAGTGTCACCACTATAGATGACATGGACCTGAGTTTTCAATTTGATTCCTGTGACAAATGTTTAAGTCACGAGGTGGAATGTCAAGTCAGACTATGTTTACCTATTGGTTGGTGCTTGTCAGGGCCGGACACAAGCATGTGGCTTGTTGGGTCTGGGTTGAGAGAGTACTTAAATTAAAAAACAGCTGTGCCTATGTGTCTAGGTCCATGTTGTCAAATTTACAAACTTCTGAAATGCAAGACCAGATCTTGTGTTTGTTGGCCCATGTGACTTATCTTGTATATCCTTATGGCTTACAGTATTTGCTTTACTATAATAACCTTGAAGAAGAAAAACACACACTACAAACAGAAAAGTTTTACTATGCTACAGCTGTTTAGCATTGATTCACTGACATATTTAAGACTTAAGTCTGTTGGTTCTTTTGAGTCAGTATGGAGGATCATTGTGGGTTTAAAAAAAAAGTAAAGGTGTTGCACTCAGCCTGCCAAAGAAAGGAATTGACACCATATCAAGCATATGATATGTTTGGTGAATGGGCCATAAAAATTAACTGAAGCTATTTGTTCCTTTGATACTCCAAACACAGGGTAGATGCAAACCTAAGGTTTGCCTCTATCAGAGTTCGTTTTGATGATTATCATTCCAGCCATAATTTCCTACTAAAGCCCAAATACCTAATACCATGTTGACAAGAACTCAGAATAAAGGAAAATATTCATACATCTGTTCACACTTATTAACACTTACAAGATCTGTGAAAGCCTTTGTGTAAACATCTGCATTCTAACTTTCATCTTTGTTTTTATTTTGTATGAAGTTTTCCTGCTTTTAATGTTTATTTGCTTTTAATGCTTCCCAAGTTAATTTGTCTCACAGCTTCTCTGCGCTCCTCTGTCTGTGAAACACCTTCCTTGCCACCATATGTAGATTTATTTCTTCTAGAAGACTAAAAACCAACAGCCTACCTATCATCTGGGTATCACAAACAATGACAACATTTTTATTAACTATCAATAATCACACGAGCAAAAGGAAGAGTTGTTCTCCCTGTTAAATGTTATTTATTATTTCTTATTCTTCATATGTGTTTTATATACATTATAAATCTCCAGGGGAAGAAATCTTCCTCTGTCTAAGAAACAATGAATACCGGTAGTTGAATGTTTTGAATGGAAGTAGGGCAAGGATACTATTGAGGATAGGGGTTTGGATGTGGCCTATACATCACAGTTTTTGATCGTTTTGATAGCCTTGGTGGCTATTTGGTTTGTGATGATGTGTGTGGCAGCCTGGAGGCCTCACACACAAGGGTTACCAATGCAGGTTGCTAGATTCTGTGCTGAAAACTTCATATGGAAGAACTATGGTCTCGAAGTATTTCAGCATATTTAGCAGCTGTTGAACTTTGCACTCGCTTGAAAATATGATTCTTTCCAACTTACTACAGTCTAATAAAAAAACCTATTTCTTCATACAAGCTTCAATGCAGACAAGTGTTTTTATGTTATTTGTTTTTAAGTGGGCTTCACATTTATATTGCACAAGTATCTCTGCACTCAAGAAAAAGCATAAAAGAGCAGAATAATTCTGTTTCAAATGATCTTGAACATGATTTTAATTCCCTAGAGAATGAAGTGTAAAGAAATTCTGAACAATGTTCCAGGTTCAGAAAAAATACGATGTAGATCTTCACATGGTGAATTTATCAAGTCTGTGAAGATTAACTGTGGGTGAGATTCTGAATTGTAGTGTTGGTGCAGAAGAGAAGAAATACACCATTTGGATATAAATTTGGCTTTTAATTTCACCCAATATAATTTACTAAGTTTATGAGTGTGCTTAGAGAGTTAAAACAATCTAATTGTGGTATCATAACACAAATTTGTGAAGACTTGCCCTTCACGACTGACTAAAACTAGTGGAGAAACACAACTTTCTTATTAACGAGATTGATACTTATCTTTCTCAAGAAGACAAGCTGCCAGTCTCTTATAAACAAGCTGGGTTTTTTACAATATAAGACTCTCAGATATTAACAATTTCATTAGCCATGATTTCCTTGTGAATATGGCAGGAGTACAGAAGGGCAGTCACAAGGTCCTCTTTCAGCTCTATTTTTATTGCACACATCTATGTTGTTTCTCTTAACTCAGGTTTGTAACTTCATATAAGACTCCAGTAATTACCCATATAATTTCTTATTAGTCATGAATAAGAGATATCTATGAAAAAACATGTCAGCTGTGCTGTTGACCACAGTCAATCCATTGCCAAACTTGCAGAAGTAAATAGAAAGGTTCATTCATGAGTCCATTCATTATTTTTCAAAAGTTTCTGAGGTTAATACTGTGGAATTGCTTTTCTTCATCTGGCTCTGTGTATGCTATACACTGCATGAGCCTGTCTTCCCATAGTTATACTTCAGTACAAAGCAGAATCCCAGAGGTAGCTCTCAGAGACTTTTCCAAGTGCCTTATAAAGAGAAGAAGCTACATTAAAATATCTATAAGAATTTTTACAAAGCACAGAAATACAAGTTAATATGAAAAATACATTCTATACCTCAAGGATTTCACAATGATTGTAGTTCAAATCCACTAGACATAGAACCACCACCAGCTGGAAAATACCTCTTGGATCATCAAGTCCAACCATTCCTATCGGACACTAAACCACGTCCCTCAGCACCTCATCCACCCATGCCTTAAACACCTCCAGGGAAGATGAATCAACCACCTCCCTGGGCAGCCTGTTCCTGTGCCCAGTGACCCTTTCTGTGAAAAAATTCTTTCTAATATCCAGTCTGAACCTCCTCTGACAGAGCTTGAGGCCATTCCCTCTTGTCCTGTCCCCCGTCACTTGGGAGAAGAGCCCAGCTCCCTCCTCTCCACAACTTCCTTTCAGGTAGTTGTAGAGAACAATGAGGTCTCCCCTCAGCCTCCTATTCTCCTCACTGGACTCAGGGCTCAAAACCTCCAAAACGAGTCTTACAGAGTTTAGTTCCCATCCCTTTAGCTACCTCCCTCTCCCCCCAGCGCAGCTGCCCCAGTGACACCACTCAGCCCCCCCCACAGCCAATGTTGCAAAATGTGGATTCATCCTACTTATAACTCACATGGTATGTAGTCATTTGGGAGATGATGTCAATCCGATGAATACCTCACACACCACTTACATTCAGAAACTTCTCATTGGAATAAGAGTATTTTGAACTTTGCTTGGTAGGCCCATGTCAAGCAGCACTGATAAGACCATCACTTAAATTACATTAATTTGTAATGCATCTACTCAACAGCTATTTGTTAGACTTCCTATTTGTTATTGCTTTGATTTATTAATTTGGCTGTGCTCTTTAAAATCCTCAAGTTTCAGTGAAGAATACCTCTTACATGTTTACCGATTGTCTAAAGAAGAGCAGAAGGCTTGACTTCGTATTAAGGACATGTGATGTTCAGTTTTGGGCCCCTCACTATGGGAAAGACTTTGAGGTGCTGGAGCTTTTGCAAAGAGCAGGAAGAAAAGCGATGAAGGGTCAAGTCTTGATAGGAGTGGCTATGGGGACAGGGTCTGTTTTGTCTGGAAAATGAGGCTCAGCGGAGGCCTTATCATACTCTACAGCTACCTGAAAGTAGGTTGTAGTGAGGTGGGTATCAGTCTGTTCTCTGATTTCATGGTTCACCTGGGGAAGTTTAGATAGGATATGAGGAAAAAAATTCTTCATTGAAATGGTTATGAACAATTGAAACAGGCTGTCAAAGGAAGTGGTTGAATCACCATGCCTGGAGGTATTTGTAGATGTGCTACCTTGGGGCATGGCTCAGTGGGACTTGGCAACATCAGGTTTAAGGTTGGATTCAATGACCTTAAAGATCTTTTCTAACCTAAATGATTCTATAATTCCATTAAATTTTATCATTCCCTGGCTCTTCTCCTTTAGCTGTGGCTCCAGCCTCTGAAAACGGATTTACTAGAAGCCTGTCAGACCTTTATATAGAGTCTCAAAAGCTTGATACACAATATTTATTTCATTTAGCACTTAATGCTTTTATTTCTGTGAGTTCCATACTCCTTTTTACTTCCATACTCAACAACAATTGCTACAGAAAAAGCAAATAAAAAGTGTCTGTTTGGATTTAAAATCACAATACTTGAGGTTTATCATTTGCACCTCAGAGCAGCTCAGCCAATCAAAGCTGCTTCTTTTCAGCCTATTTCCTTAGAAGTTCCATTTGAAGTCCTTCCTCTCAGTGCAAGAGTTTAACCAGATAATAATGAAATAAAGATAAAGTCTTCACTGGTTTTTTCCTCCACCTTTGGACAGTTTTTGTCAACATTATTTTACAGAGAAGAGGAAGGATCAGTTATTCTAAGGACATGGAGGTCAAAGGCAGTGAAGGCTGCAATGCAGCAATGGAAAATTAGCAAAAAATGTAAAACTATAATCTGAAGAACTAAAAGCAGTGAATGCTAATTAACTAATCTAAATTAATTGGTCTATTCAGATCTTAACCCTATCTAGTTCTTTGACTTGATTTTGCTAAATCTACATTATTTTCCTCTTATTCCGTGTACTGAGTTTCCAGTGCTCTATCTGGAAGCCTAGATGTAGTACAACTATTGATAGTCATCCTTGTTTTTTTTGTATCCTAATTTAGCAGCTAGGAAAAAAAGTTTCACATGATCCATATGATAAATCCAAACTATATATCTAAAACTTATATCTATATTCCACTTTTTCCCTATGATTTCCAGTGTCTCTTGAAAGAAGGAGGAGGTGAGGAGGATCAAAAGCTCTTTGCTGACATGAGAATGAGATTTTGCAGTTCTTCATCCTACAAGACTCCACAGTGGGTATTTCTTACATTTTACAGAAAAATTAGATGCTTATATAAAATGTTAATAAGAAAACAACAAGTACAAATCTCTAGTTGTAGTTTCAGCACAAGCTAAATATTGATATTTTGGTAAAAGAATTACAATAATTATAAGAATAATTATCTCAGCAATACTTTGACGTGGAACAGAGCACTAGGTAGAAAAGAGCCATCAGAAGTCAATAAAGAACATTTTGCTCAGATAGGAACTATTTTCTCTGACATAACCCTTCCAAATGTATTGGTCAGATGCCTCACATAAGGCAGCAATTAGAATCAGGGTCTTCATGAAAACTCCTAAAAGATTATGAGCAGTATAATGCTACACCTAATCCTGAAAGCTGAAATTAATGACAAACATCTCCAGGTAAAGGTTTATTGGGGCATAGAACTCTGTGAAACATTGAGGTATCTTCCAGTAAAGCCAATTTCTCACAGTAATAGGCTTGTAATACTATTCCCACTATATAATCGAAATGTAGTATGCTCTCCCTATTCCTAAGAAACATTTTGATTTTTTTTACAATGCTTAAGAAGTACATCACGACTGATTAAAGTTATACTGTGCCAAAATAAATAAAAACTATCTGGTAATTAGGCTATCTTTTTGATTCAGCTTTTGAAAGGAAATTAGGGTTTCTTATGCAAAACAAATTAAGACTTTGTTTCTCTTTGTTTCCACAACACTTGCTTCTGGTGAACGTTATGAGATGACAGAAAACTCAGGCTTACTTTTCTTGGAAGAGTTACAGGACAACATTAAAATCTGTAGGAAATGAGGTATTAATAATTCTACGGCTCACAAAATAACTTGCTTTTATTGTATTTTCTCATGTACTTGGCAGTTAAAAATATTAGGGAGCATTTTATTGAAATGTGAATATTTATTACTAAGGTATAGCAAATAGACTAACTATTCCTAGAGTAAGTGGACTTCAATGGAGTACTTTCAGAGTCACAGAAAAAGTAATTTCTAACAGTGAGTAGTGAATTGTATTAGAGAAAGGATGATGGTATTTTTCCAGAAACTAATTCTCCATCTCCTTGCATCACTGCAGAGCTTCTGACTGTAACCTTTCCCACACGTCCTCCTCCATGGTTCCTTGCAACAATCTTAACAGAGAGAGAGAGAGAGAATCTGGGTGAACCCATTGTTTGGCACACAAATGAAGAGAGTAATACTGTATTTTGAGAGAAAAAGTAGAAATCTTTTGTGTAGCAAATTAGTTAGTTGTTATTATTATTATTACTACTACTATTATTTTAATAAATTCTTCATGCTATTAAAGAGCTAGATAAGTAGTAATATAATTTCTAGGGAGATGGATTAGCCAGAGAAGGAGTGATAAAATATTCAGCATCACATTGTTAATGTCTTTTTAAAAAGAATTATTATTCCATTTCTTATGTGGCTTTAATGTCAATACACATGGAACAACTATCTACTTATAGTAGATATATGGAAAATATATCAACTTTAGTTTGGTAAGAGCTTTTAGGAGGACACTAACCCTGGAATTATTTGATATATTGCAATTCTAACTTCTTTTGTTTCTCCTTCCAAAATGCTGAGATCACCCTAATGTGCTCCCACATAATCATCCTTATTACCAAAAATTGTGGTTTTCTTACCTAACTGTTAAGTTTCCAAGGAGCTGCTTTGGATTTAGAAACACTGCTCTCATTGACTTTAACAAAATTAGTGAGACTTTATTGCATGCAAAGCTTTGAAAAGCTAGGTGGAACCATGAAACAGTAATGACTACAACGGTTAGACTCAAATAAATCAGAAGAATTGAACTAATAATGCCAATGTGCCTCATCAGAATTTCATTCTCATAAAATAAAGAACATTTCATCAATAAATTTTATTTTGTCCTGACTTCAAATATTCCTTTTTGATGTCTCCTATCAGCCATGACAAATAATTCCCACAGCAGTACTGTTTACTGTGTTGTTACTGTACAACTAGGTAAGTCATTGTGGTATTATCATCAATTCCAGAAGATATGTTCACTTGTGTGTATATATATATATATATATATATGTATACACATGAATATATCTTGAACTTTGAGGAGACAGAAAAACAGTGAAAGAAAAATTTAAATTGGTGAACAAGTTGTGAAAATACAATATTTTTCTTAATGTTACAATGCATTTTAGTGATGGGAAGGGGAAAACTTGTGGAAGAAGAGTACTAACTTTTCAATGTGACTTGAAAAAAAAGTCAAACTAAATTTTCTTGGTCTTCCATTATCACTCAAATGACATCTGTAGCTTTTGATTTCTGAGCTTTCCTAGGTAGGCATCTTACTAACATCAGATTTAAAGTAGCCATACCATGTACATAAGTGAAGTGCTTAAAGTTCATGTCTTCTGGGGGGATACAATGTTAGAGAAGACAACTTTGGCTGAGTAGCAAGAGTAAGTTCCACATAACTGAAATGTTTCTGTACCAAATAATTATGTTCTCTAGCCTGTATTACACCACACACCTTTGCAAATATTTGGAGCACTGTTTATTTGTCACTGGGGCTTATACATTTAATGATGAGATTCACGGGCTACATTGTGCTTCATGGAAGAACACATTTTTTTCTGAAATACATTAAAATTGTAGCTGGAACTAGCTGTACATTAGCTAGGCTTAGAGGGTGTGATCTTGTGAAAACGTACTAAAGCAAGTAACTTTCTTACTAATATAAGCATTTGGGGTTTTGTTTCAGAGAGGCTAGTGATGTAAGTGAACCTCTGCATACTGTTTTACACATATTAAGCTGGATTGCATTGCAAACTAAGATATTTATCACTTCATGTAATCTTTTTTTTTTCTTAAATATTCCTCCTAGTTATAGAAGTAGAAAAAAATGTCACTTTAGACAGTAAAAGTCTGTACATGTATCTTTGTAATTAAACTAATTTTAAAGTAGCTGTCTTCCCTCCTCCTCTTCTGTATTTGTCACAAGATAGCAAATAGAAAGTATTGCTTCTGGTCTTAAATTTTCTGTCTTTTTTCATCTTGAGAAATATTTGTCACAAATGGGTTAAAAGCTCCTCAGAGGTCTTCTGACAAAATTGTTGATTTAGTTGCGTAAGAGCTTTGATAGGAGGACACTAATTGGTGCAGATGGATAGCTAAAAAAAACCTGTCAGTTTAACTCCACAGCAGTCACTAAACAAAGGATTTCTAATATAAACTGCAGTGTTTCCTCGTGAAACAGTTAGTTTCATTCTGGTATTTATTTCCATTTGTACTTATTTTGTTTTTCACTGATTAAACTATTTCACAAATCACCTTGTTATCATTCCTTATAGTTAAGCACTATTATCACGTTGTTTTCACTCAATTTAAATATTAAATGCAGTAAAGCGTGTTACCACAGAAGTAGTACATGCTTCATTATATGACAACCTGAAAACATACAATATGCTGTGTAAAAAGTTCAAAAACCTAAGAAATATTTTTATTTTTCTCTTGCTGGTCAGCTGAATTTGCTCTATTTCTAGTCTGCCCTGGTCAGTTCTTAAAGTTGTTCTGAAACGTTTTGCTTACAGTAAGAAAAATGTATTATTTTATAAAAAATAATTTTAGACTTCTAGGTAGGTCATCTCAGTAGGTCTAATTAGATGGTTATTCAAAATAACCTGAGGACAATTATACCTTCACTAATAGCACTAGTGAAATTGCACTGAAGACAAAGAAATTATGCTTTAATTTCACCAGAAATGTAAGTGGAAACAGTACTTCACTATAGAATTTAATGTTCCTTAATGCTTAGAGCTCTGATCTCAAAGTAAAAATTCCCAGTATTTCAGTGCAAGTTAGCTAATTTGAGTTAATCAAATCCATCTAAAATGAATAAAGGTTACAGTCCTTTTGATAGTATAATTGTGCCCAGGTTGCTGAAGACCATTGGGCTCCTTGGGTCACTCATCATCCCATTTTTAGGCTGCTCATTCTCAGTCCCTCTCTGCCCTTCATGCCAGAAGGATGTGCCTGCTCTCGCTATAAACTGTGATGGAGGAGCCTTAAAGGGCTTTGTATCATCTCCAAACCTTTGATGCTGACCCTTAATAGCACACCTCTGGATCTGTGCTAGGATTAACACAAGGAAGCCTTTGCTGCTGTTGGCAGGGAAAAGTTGTACTGAGACAGAACCAAAATGTGGAAGGACAGGGAGTTGTCTTTATTTGAGTACAAAAGTTAGAAAAGGAAAATAACATTTCATATTTAATAAGTACTAACTTGTTTAATTTAAGGTTGTGCTCTCACTTTATAAAAAACTTTTTAAAAACTGCATAAACATATAGTGAACTCAGCTGTGCTAATGTACATAGATAAAGACAAGCACAGACAGATACTGATCCAAAGATACTCATAAAGTCAAATAATAACTGTTCTTAAGTGCTGGGATCTAAAGAGATTCAAAATAACTGAAATTCATAAAAAATTACTTATGATCGTCAATTATATTATAGTCTAGCTGCTATTAAAAATAAAAAGTTTCCATTATTTTTAGTATTTTTTTGTTGATTCACATTTATAACAATACACTTCAGACAATTTAGTAAGCTTGTGTGCTAAGGTTATCTTAGGAGTACAGCTCCTGTTTTAAGTATGCATGACATAAAAAGGAATGCTTTACAATATCCAAATTCCAAAAAGTTGAACTTTTACATTCCTTTAAACCACTGTTCATAAGTTTATCAGGAAGAAGTATACATAGAAGAATTGCTTAATTAAAATTCTGTATATGATTCCATGGGGTTTCAATTAAGGGAATGAAAACTCACCAAACATTTTTCATTTTTTTCATTAAAGACAAAGAGTCATTGAAAAAAAATACTATCAAATTCTTTCCTTCCCCACCTTGTCAGCTGCAGGAGATGGAAAGCAAGCCCTTGAGCCTGGCCAGGTATACAGTAGCACTTAATATTCTGCAATTTTCTTCTTATTTTTCCCTTCTAACAGTGGTTAAGGGCAATGACTATCTGCATGCAATTATGGGGGTTGGGGACTTCTAACAGTGACTTTGTTTTAATGTACTTTGATTAAGATCCATGTTTTGAACCTTTTTCTTAACTGGAAGGCTTGTTGTTGTTTTTTTTTTCCTGCAACAGTAAAAGTATTGCTTTATAATGTAACACTGTTCAAAGGGGAAAAAATAGTTCCTGTTAGTGCTAGACTTTTTTGTTCTGAACTACAAATTTTTCATTATAGTCACAGAAGGTCTTGCTCAGTATAGGAAATAATACAAGACAGGAGAACTGAGTCTGTAAGAATTTTGGGGTTAGATGTAATTTAGTCCTTGATAGTGGATGATGGTTGTATGGTCAGTTATCTCCAGCCAAGAAAATGTTTGCTCCCATTTGACCTTCCATTTCATTCAATTATTCAACTTTTTGTTCCCTCATTAATAACACCACCACTTAAGGAGGCAGAGAGACAAGAATACTAGCTACATGCAAACTTTTCTGTTGAATTATGTTATTAGGTTTCAATTTGAGAGACAAGGGCATACATCTTCACAGAGATGTCCAAGTTTTCTTCCATTCTCTTCAGCATTTTCAGAGGAAGAGCCATTTTGAGTGTTAACAGATTTATAAAGAAATTAAACCAGACATCCTTGCCTCAAGCTCGATTATGCTCCACAGAATCAGAAAAAAACCAAACCCAAATAGGGGTCACATCTGGATGATTCTATTTATATCTGCGCTTGTTTTCCATCCGGACTAATTTTTACATCTTATGGAGATATATGTGTGTGCAGGCATGATGTATATGACACGCACCAGATCTTACACACAGAGTAACGTTCACAGTTTCTTAAATAGTACCTCTTTTTATACTGCCACTGTCTAGAAACCTTGTTCAACATCTGTGATATCTGCTGGATTTTGGTTTTCTGATAATCCTGAGATTGCTGAGCGTATATATAGATTGAACGCATCTTTCCTACTCTTTTATCCCCAGTGTGGCCACATTGCTGAGTTTAGGATTAAGGTAATTTTACACAAGTTTATCAGCTCCAGTATTAAGAAAAAAATGGACCAACTTAGTGTTTTAAGTGCTCAGAGTTCAAAAGTGAGAATTATAACCAGCTATGCTGGGAACCAGAGATTCAGTGAACTCTAAGCTTTTCTTTAGGCAGAGGAAGCTATACACATACTTGTCAAGGAGATTAACGAGAAATCTGATTGAGTCTGGAAGACTATTGCTGCAGTGGATTACAAGTTTGATCTTTTTTTTTTTCAGGGATAAACAACCTCAAGGGCTAGGACACTGGCACAGAAAAGCAGATAACATCACTGTCTGTGAAGAAAGAATGTGGCCATATGGCAGGCTGAAAAAATGAAAGTAAACAAAACTGAAGAAGTCATTTCAATAAAAGTATAGTTATGTGCTCATGTACAAACACATTATTTTTATTTTTGCATTTATAGATTAACATCTACCCTTTCTCCAACTTCTTGCTATCTTATTTATTCAGACTGCATATTCTTTGGTAAAAGCAAATCTAGTATTAGGAGTATGCATTAAATCCTGGAGCTATCATAGTGCAAATGTTTAAAATAGAGTCTCTGAATAATTAGATTAGAGTAAGCACAGGAATAAAGATTTATAGCCATTGGTGGGGTGTGGAATTTCTAAAACGTCATAGTACACTACATAATAAGGAGTGAAGTTCAGGAGAATTTAGCAGTTGACAGAAGAGCTGTATCCTCTAACTCTTTGATCTCAAGGTTCACAAGAGTATTCAGAGAATACATACCAAAACCCCAAAATTATTTGAAAAATAGAGATTTTCCTAACTGATCATTTCCTTCTAGACTGCATGTGTTACCCTTCCTTTAACAGGCTGTATCTCTCAATATAAAACAAAAACCCAACCAATAAACCAAAAACCCAGATAATGATAAACAAAATTTCAAAATCCTCCATATTATTATATGCAAAAGCTGTTACAAGGCAAATAATCATATATAAGTCCTATATATACTTACTAGCAAAAACAGGGATACCTACCTACCCTAAAATACCTACCTACCCTAGAATAACACCCAAAAGCACTAATTTCAGTGATAGCACATCTGCACTAAATGCAGCTTTCTCACTTATCAGCAAATGATTTCCGAGTAAGATGAGGAAAAGGATTCTGATAGTTTTAACTCTATCCTAAAGCAAGATGATCACTGAATCAGATGAAGTATTAATCTCTTTAAAGCTTGTTACTCTTATTTTGCCAAGGCCGAGATGCTCTGCAGAAAAATGCAGCCAGGACACTTCCTGCCAAGAACCAGACATCTCATGTATGTTTCATAAATATGTTTCTCTATTGAAAACACAAGGATTAAACAAACACTGGTTCAGTTTGCAAAAGCATCCAGTAATGATTTCTAAATAACTCCAAAAGAAATCTTGGCTCTGTTTAAATCAACAGTAAAATCTCATTACATTCAGTACGTGCAAGATTTTGCCTCTAATTTTTAGCCACAATACAAACCCTTTTCGATTTTAAATGTGGGTAACAATAAGTCATACAAGTGCACTGAACATAATGACGCCTATTGCACTTGTTAAACTGCCTTTTTACTATTAAGTAAAGTTTCTTTGAAATTTGGATAGATAAATTAAACGAAGCTTATGTCTTCATTAACTATTCATAACTAAATATTAACTGAAAGATGATAAGATTTCATAGAATCACCAGGTTGGAAAAGACCCACCGGATCATCAACTTCAACCACTCCTATCAATCACTAAACCATATCCCTCAGCACCTCGTCTACTCGTGACTTAAACACCTCCAGGGAAGGCGAATCAACCACCTCCCTGGGCAGCATATTCCAATGCCTAATGACCCTTTCCGTAAAAAACTTCCTCTAATCTCTTAGCCTAAATCTCCCCTGGTGGAGCTTGAGGCCATTCCCTCT